>LNAC01001368.1:115373-218734 GCA_002007465.1 Ailurus styani | reverse complement strand
TTGCATCCAGTGGCAGTGTTAAATTCTTGGGTAAGGGGATCCGCAGGTCTTTCAATAGCAAAAGAAATTATTGCCTTGTTGCTAAAAATAGATTTCTCGGGACAGTTTATTTTAAATAAAATTTACTATAGAATTGTATTCTAAGAGCTTTATCCATCAGTGTCCCTTGCATGACTGCATATACATTTATGTCTGTTTCATAGGACTTGGACCATAATTTTTAAGTACTTAAAATGATTAGAGATCTATAGTTCCTATATCTTTGCTTTTATGCCACATTGTCAATTATATCTATGATTTATTTGATGCTGAGTCTTTGGTCAGGAACACAACCCCTCAATTATGATATTGTTCCTGTGGGAAAATATGACCATTTCATGACACCATCTGCAGGTGAAAGACCCCCGCTTGTGAACACCCTCCCCCAGCCATTGACTAACTAACCGCATTCTTGCCTTTCTGTAACCGCTTGGCTGCAGAGAACAAAGGTCGGAGAGTCCTGAGAACCCCTCCCGACCATTCAAAGGGATTCCAAGGGAAGTAGCACCTATGGCCTTAGATAACCTACTTTATTATCTTAAATAACCATTCAAAGGGATTCCAAGGGAAGTAGCACCTATGGCCTTAGATAACCTGCATTGTTGTCTTAAATAACTAATAGAAAACCTGTTGTTAAGCCGTTGCTTATGTACCCCCTTTTTCCCCTATAAAAAGCGTGTGAGCCAAAAGCCCGGCGCGCTCAGCCAGCTGATGCTGCTGACCGCCCGCAGGCGCGTCTGTGAACAATAAACCCTCTTGCCTTTGCATCCAGTGGAAGCCCGGTGTCAGATTCTTGGGTAGTGGGATCTGAGGGTCTTTCACAGGGACACCACAGTGGTAAAAATCAGAACTAGCCTGTAACTATGTAGCTCATGCTTCATGAAAGGTATGTTCCTGAAAGGTAGTATAAAGTGAGTTTCTATAAGTGAAGTCATTTAAAATCTACCAAGGATCCGCTTAACCTAAAAGGAACCCTTTTAATAAAGGAAGGAATAGTTTTAGAAAAATAAAGCTCATTTATATTTTATTCTGAAATTTTCAACTTAATACACGGAGACATATTAAAATAGGGGACACAAATATTTAAGTAGAAGCTAGTCTAGGTTACAGTGCAAATGGTGTTTTTCTTGAATAGCAAACTGCAGATCATATACTTTGGAGCCAAACACAGTAATCACTGAATCTCCACTCCAAGGTGGTTATCTTTTGTAGTGCTGTGCATTAATCTGGCAAAGAATGTGGATGGCAAGTCTTTTACTTTGGATTGTAAGATTTAAAAGGATCAGAGTACAGACAAATGCTCACACAATGTTCCTGTGAGTGAAAAAGGCAGGTTACAAGAATCCTCCTTTTTCAGGATGGAAAATGCAGGCAGAGGTTGTTGATCTGTGAGGCTTAAATGGTGAGGACTTCCGAAATGTAGCTAGGTAAACGAAATACTGGAACTAACTGAATGACCAAGAGTCATTGGCTCTAAAGAAGAATGCTGCTCAAAGTAGCCATTTCCTAGGACAGAAGAGGAAGAGATTAAATCAGGAAAGGCATGCAAAATTGCTTTGTAAACCTTTAAGTACTATGCAGATGTAGGAAGCAAAGTTCTCAGTTGAGAGTGAGAATGGGAGTAGTGGTATGAAAATTAAGAAAAAAATGTAGAAACAGGAAGGAAGAAATGGACTGGGAGGGCATTACTAAGGGTCTAACTTTAGTTCTGTGGTGGTCATGAATTCAAAGTGAGGCCAGGCCGTATGTTCATGTGGTTTTTTCCAGCCTCTTTTGGTACATAGGTACAAGCACCAAGCAAACAGAAAATTACCAGTACCGTAATTTTTGCCAAGTGAATAAAAGTAAGTGAGAGGAGGCAAGAGGGTTAAGGGCATTTGTATGCCAGGGGCATGAATTGGGAGTGGTGGCAGTAGAAATAAAAAAAAAAAAAAGGATAAGATTGAGATTCTCGGAAGATTGGGAGGATTTAGCTAAGGTGCATGAAAGGCTCAAAAATGCCTCGACATAGGTTTTAATCAGACAATAGAATGTGAACACTTATTACACACCAAGTACTGCACAGGTGGGATTTTAGAGGTCGGCTGCAGTCCTAGATTTCCTCAAGTAGTGCTGAGCCACCTGAGATGTGCAGACAAGGCAAAATACCTGGCAAAATACCTGGCCAATAGTGGGCTAAGGAAATTAGAAGAGGAAGGCAAAGGTCATTTTGCCTGAATTGGCAATAGATTTGATGGTAGGCAAAGTCAGCAGACAGTGGAGTAGATTATCACCTAAGTGATAGTGAGATGGGCTCCTAGAACAGGATTAAAAATGAAGAATGAACAAATGGGACAGGGGAACAAGTACTTTGTTGTGTATGATTAGGTCTGTCCCTCTCTTACCTTTTGTAACATAATTTAAATCACAAAGTACAAAATATATTCAAATGATGTAAATAATGGTGGAGAAACCTCTTACGATGCCCTGCACGAACATACACACAACTGGAATGAATTCAGCCCCATGGGGAAAATAATGTGTCAAAAATCCTTCAAATTTACCCAAAAGTGATCACTAAAGGTAGATGTCATCATGCTAATAAGGAAATGATGCAGAATAGAAGAGAGACAAAACTGGGGGTCTGAAGACCTGGCTTCTGGTCCGGGTTGAGTAATCTGAGCTTCATTTTCATTATCTGTAAAAGAAAGTAATGACATCCCTCCTACATAATCATAAAGTCTGGCATAGGAATGTAAGATTGCTAAGGGCAAGGACCTTCACTGTCCTGTTTGCTAGTGTATCTCTAGCACTTAGCCTGGCAAACAGCAGGAGCTTATGAATATTTAGATGAATGAGTATAGGAAAGTGCTTTTATATCCAAGAAAGCTACACAAATATCAAGGGTGGACTTTTCTTAATAATAATTCATCTAAGTGAAAGCTGATTCTATGATTATATCAATATAAAATTTTCTAACATGTTGATACATATCTTTAAGTACTAGCTCTTATTTCTTTCTTAGGAAATAGTTATGGATTGGCAGTAGTTCAACAGGACAGTTGGAGAGATTAAGTGTTAATTCTAAGATTATTTCCTGGACTAGCTTCATGGAAGCCAGAGGCAAAAGGTCAAAGACAGAATGATGAGCTTTTTGAATAGTGAAGCTACTTTCTACTGGTAATATTTAAGTTGGAAGCCTGCTAAAAAAAGGCAAGATAAAGGATTATGTAGTCACATATGAAATATGTTGAGAAGTTTAAAAGCTTATTTTTTGGCTGCACCAAAAACATGTTCCTACTGTCCCTAATGATCCCTTTACCTCTTACGCCAGTCAATACTATGGAATATAATTTCTGTCTTCTCTGGGTCATTAATCTTTTATATTTATTGTTATATATATGGTATTTTTATATTTAATTTTACTTTTAATTTTTTGTTGTTGTTTGTTTGGCTTTATTTTCAGACAGCTGGTTTTCTGTTGGGTCTGCTATGGGTTTTTCCCCCTAATTATTGTGGTAAAACACATATAGTAAAAATTTGCTATTTTAACTATTTTTCCATTTTTTTAAGATTTATTTATTTATTATGTTATGTTAGTCACCATACAGTACATCATTAGCTTTTAATGTAGTGTTCCATGATTCATTATTTGTGTATAACACCCAGTGTTCATTGCAACATGTGCCCTCCTTAATACCTATCACTAGGCTACCTCATCCCCCCAACCCCCTCCCCTCTGAAACCCTGATTGTCTCCCCTGCTCTGATTTCCCTCCCTTCATTTTCCCTTCCTTCCTCTAATGTCCTCCGAGCTATTCCTTATGTTCCATATATAAGTGAAACCATATGATAATTGACTTTCTCTAGACTTATTTCACTTAGCATAATCCCCTCCAGTTCCATCCTCGTTGATGCAAATGATGGGTATTCATCCTTTCTGACGGCTGAATAATATTCCATTGTATATATGAACCACATCTTTATCCATTTATCTGATGAAGGGCATCTCAGCTCCTTCAGCAGTGTGGTTATTGTGGACATTGCTGCTGTGAACAATGAGGTGCATGTGTCCCTTCTTTTCACTACATCTGTATTAAAGTGGCTGTACCAACTTGCATTCCCACCAACAGTGTAAGCGTGTTACCCTTCCTCCATATCCTCTCCAAACATTTGTTGTTTCCTGCCTTGTTAATTTTTGCCATTCTAATTGGTGTAAGGTGGTATCTCAATGTGGATTTGATTCGAATTTCCCTGATGGCTAATGATGTTGAACATTTTTTCATGTGTCTGTTAGCCATTTTAATATTTTTCATTTTTAAATATTTTACTATATATATTATCCCTTCAAATTCTTTGATGAATGAATAAATGGACAGATTTAAGATTATAACATATTGAGCATGCCAGCTTCTCACCTCCTCCTGTCTTCTTCCTCCTTATCCAGCATATTCAATGTCCTACCATTATTATCACTTCCTCAACGTCCTTGCCACTCTCTGTCAGTAAACTAGTTTGGCAAATCCTTGATCCTGGATAAATCCAACCATTTATCTGTTCTGAATTTGCATCTGAGCAGCTGAATGTTCTTAGAGAAAATCCCACAATCTTGCTCAGAGGTTACACTTAAATTCATGATCACAGACATCAGATGAGTACTAAATGCTGCCTGTTTGAAATATACTTTTCTCTGTTAACTTATTGTTCCAAGATAATTATTTTATTTTTCTCTCCTCAAACATCTCCCCTCACTCTCCTTGGCCCTCTACTCTGATGATCTTGCCCCAAACCACTGAGAACGGTACCATCAGATGTGGGCACTCCCTTCTTCTCACCCCCAAATCTGTCATCTGCACACATTTTCTCTTTTTTTATCCTATTATAGTAGATGAACTTCTCCCTCTCAAAGTTCAAGTCTTCCACTTGTACTATGTATCCAAATTCTCTCCCTGGATGAGGGAACAAAAGGCAAGCTCAAGACAAAGCACAAACTGACACCCTGCAATCCCCACCCCAATCCCAGGTGGAATATGAGTGATACTCCTCAGGCACTCCTAGCTGCCCTAAAGCTAAAGGGAGGAAAAACAAATGGTTTCCTTTAACTTCTAGAGATTACAGTCCAGTAGGACTTGAGACTGGCTTAGTTTACAAATGTCTTAGTGATTTACAAGAAAAAGACATTCTTTTTTTTTTTTTAAAGATTTTATTTATTTGACACAGATAGAGATCACAAGTAGGCAGAGAGGCAGGCAGAGAGAGAGGGGGAAGCAGGCTCCCTGCCTAGCAGGGAGCCCGATATGGGCCTCGATCCCAGGACCCTGAGATCATGACCTGAGCCGAAGGCAGAGGCTTTAACCCACTGAGCCACCCAGGCGCCCAGAAAAAGACATTCTTATCAATCACCTAACTTCCAGGAGGAAACTTCCAACTATCTCAATGTTAATGCTTTGCTAGAGGGAAAAATAACCTTAGCCTGATAATAGCAAGGGCTCCAGTATTCCAAGGGTCTTCTTTAGCATGAGAAAGTTTTTTGGCACACCTCCTTTTTTCCTTACCTACCCCCAGCTCCCAAGTATATAATCAGCCATTCTTCACAACTCCAGTGCAGCAGCTCTTTGGGCTCATAGGTCCTGTCTTTGTGCTTTGATAAAATCACATTTTTGCCCCAAAGACATCTCATGAATTCTTTCTTGGCCTTTGGCTCTGGATCTCACCAACATTCAAAAACCATCACCTGTACCACCTTTCCAAGATTTTGCCTCTTTGGTTTTCGTGCATCATCAATCTCTCCTCTATAGATTATCCTCAGGCATTTACATAAAAAATCCAAACTCCTTGTCCCCACCAAACTCCCACTCACATTAGGCTCTAATCACATTGGCATCCTCTTGCACTTTGAACATACCAAACTCTTTCCTGTTTCAGGACTTTGCACTTAGAATAGATTCCAAACTCTGCTGCTAACTATGGCTAAGAAGATACGGATCCTCTTTACTTTACAACCTCACCTCGTCTAACTTTCTACCTAACTCACTATTTCCCAGTCACACTGCTCTTTTTTCAGTTCTTTCAACATTCCAAGATCTTTCCTGCTTCACAACCTCCATGCAAGCTTTCTCATTACTTGATATGGTACCCCCACACACACACTCCTCTTCTCATTCTATGTCTCAGTATCAGTGCTATCTCCTTAGCAAGGCCTTCTCTGTTCTTTCTAATTAAAGGAAGCCCTCCGTTGTTATTCTCTCACAGCACACTCCAGAGCCCTTTGAAAACATATATTTACTTATATATTGGTTATGTCTGTCATCAGACTAAAACTTACATCAGGGCTGGGACACTATCTGTTTTGTTCACTGCCAAATGCATCTAATACATAATACTTTACATAAACTAAATAATATCCTTGGAAGGAATATATGAACTAAAATCTATCATTTCCTTATGATTTTCCCAATATCCTATGAGATAAGCAAGGTGTTATTGATGTGATTTTGGAATATAGGGGAGGTTCAATGTGGTGGGGTCTGGAGCCGATAACCAAGAAAGAATTCTTCAGACATCTCTGGTGCAAAATGGTGGTTTCATTAAAGCACAGGGACATGACCTGTGGGCAGAAAGAGCTGCTTCACAGGGGTTGTGAGAGGTGGCTGATTATATACTTGGGAGTTGGGGGAGGTAAGGAAAAGAAAGGTTTCAAAAGGATTTTCCTGTGTTAAAGAGGACCTACAACACACCAGAGGCCTTGCCATTGTCAAGGTAAGGTTTTCTTTCTAGTAAAGCATTAACATTAAGACCATTGGGAACTTCCTGGAAGAATTACAGGCATCCCACCTAGGGGTGGGGAGGGGTTGCAGGGTGTCAGCCTATGCGTTGTCTTCAACTAGCCTTCTGCTCCCTCATCATTATTATCCCATATCATAGGTAGAGGCTCATACAGTAAGTAGTAGAACTAAAGTCATCTAACTCCAAATTCAATGCTCTTGTTTAAAAAAAATGCTCTTGTTTTATTCTACCTTACCAAACAGGAATGTTCTTTGTTGTATAAACACAAAAACTATAATAAACTCATTGAGTTACATTTCCCATAAAGATGTGGTAACCTCTACTCTAGTTCTTTGGTTTGAAGAATTTCTCTGAGGTAAGTACTACTCTTTCCTCACCCTGAAAAAAAACAAAACAAACAAACAAACAAAAACTATACTTCACATACTACAAGGAAACAAAAAACAATACGTTTAGGTATTCGCTTTGCTTACTTCATAGCATGTAATATGATTCTACTGGGGAGCTTGCTATAAGCTAATAAAAGTGAAGAAATAATAGCCGTACCTCTTAAAGATGTCAGTGAGTAGGTTCCCAATATCTAGACCCCAGATAGACACCACAATTGCATTCTTTATACAAGTTAATAGAGGTACCATTTTCCTCACTCTAACAATTGAACTAAATAGACCAGGCTATAATTTACCAAGTTTCATATTTATATGCCCTCAAAATTCACTGAAACTGTTTCAGGAACTATCATATGCATTATCTAATATTCTATTTCATAAGAATTCAAAATATAACTAGCTCTTTGTATTATTATGTGTTTTGATGTATTTTATATATAAAAGTAATAGCTTATTATTTGTGAAGAGCCTTCTATGTACTAGATATTATTCTAAAAGGAGAAAGACATTTATTAAGGGTATCTATAGGACCTACAATTCTGAACCCATTTCCAGTATGCAGGTTCTTTCCTCACACCAAGCAATTTTCTGACAGGAGCTGGGTGACCTAGAATTTAACTCAAATCTGACACTATCTACTTAGAGGAACAATCAGATCCCATGGGTTAGCGTTCAATCCTGTAAGACAGTCTCCCACTTCAGAAGCCAATTGCAAATCTAGGTTGTCACCAGTGTTTCTGACCTACCAGCTGTAAACCAGAGGTTCCAAAGAACTCCTTGGGTTTGATTAATTTCCTATAGTGGCTCACAAAACTGAGAAACAGTTTTCTTAGCAGAGTACCTTTTTTTTAATAGAAGGATATAACTCAGAACAGCCAGATAGAAAAGATGCAGAGGGTATTAGAACTTCTATGCCTCTCTGAGTTACTCTCCCAGAATGTCCATGGGTTTACCAACCCCAAAACTCTCCACCTCATCCTTTGGGGTTTTGGAAGTGTAATTACCTAGACCATGATTCATGCAATCACTGGCCATTGGTAATCAATCTCCAGACCCTCTCCCTCCCAGAAGGTATGGGGGTGGGACTTAAAGTTCCAATCCTCTAATCCCTTGGTTGGCTCCACTGGCAACCAGCCTCCATCCTTAGGTTACCTAGGGGTTTTGCGAAAATAACCTCGTTAACATAATAAAAGACACCTGGATGGCTCTCAACATTTAGGAAATTGCAAAGATTTTAGGAGCTAGGAACTGGGACAGAGACCAAATATATATATTTTTTATTATAAATCACGATACCACATATCTTCAATAATTATATATATATTCTACTCTATCTTTTACAGTATTTTCTTTAATATCTTTTCACATCCCATTACCATCTTCCAATTTCAGTTACAAGAAGAGGCTTTGGAATTAGGATTAGATTCCAGTCATGGCTATGTCACTGGTTTTGTGGTCACGGGCAAGTTAAGCTCTCTTAACTTCAGTTCCTTCTGTGAGGTCTTCACACTGTAGCCACAGTACTATTTCAAAACTCCAATTTGATCAAGTTCCTGTTCTACCATTAGTAGTTTCCCATTACCCTTAAAATGAAGACCAAAATCTTCCTCAAGGGTTCCAAAGGCCTTGCATGGTCTCCTGTCTGCCTACCTTCTCTAATTCAGCCATTCTGATCTTTTAGTCTCTTAAATTAGGGTTATCAGATTTAGCAAATAAAAATATAGAATGCTCAGCTAAATTTGAACTTCCCATAAACAAGTATTTTTAATAGAAGTATGTCCCAAATATTATACGAGACATAATTCTGCTTAAAAATTATGCAACTTTAACAGAGCATTCAGTATTTTATCTGCAATTCTACTAAAATGTGCCATCTCCTTCCTGCACCAGGGCCTTCACAAATGTTGTTCTCACTCCCTAAGATGCTCTTTCCTCACCCTCCTGTTGACAGAACTACTGCAAGAAGTACACGAAGCAAGATTTACCATAGTACTTAGTACAAAGAAAAGATTTATCATAGTACTTGGTACAAACAATATACTCAACAAATAGTATAATAATAATAATTCAAAGTTCTGTGTCCTTGCTTTATCTTTTTTTTTTTAATTTTATTTTTATTATTTGCCCAAGGGGTACAGGTCTGTGAATCATCAGGCTTACATCTTTCACAGCTTGCTTTATCTTTTATATGGTACTAACTGAGGCAGCATCAATGCTTTGTTATTTTAAATATCATTCTCAATGCTCTTGGGTTCTTTGTAAGAAAACTAGTTAATAGTAAAATACACATATAACATACAGTATTTCCCTTACCAAGTACATTTACATATATAATTTCAATTTGTTCTTCACAATACTGTAACATAAACACTAACAGTATGATTTTACTCATTTATAAATGAAAGAATAATTAGAGAAGTTCAAAGTTAAAGCAGTAATCAAACCTCGGCCTTCCAGCTTCAAAAGCTAAAATTTTGTGGCTATATGGTATTAGTTCCTCAACCATTATCAGTTTGTGACATATCTGTATTACTACTACTACTACTACTACTACTACTACTACTACTACTACTACTACTACCAATAACAGTAATCAACAATAACAACCATAACAGCTAACACTTACTGAATACTTAGTGTGAGCCAGGAACTTTTCTAAGTGCTTTGCATGTACAGTTGACCCTTGAACTATGTGGGAGTTAAGGGCACCAACACTTCACACAATTGAAAACCCATGTATAACTTTGGACTCCACCAAAATTTGAATATTAACATTCTACTATTGACTGGAAGCCTCACTGTTAACATAAAGTATTCATTAACACATATTTTGCACGTTCTATGTTATATACTGTATCCTTACAATAAAGTAAGCTAGAGAAAATGTTTTTAAGAAAAGTCATAAGGAAGAAAAACTACCTTTACAGTGCTGTACTGTATTTATATAAAAAAATCTACATGTAAGTGGACCATTGCAGTTCAAACCCATTTTGTTCAAGGGTCAACTGGATTATGTTATTCTGATAACCATCCTAAAGGGTAGATAGACTATTATTATTCCCACTTTTCACATAAACTTTGAGTCTCAGCTTCTTTAAGTAACTCTTCAAGTTCCCAAAGCTATTGTCAGAACAAATATTCAAAGCCATGAAGTTCAGCTCTAAAGTCTGAGCTCTTGTCCTTCTTACAATCCAGATGGAAGGCACTCAACTGAAGTCCTTGTGTAACTCCTATGATACCATTATATATACACATGCATACATCCAAGCCTCTCCTTCTATGAAGATGGCACAATTGCCCAGAAAGTTATCCCTTCTTATCAACGTATGGCAAAGGTAATGACTTTTTGATGAACCATCCACATTTTCTGCCCTTATTACCTTGTAGACAATAGTATGAGTTTATAAAAATGATTGGTCTGGCTCGGAAGCAGAGTGAAACAAACTGGTCCAAGACTTAGCACCAGGATGACATGACAATTATAATTATTATTATTCATAAAATTATTTATCTTTATGATGTGCCACCACAAATTAAAAATTCTTAAATGTATGGGTTTATAATTTAGAAAATTTTACTTTTCTCAGCAAAACTGTTAGCAGCTTTGCAACCTCTTACTTGCCAGTTAAAACAACAGACCAGGACATGGGGATAATCCAAAAGCTAAGCAGTTATGTATCAGGATAACAACAATGAAATAATACATTACATGGGTCCAAAAATGTGCGTTAGCTGTTCCCACCCTTACCAGAAGGGCTGGAATTTGAAAAGGAAACTAAACAAAATGCATGTTGCTTCAGATCATAGGCCTTGGAGTCAAAATAGATGTGGGTTTAAACCCCAATTCTGCTATTTACTGTTATTTAATCTCTCAAAGCTTGCTTCCTCATCTGGAAAATAGGGATAATAACTAATTTGGAGAAAAACTGTGGAGAATACATTAGAATAACTATAAATCTCCTAATCCAATGGTTGGCACACAGCACATGGTAGACCCTTAATGATCCAAATCCCTCTAATCCCCCTGCCAGGACTGGTGTTAGTGAAAAATGGTTACAGAATGATGATACTAATTTTGGTCCTTTCAGACCTAAAGAACTGTCAGTTTTCATACCTCCACTTTACCATAAAGTCCTCATTTTCTCTTTTGGCATATGAGAAGGAGTGTTCGTCTAGCTTTTGTCTCTAGTACCAGAAATAAGGAAGTCACTATCAACAATTTAGAAGGGAGAGAGGACAGTTGTAGTGAGTTCTTGTGTGCCTACCAACTGAGAGCAATTCAAATCAAAGTAACTCCACACGCACACCAACCTGTGCATATGTCTGAAGAGAGACCCACCAAATTACAGTATCTGTTTATTATTAGTCATTTAATCCACAGGACTTATATAATTGATGTGAATTTTTTTAAGATTTTATTTATTTATTTGAGAGAGAGGGAGAGAGGGAGAGAGAGCAAGAGAGGGGAGAAGGTCAGAAGAAGAAGCAGACTCCCCAAGATGCTGGGAGCCTGATGCGGGACTCAATCCTGGGACTCCAGGATCATGGCCTGAGCCGAAGGCAGTTGCTTAATCAACTGAGCCACCCAGGCAGCCTGATATGAATATTTTAAATAGCTATCATTTCTTACACACTTTTTGTCAGGAAGTATGCTGAATGTTTTACATATATTATTTCATTTAATTCTTAAAACAGCCTTTTTTAAAATTTAATTTTAAATTCAATTAATTAACATATAGTATATTATTAGTTTCAGAGGTAGAGTTCAGTTCATTCTTCAGTTACATGAAACACCCAGTGCTCATTACATGTGCCCTCCTTAATGCCCATCACTCAGTTATCCCATCCCCCCCACCTCTCCTCCAGCAACCCTGTTTCCTATAGTTGAGGGTTTCTTATGGTTTGTCTCCCTATTTCTTTTTGGTTTATTCTTCCCTCCCTCTCCATATGATTCCCTGTTTTGTTTTTTAAATTCCACATATTAGTGAGGTCATATAATTGTCTTTCTCTAATTGACTTATTTTGCTTAGCATAATACTCTCTAGTTCCATCCATTATAACAGCCTTCTGAGGGAGGTTACTGTTCATTCATTTAACAACAAAATTTTTGTTTGTAATTAATTGATTATTCTAAATACTAATAATAGTGAACAAAAGAGATAAAAATTTCTACCCTCTTAGTATACAAAATATATAAATAATTTAAAATTTATAATCAATAATATATAACTCTTTATATATTCAAAATCCAAATAATGGGTTAAAAAATGGGCAGAAGACACGAAGAGACATTTTTCCAAAGAAGGCATACAGATGGCTGGGGCACCTGGCTGACTGTCATTAGAGCATGCAACTCTTGATCTCGGGGTTGTGATTTTAAGCCCCATGTTGGGTGTAGAGATTACTTAAAAGTAAACTCTTAAAAAAAAGAAGACATCCAGATGGCTGACACATGAAAAAATGCTCAATATCACTCATCATCAGGAAAATACAAATCAGAACTACATGAGATATCACCTCACAGCTGTCAGAATGGCTAAAATTAACAACACAAGAAATAACAGGTGTTAGCAAGGATGAAGAGAAAAGGTGACCCTCTTACACTGTTGGTGGGAATGCAAACTGGTGCAGCCACTCTGAAAAAATGGCATGGAGGTTCTTCAAAAAATTAAAAACAGAACTACCCTGTGATCTAGCCATTGCACTACTAGGTATTTACCCAAAGGATACAAAATACTCATTTGAAGGGATACACACACCCCAATGTTTATAGCAGCATTATTGACAAAAGCCAAACTATTGAAAGAGCCCAAATGACCATCGACTGATGAATGGATAAAGAAGAGGTACTACACACACACACACACACACACACACACACACACACACACACACACACACACACACACACTGGAATATTACTCAGCCACAAAAAAGAATAAAATCTTGCTATTTGCAATGATATGTATAGAGCTGGAGACTATTATGCTAAGCTAAATAAGTCAGTCAGAGAAAGGCAAATACCATAGGATTTCATTCATTTGTGGAATTTAAGAAACAAAACAAATGAACATAGAGGGAAAAAGAGAGGAAACCCAAGACACAGACTCTTTTTTTTTTAAAGATTTTATTTATTTATTTGATACAGAGAGAGAGAGAGATTACAAGTAGGCAGAGAGGCAGGCAGAGAGAGAGGAGGAAGCAGGCCCCCTGCGGAGCAGAGAGCCTGATGCGGGCCTCGATCCCAGGACCCTGAGATCATGACCTGAGCCGAAGGCAGGGGCTTTAACCCACTGAGCCACCCAGGCGCCCCAGACTCTTAACTATAGAGAAGAAACTGATGGTTACTGAAGGGGAGGTGGAGGAGTATGTTAAATAGGTGATGAGTATTAAGGAGGCACTTATGATGAGCATCTAGTATTGTATATAAGTGATGAATCACTAAATTCTTTTTTTAAAAAAAAGATTTTATTTATTTATGTGAGAGTAAGTGATAGAGAGAGAGAGAGAATGGGGGCGGGGAGGGCCAGGGGGAAAAGCAGACATCCCACTGAGCAGGGAGTCTGATGTGGGACTCCATCCTGGGACTACTAAATCATGACCCGAGCCAAAGGCACCCGCTTAACCAACTGAGCCACCCAGGTGCCCCATGAATCACTAAATTCTACACTTGAAACTAATATTGCACTGTTATGTTAGCTGAAATTTAAAAATTTGGGAGAAAAAATTTCTGCCCTCATGCAGTTTACTTTCTACCATGGGGAGATATCAGAGAGGTGGAGTAACCCATAGATTATCACCTTGTAAGTAACAAAGGCAAGGTTTTATTCTGTGACTAAAACAGAAAGCCCAAAAATAAATTCTCATGTACACAGTCATTTTTTAGAAAGATTTGTTTTAGAGAAAGAGGGAGAGAAAGCATGCATATGAGCAAGTGGGGGGTGGGGTAGAGGGAGTGACTTCCAAGCAGACTCCCCACTGAGCACAGAGCTGTGGTGGGGCTGATGTGGAGCCTGCTCCCATGACCCAGGAGATCACGACCTGAGTCAAAATCACGAATTGGGGGCGCCTGGGTGGCTCAGTGCGTTAATGCCTCTGCTTTCGGCTCAGGTCATGATCTCAGGGTCCTGGGATCGAAGCCCGCATTGGGCTCCCTGCTCAGCGGGGAGCCTGGTTCCCCCTCTCTCTCTCTCTGCCTGCCTCTCTGCCTCCTTGTGATCTCTCTCCCTCTGTGAAATAAATAAATAAAATCTTTAAAAAAAATCACGAATTGGTCACTTAACTGAGTCACCCAGATGCCCCACACAGTCAGTCAATTTTTGACAATGGTGACAAAACCATCTAATGGGGGGAAAGGACAGTTTTTTCAACAAATGGTGCTAAGAAAACTGGATATCCACATTTAAAAGGATGGAGTTAGACCCTTACACCATATACAAAAATTAACTCAAAATGGAACAAAGTCTTAAATAAAAGAGGTAAAACCATAAAATTTTTAGAAGAAAACATGTGAGGAAAACTTTAGAACACTGGATTTGGCAGTGATTTCATGGACATAGGCAATAAGAGAAAAAGAACCGGAGTACATCAAAAATAAAAACTTTGGGGCACCTGGGTGGCTCAGTGGATTAAAGCCTCTGCCTTCGGCTCAAGTCATGGTCTCAGGGTCCTGGGATCTAGCCCCACATCAGGGTCCCTGCTTGGCGGGGAGCCTGCTTCCTCCTCTCTCTCTGCCTGCCTCTCTGCCTACTTGTGATCTCTCTCTCTCTCTGTCAAATAAATAAATAAAATCTTAAAAAAAAACCTGGGTGCGTCAAAAAACATTAGCAATAAAGTGAAAAGACAACCCACAGAATTGGAGAAAATATTTGCAATCATTTATAAGGATTTATATCCAGAATATATAAAGAACTCATACAATTGAACAACGGAAAACCACCAAATGACCCAATTTAAAAATGGCCAAAGGACCTGAATAGACATTTATCCAAAAGAAGATATACAAATGACCAAGAAGCACAAGATGCTCAATGTGCCACTAATCATTAAAAAAATATAAATCAAAACCATAAAGAAATATACCACTTCACACTCGTTAGGATATTATAAAAAAAATAGACAAAACCCAAGTATTGGCAAGAATGGGGAGAAACTGAAACATTTGAGTTTTGCTGGTAGAAATGTAAAACAGTGCAGCTGCTATGGAAAATAGTTTGGTAATTCCTTAAAAAACCAAAAATAGAATTACTATGTGATCCAGCAATTCCACTTCTAGATATATACCCTAAAGAACTGAAAGCAGGGACTTGCATAGATATTTATACATCCATGTTTATAGCACCATTATCCATCCAATGTTTATAGCAGCATTATTCATAATAGCCAGGAAGTGGGAGCAATCCAAGTACTCAATGATGGATGAATAGATAACCAAAATGTAATGGAGTATTATTCAGCTTTACAAAGGAATGACATTTTGATGCAAGTTGCAATGTGGATGAACCTTGAGGACAATATGCTAAGTGAAATAAGCAGTCACAAAAGGACAAGTACTGTATAATTCCACTAAAGTGGTTATCTAGTACAGTCAAATTCATAGAAACAGAAAGTACAATGGTGGTTTCCAGGGTCTGGGGGCAGTGGAAAATGGGGTCTTATTGTTTAATGGGCATAGAGTTTCAATTTGGGAGGATGAAACATTCTGGAAAGGGATAGTGGTTAATGGTTGCACAACTGTGAATGTACTTAATGCCAATGAATTATATACCTAAAAATGGTTAAAATGATAAATTGTATGTTATGTATATTTTACCACAGTAAAAAAATAAACAACAAAATATCAGGTCTATGACTCTTCAGCCTACACTCTTACCTCCAATTGTACACTGCCTAGCAGTTGCTGTTTAGCCCAGAGAAAGCTTGGTTCAGCATATTCAGGTTCAAACATAAAATTGTGGTGAAGCCATAAAAGCACACAGAGCACTTGGCATCATCACAATGCTGTTTGAGAAAACCATTTATGCAGTTATCAAGCCCCAAATGCATTACTGAAAACCAGTTTCAAATGAGCCAGGCTGAAAAAAAAAATCGTACTACAAATAGGATAATAGCTAACTCCATTGTAAATGATTATCAGGAAGTTGTTTTGTAAAATAGTTTCCAGTTATTTTTTTTTTGTTTGTATCAATTTTTGGAAGGAGAGGCAGAGCCTCAAGTATTAAGACAGTGGAAATTTTTTTATGCCAAATCCCATGTAATAGCTGTAACCCACATATAATGGGCAATGTTGTCTAACACCGGAAATATGATAGAATCCAGGTACCCACGAGAAGGTTCTCCAGGCATTTATGTTACTGGTGTAATAATAGTGTACTTTTTCTTTGCTACCATCACCATCACTACCACTATGAAATAACTAACAATTTCATTTACTTAAGCCTGACCAAGATTTTTCCTCTTTGCTTCTTCAGTACAGCACAATAATAAAAACACTACTACTGCTGCTTTTACTACTATGACCAGCTAACATTTAATGAACACTTACTACATGCCAAGCAGTATACTCTAAGGTTCATATGCATTTCCTCTTTGATTTCCATAACAACTTTACAGAGTAGATATTTCATTTTTGTTTTATAGATGAAGAAATGGAGACGGCTAGTAGGAAATTAGTAAAAGACAGAGCTTAGATTAAAATCCTGACTTCAGGCTGCCCAGTCCATGTATCTAAATGCCATGTGGACTACCTCCCCACAATCCTCCACTTAGAAAGCAAAATCTTTCTTTAAAAAAGATTTTATTTGAGAGAGAGAGAGAGGGAGGGAGAAAGAGAGGACAAGAGAGAGAACATGAGCAGGGGGAAGAGTCAGAGGGAGAGGGAGAAGCAGACTCCCCACTGAGCTGGGAGCCTGATATGGAACTTGATCCCAGGACCCCAAGATCATGACCTGAGCTGAAGGCAGATGCTTAACTGACTGAGCCACCCAGGTACCCCGAATGCAGTCTTTTTACTACACTATTCCAACCTCAGTTTTCAAACATTTTTTTTACTATATTCCCCTATGCTGTACCTTTTATTCCTGTGACTCATTTATTCCGTAACTGGAAGCCTGTATCTCCTCCTCTTCTTCATCTATTTTGCCCATCCCCCCACTGCCCTCCCCTCTGGCATCTATCAGTTTGTTCTCTGTATTTATGAGTATGTCTGCTTTTTGTTTGTTTAGTCACTTGGTTTTTAGATTCCACATATAAGTGAAGTCACATGATATTTGTCTATGTCTGACTTACTCCACTTAGCATAATAACGGGTAGGTCCACCCATGTTGTCACAGAGGGCAGGATCTCAACCTTTTCATGGCTGAGTAATATTCCATTGTATATACACCACATCTTCTTTATCTATTCATCTATCTATGGACACTTGGGTTGCTTCTGTATCTTGGCTACTGTAAATAATGCTGGAATAAACATAGGGCTGCATTTATCTTTTTAAACCAGTCCTCAGATTTTATATCCAAGGGTCACCAGAGAATTCAATCTTATTAATTAAGCAGCCCTAAGCAGTGTAACTCATGTATCTGATATGAGCCTTTACCAAGGCATCTGGATCACTCCGTTAGCCCAGATCCTAGAAGCAACTTGAGTCTGTCTCTGTCCTCTAATTGCTTTTCTTTGACTCCACCCCAGAAAACCTGCTTAGTTCTCTGAGGAATGAACCTTCCCATGTGTTAATGGAAGGCAATGAGAAAATAAGGTTCTATATATAAAGTTGCACCTTAGTCATTCCCTAATTCATCTCTTCTCTATATTGAAGTACAACTGAAGACTACTTGGCATACCTATTTTTTGCACTTTTATGTGTTCTTTATACTTTTTCACCCTATTCACGTTGGATATTATTGAGTGACCATTTGTTATGAATGCTTTAGAATTCACCTCCTTGAAGGTAGAGGTCCTGGACAAGACAGCCTCTTCAAATTGTCTTCAGTTCTATTATTGTGTGATCTTCCAGGGCAATGCTTTAAAAAATGCTGATTGAAAAGTCTGTTTGTCCTGCCTTTCCTCCAATCCCTTGTCCCACTCATAACAGTGTCACAATCTTACAACACTCCACTACAGCAAGATGGAAAAAGTCAGATGGCATGTCTGACAGAGCATACCTGATCTTCTTTTTTCCCCTCACACAAGTCCACGTCCCACCAAGAACAGAATCTTCTCAGTAAATAAACAGCTATGATAACAAAAAGCTAGTTGCAAGAAAAAAGTTTCCCTGAACATTATTTTTCCTAGGGATGAATGTTATCTTGCCTAGGAACTCATAATAAAGTATCACACTCTCATTCCTTCCTTCAAAGTTCTGAACAACAAAAACAAAAGTTTGTGCACCTACTGTGTGTACAACATTGTTCAAGCACTGAAGATATCAAGTCACATAAGACAGGTCTTAATAGGGAAGAACTTTAGTAGAGAAAGCAGATTAATAAACATTCACAGACTATGGTATATTACAGTCAAGTATAGAAAGAGGAGTATCTCTAGAATTCTATGGAAACACAAAGGAGCATCTATTTTAGATTTGGCAGAAAGTAGTCAGGGGAAATTTTTTGGAGTAGGTGACATTTAAGCTTTGGGGGTAAAAACTAAAAGTTAAATTAAACTGGGTGAGAGTGGCATTTGAGGTAGTAGGAAATGAGAAGAGAGAAGAAGCATTTAAAAAGTAGATTCTGTGTAAGACAGTATTATAATTTAATTGGGAAAGGAATAGAAAGGAGGAATCTGGAACAACATTTCTGGCTTAGATAAGTAAGTGGACAGTAGTGCTAGTCATTGAGATAGTAAACAGGAAAGGAGAAGCAGGTTTGGGGTAGAAAAGAGATAATTACGGTTAGGATAAATTGATTTTAAACTGTATATGGGACACTCAAGAGATTTCCAATAGAAACTACTGGAGCTCAGTGGGTAGGAGTAAAGGAAAGCATAAAAGAAGTCATGCTGGGATAATGTATAGAGTAACAGGAGAAAAGAGCCAAGTATGTCAAGGGATATATCGACATTTAAAAGATGAGCAGAAGAGGATCTTCTAAAAGAACCTGCGAAGTAACAGTCATAGAGGTAGGAAAACAAATAGGAAGGCCCATTGTCACAGAAACCAAGAGGATAGAGTTTAAAGAATAAAGGACTGCAACAAACAGAATGGGGGGGATATTTGCAAATCATTTCTCTGATAATAATTTAATATCCAGGGCACCTGGGTGGCTCAGTTGGTTAAGCAAATGTCTTCAGCTCAGGTCATAATCCTGGAGTCCTGGAATCGAGTCCCTCATGGGGCTCCCTGCTCAGCAGGGAGTCTACTTCTCCCTCTGACCCTCCCCCATCTCCTGCTCTCTCTCTCTTTCTGTGTCTCTCAAATAAATAAATAAAACCTTAAAAAAAGAATTTAATATCCAGAAAACATCAGAAATTCCTACAACTCAACATTAAAAAAACCACATAATGTAATTTAAAATAGGCAAGGAATTTGAATAAACATTTTTCCAAAGAATATATATAAATTACCAATAAGCACATAGCAAGATGCTCAGTACCCTTAGTCTCTAGGGAAATGCAAATTAAAATAATTAGATACCACATCACACAGATTAAGATGGGTAGAATTTTAAAAAGACAAATAATGACAAGTGTTGGCAAGGATTTGGAGAAATTGGAACTCTCACATACTACTAGTACAGCACCAGTGGAAAACAGTTTGGCAGTTCCTCAATAAGTTAAACATAGAATTACTGTATGATCCAGCAATTCCACTCCTGGGTATATATTCAAAAGAAGTGAAAACAGGTGTTCAAACAAAAACTTGTACAATATTGTTCACAGCAGTATTCATAACACCAAAAGGTAGGAACAATCCAGTTGTATGTAAGTTGGCATGGTCATACAATAGAATATTAATGAGCCATAAAAAGGAAAGAAATACCGATACATGCTACAATTAAGAATGAACCTTGAAAATATTAAGTTAAGTGAAAAGTGGCCAGACACATACTATTACATTTATATGAAATATCCAGAATGGGCAAATCCAGAGAGACAGAAAGTAGATTAGTGGTTGATGGGGGCCAGGAGAAAATGAGAAATTAAGGAGTGACTTCTAATGGATACATATTTGGGGGTTAATAAAAATATTCTGGAATTAGATAGTGGTAATGGTTGCACAGCTCTGTGAATATACTAAACCACCACTTTAAAAGGGTGAATTTTATAGTATGTGAATTACATCTCAACAAATTTTATTTTTATTATTTTTTAAAGATTTTTTTATTTGATAGGGAGAGAGAGAGAGAAAACACAGCTGGGGGAGCAGGAAAAGAAGTCTCCCCACTGAGCAGGGAGCCTGATATGGGGCTTGATCCCAGGACTCTGGATCATGACCCGAGCTAAAGGCAGACGCTTAACCAACTGAGCCACTCAGGCACCCCTAAGCAAATTTTAAAACAAAACATAATGTAAGCTTTATATTCAATATATTCACTGAGGAACATTAATAATCGAAATAACTCTATTCTGTCACCAGTAAATTCATAACATTAAGTGGCTTTCTCTCTTATCAATTTTTTTCTGTTATCAATTTTTCCTGTTATTAATTAAAAAAAACAACTGAAAAAGAAAATAAAGGATTGGGCAATATCAAACATGACAAGAAAGCAAAATATGATTATAACAAAAGAATTCCATTAAATTTTGCAATATGAAGGTCACTAGAGATCTTAGGAAAAGATTCAGTGGTGAGGGGAGCATAGAAACCTAACCATAGAAGAATCAGTGAGTTGTTAAACTATACACAGCAAGTTTATTCCATTTCTTTCAGAAGTCTGACTATTAAGATAAATGGTAAATAGGGTAGTTTTAGGAAGATATTGGATCAAAGAAAGTTAAGAGATTACTTAAAAAAATAAATACAACAGCAATGGATGTTCACTGAGGAAACTAAATATATACAGGCATATTTCTTAAGAGATTACTTAAAAAATAAATACAAGAACAATGGGTCAAAGAAAGTTCCCCCCACTGAGATATAAACATGATTACATGCTAAGAAGAAAAAAAAAACATTTGAGAGAGGCCAAAGATAGAAGAGAAAAAGAAAATGAGTGACAGAGAAAGGACCATGAAAAAGTATGAGGGGAGATATCCAAAGCCCTGGTGAAAAGACTGATCTTGGACCAGAGAAGTACACTTCCTCTATGGAGACAGGAGCACAGGAGTGAGTGCAAATGGAGTTCAATCTATAGGTATTCCAGTGAGTGAGGGGAATGGAACAACTATAGTTTTGTGAGTTCTGTTAAGGTGGGGAGGCTTGAGAGTAATTACAAGAGGGTAATTGGAGTAATGAGTAAAAGGATCTAGACTGGTAGGATAAAAATCCAAGCCAGTTTCAAAAGAGAATGTAAGTTGGTTGATCTTACATCACATGGCCACCATTGTAGTTTTGTTGGGGTAGTAAAAAGACCTGATCCCTTTGGCTTCTCTTGTGGGATACAGGAATGAAGTTTAATCATGTCATCAAACTATACAATAGTGGGGAAGGACTATTCCAAAAGGAAAATGCAGTGCTATTAAGAAAAGGATGGAAGCCAGGTGACAAATAAATGACAAATGAACCATAATTTTCAAGTTTGTATTTTAATTCCAGTTAGTTAACATACAGTGTTATATTTGAACAATAATCTTATATTATATGGTAGCATACTATCACAAGAACTGTTGTAAGATAATAATAGACCAAATAAGTAAGATCCATGGGTTCTAATAAGCCTTTATCCTCTACTCTACTGTCTCCTAAGTCTTCACTCATGCTATTCTGTCTACTCGGAATGCTCATTCACAATTTCAGCCTGTTTCCAATGTCAAGGACTTTAAAAATCTTTCTCTTACAATGCCAAGTAGAGTGGCTGACGTGTCATAAATACTGATTTGAGTTCAGATGAAGCAGAAAAAAAAATCACTAAGGGCTAAATAATCAGAAAGGCCTTCACAGGAAAGTGTGAAATTTAAGCTTGCCCTTAAAAGATGTAAGTATTCTACTGCCAAAAAGATATTTTTAATAGGAAGAATGACACAAGTGACAATGACAGTAGGAATTTTCAGTAAGAAAACCTATTTATATATAACTGGGGGTTCCTATTATGAACAGCAGATAAGGCTGGCAAACCAACATTGACATGGGTCTTGAATGGCCAGCTAAAACATCTGGACTATATTTATTAGGCCAATGATTTTCAAGGGGGGGAACAGGGTAAAATATTGGGGAGAAAAAAGCAGTGAGGCTTTTATTTAGTCGTGGTGATACAACTGCTAGCATTATGAGAACTTACTGGTCATCAACTTCAATTTCCGACACCTTATAGTTGAGGAAATCAAGAACCGGAAAGGTGAAGTTACCTAAGTTGATCCAATTTAACTAGGGGAGAATAACTAGACTCATACCTGGGACCAGTACCCCTGTCTCCTAATTTTCAATTTAGTTTTTCTTCTACCATACATGGAAAGAAATTATGACATGGCTTCACTGAAAGAATTTGCAAATATAAAAAGGAAGTATACATAAAGGCATTTAACTTAAAGAACTGCAATACCATCAATTCCTGTGAATTTATGACGACAGGACAACTATATGGAATATATAAAGGAATAATCAGAATAAACATTTTACACATTGAGAGAAAGAGGCACATTAATTGAGAAGTCCTACAAATTTTCCCATTTATTTGTATTTGACCCTCAGAAAAACACCGTGAAGGAGACAGAGAATGTATTACCTTTCCTATTCTGCAAAGGACATTGAAATATGCTAATTGGTTATGTGAAGAGCCAGAACTCATTCCAGTACTCTCCACAACTTCCAGGACAATGCAAATCTCCAAAATACAACAGAACAAGCATGAGGTACTTCGGTTTAGCGGGTGGAAGCAAGGCTTTGTGACCTAATAAAGAAAGGGGCTGAGGAGAAAATAGTTTAATTGGAAGGGTGAGAGGGTAGTTTATGAGATAGCAATACTACTTGGTGTTATTTTTAACTATGAATCACATCTCTCCTAGAAATTCTTGGTACATAGCAGGTACAGAGCAATTATTTGTTTAATAATTTAATGGCACAAATTTCAATCTACACACCCCTTGTCTATGGCTGGTAAATGTAACTTTATAATGTCATTATCCTTAGATCACAAACCACATGCTTTTGAGTCCTACTAGAAATGAAGAAAACACTGAAATTGTTCTTGCTGGGATGATGTCAAAAGGCAAAATTAAATTACCTACACAGCTGTGGTATATAATAGATCTCCCACTGGACAAAATTCCAGTATTTAACACTTAAATGCATACAAACATGGTCTATTCTCATTTATTTTCTCTCTCTCTCTCTCTCTCTCTCTCTCACACACACACACACACACACACACACATACACACACATCTAACCACAATTCTGATTTTTCCTTAGGCCTTTGTTATTTGGAACAGTGGCATATTTTGTGTTATACTAGATATAGAGACCTTTTCTTAAGTGCTTACCCATAGTTATACATTAAATCAGATATTGTTAAAAATACAAAAAAAGATTAAATCTTTCAAAAAGGCGGGGGGGGGGGCGGAGGTTGCCAGAGTGGCTCAGTTGGCTGAGTGGCTGCCTTTGGCTCAGGTCATGATCCCAGTATCCTGAGATCAAGGCCCGCATCTGGCTCCCTACTCAGGGGTGAGTCTGCGTCTCCCTCTCCCTCTGCTGCTCCCTCTGCTTCTGCCATCTCAATTGCATGCTCTCTCTCTGAGCATGAAATCTTTAAAAAAATACAAAAAAAATAAGTTTAGGAACTCTGATGCATGATGAGGAAGGGCTTTCAATTTTAAAGGAAACTTGGGTATGGAGCCTCCGGTGACCTGGCAAATCAATTAGAATACAAAGGTCAAGAAACTGAGGTAACTTTATTAGTCTATGGGGAAAAGTAATTACAAAAGAATTGTAAAGGCAAGGAGTTGCTAGGTTGAGGGAATCAAGAAGTACACAGCAGGTCAAAGTGGAATATGAATGCTATGTGAGAGGCTTTTAAAGATCTGAAGAAGGGAAAAAAATTGAGGGTAGAGGCTCTAGAGTCCAATATGCTTTTTGTGAGGGTGTTTGACCTTAAGAAGGGCTCTAAAATGAAAGAAGCCCAGTGACAGACACCATTAAAAATCACTGTATCCTAAGGTAGCATGATATTCCCCTCAATAAATGTGTACAACTTTTTAGAGTCTAATATTAAGGGGAATGTTTTAATATCAAAATTCACTTTCCTTTTTTAAAAGATTTTATTTGAGAGAGAGAGAGAGAGAGAGAGAGAGAGAGAGAGAGAGAGAGAGAGCGCACAAGCAGGGGAGAGGGGTAGAGGGAGAAGCTGACTCCCTAATAAGCAGGGAGCCCAATGCGGGACTCAATGCCAGGACCCTGGGATCGTGACCTGAGCCGAAGGTAGCTGCTTAACCGACACAGCCACCCAGGTGCCCATCAAGATTTACTTTCAATTTTAACTAAAGAGTACAGATTGGTATAGTTGTAGGAGCTACAAAGTCTAAGACCCAGTCTCTGCCTTCAAAACTTTCCCTCTACTTGAGGAAGTGTGCTAATTAGCTAAGTGAAGATAGCCCACAACACAACACAATGCCAAATGGGGCATGGAGCAAAGTGTTGAGATGGATGGACACAGAATAATTTATTTAAGTGGTAAGGTTTAAGTTGAGCTGTGAAGGACCTTAAGGAATTCAAGAGGTAGGTTGGAGGGAAGGACACTCTACTTTGAGGAATGGGTAAACAAAGTCCAGAATGTGAGAGGTCTGTGAATGGACCAATCTGGATGGAATAGGATTCAGATGGAGAATAGCAAGAAGAGTGGCAGGGCATCTCAAGCCTGATTATAGAGGGGCTTGAAATGCCAGTTTAAAAAGTTTAACAGTGACACTGAGAGACATAAAAGATTAATAAGGGGGTGACATGACAAAGTGACACTTGAAATAAAATTACCTCATTGATGCATATGGAGTAGAGAGCAAAGCAACTCTCAACTGGATAACCACTGCAGGAGTGAGGTAACAAAACTAAGGTAGAATCACAGATTTTCTTGGTTGGAAGGAACCTTGAAGATCATCTAAGCCAAACACAACCAGAGTGGTAGCAGTGGGACTGAAAAGAAAGAGTGATGAAAGAGACATCATGAATAGTATAAATTATCTCCACAAAGTATGAATCAACCTAGCAACTGATTGCTAAATTTAAAAAAAACTCCAAGGCTTTATGCCTGAGTGAATAAGAGAATGAAATTAGGGTTTAATTTTGTAAAATTCGGTATGTGTGGTGGGAGGTGGGAAGAATGGAGGTAAGTTCAATTTATTGGATTTGAGATGTCACCTGGAAATCAAAGCAGAAACAAACTGCACCAAAAGGATGTGTCTAACATCATTAAAAACAAAGGAGGTCTGCATTCCTTGGTTGAGTTTTGCTAGCTAAATCAGCTTTGAGGAATAGAATCCCCACTATCAGTGTGTCTTGCACATAATACAGACTCAGTGAAGTGGTGGTTCAATCAAGAGAACCCCTGAACTCTGCTCCTCTTCCTTCCCCCTGAGTCTATGACAAGTGTTAAGAATCTTCCTTCCATAATAAACCCTCAAAAATTCCCCCAGCCCAAGCAAAAAGTGCTTTACCCAAAGCATGCAGTGCTTCTAGGCACAAAGCCTTGTGAATTGATCCAAAACGCTAATAATGTTCAGTATTTTGTTGCCATTGTAGGCCATTGGTATTGCAGCATAAAACAAGAATAATGATCCACAAAACAATAAAATTCAGAAGTAATCTCCCTTTGAAAATCAATTTCATTGTAACTATTTAGTTTCAACCCATGCTGTATGTCGTCACTCCAGTAAAAATTACTCTTCATCTCTGAAGTGCAGGGCCACTGACAGGTAGACATGCATAGAGAAGATTACTCAGCAGTCTATTATTTTAAAGTGGTTTCAGCAGCTAGCAGCAGGAAAATCTCCATGAAGCCACAGAATACAGGGAACCACCTTCATCCTTTGGCTCTTCCAAGCACACAGGACTATTATCTAGCTTAGAAACTAACAACTGAAACCCCTCCTCCCCAAATACATAGTTTATAATTTGATTTCCCAAATGGCATTTCATAGAGGTGTTCATTAGGCATCCACTACCACCCATGCTTATGGCCCAGTGGTCTTCAAAAGTAGTCCCAGTATCACAGGTGATAAAGACCAAATAAACCATAATGGGGAAGCTGAAGTTAGGCATAGGAAAACATTGTTATCTCATTTATACTCTTTGCTTTAGTCTTTCCTTTAGAGCATTAGTTCTCAAATGGAAAGAGCATCAGCATCAGTGAAGAAGCCTTTTCTTTTCCCAAACAATATGTGCTCATGTTCACACTCTAAAGGTTCTGATGATGTATGTCTGTGTATGGCCAGGGACATGTGCATTTGAAAAAGTTCCCTAATGTATCCTGTGCCTTAAGAACCCCTGCATTTAGCAATCTGTAGAATACATTTTAACCCTATAATTCCAGTAAAAAAATTCTAAGTAGGATCTAGGAATATTTCTATCAAAAAGAATGAGATGGAGAGAGACCGAGACCATTTTGGGCCAAGATCCTTGCTTCCTATATGCCCATTCTAGTGCAAAAAGCCAGTGAACAACACATGCACTCTAGGCTCTAACCATACCAAGCCACTCACAATTCCATAAATCACAGATTCTTACCCAAGACTGTACACCAGAATCACCCACAGAGCTTTTAAAAAATTATACATGACTAAACTTCTACCCCTAGAGCTTCTAAATGAGTTGAATCTATACTGAGATCCTGGGCACACTGATTAATGAGAGATAACTCAGAGGATCATTGAGATGAACAGTCTTGAAGATTCTCTTCCTTTAAAGAAAGGTATCACTCAGAGAAACAACCACCTCCTACGTGTTTAGTGACCATATTTCATGTGCCACTTCTTAAAATGACAGATTTTGATAAAATTTGCATATCACAGAATTCATCCATTTTAGGTGTACAATTCAATGCTTTATAGTAACTTTACCAAATTCTATAACCATGATATCTCTTGCATTATTTCTTTTTGTCTAATTCCACTGTCACCACCCTAACTGGGCTAAATCAGTTTTAAAACAGTCTAATCCAATAGGTTCCCTCAATAAACTCTCTCATGCTCATATTCACTTAATTCCCATTCCATCCCCCTGGCTCAAGTGTCCACTGATCTAATTTTTGTCTCTACACATTTGTTTGTCCCAAAACCCAAGGGATTATTTCCATTTGAGACAGAGAAACCAAACTGGGCACCAGGTCTTCCTATTCTAGATACTGCATATGAAGGGAATCATACATTATGTGTTTTGTGACTCATTTCTTTCACTTGGTATATTTTTGAAGTTCATCCATATTGTAGCATCATTCCTTTTTATAACTGAATAATGTTCCATTGTAGAAAATATTATACCACATTATAGTTATCCATTAGACATTCAGGTTGATTACACTTTGGGACTATCATGAATAATGCTGCTATAAACATTTCTTTAGAGGTTTTTGTGTGAGCATATATGCTCTCATTTATCTTGGGTATATTCCTAGGGTAAGAATCACTGGATCATGCGGTCACTCTATGTTAACTTACTGAGGAAGTGTTTTAGATAACTTACTGTTATCTAAAACAGTTACATCGTTTTACATCCCCACCAGCAATTTATAACAATTTTTCTTTCTCTACATCTCCATGTGTTATTGTCTTTTTCCCTATAGCCACTGTAGTGAATGTGAAATGGTATCACTATTGTGGTTTTTTTTATTAAGGTATAATTGACATAAAACATTATATTAGTTTCAGCTGCACATAATGGTTTGATATTTGTATATATTGTGAAATGATCACCACAATAAGTCTAGTTAACATGTGTCACCGTAGTTACAGAAATTTTTTTTGTGATGAGAACTTTTAAGATCTAGTCTTTTAGCAACATTCAAATATGAAGTACAGTATTATTAACTACAATCACCATGCTGTACATTATATCCCCATGACTCATTTATTTTATAACTGGAAGATTGTACCTTTTGGCTTCCTTCACCCATTACACCCACCCTCCACCCTCCACCTCTGGCAACCACCAATCTGTTATTATATCTATGAGCTTGGGTTTTGTTGTTGTTGTTGGATTCCACATATAAGTGAGATCATGTGGTAATTTTCTCCATTGTGGTTTTAATTTTCATTTCCCTGATGGATAATGATGTCAAATACCTTTTCATGTATTTATTTAGCAATTTGAATATCTTCTGAGCTGAAATATTTGTTTATATCTTTTGACCATTTTGTGTTTGGGTTATCTTATTACTGTGTTCCAAGAGTCCTTTGTAAAATTCTAGATAAAATTCTATATTCAATGTGTGTTTTGCAAATATTTTCTCCTCATCTGCTACATTTATTTCATTTTTAATTTTTTTAAAACACAAGTTTTTATATTTTAATGAGATCCAGTTTACCAATTTTACTATTTTTTGCATTGTATTTTGGTGTTTTATTTATCAAATTCTTGTCCAGCCCAGAGTCTTGAAGATTTTCTCTTATATTTTCTTCTAAAAGCTTTATTGTTTTTATACTTACATTTTAAACTACTGTACATTTTGAGGGGTACCTGGGTGGCTCAGTCAGGCAAGATATGGCCTTTGGCTCAGTTCATGATCCCGGGGTCCTGGATGGAGCTCTGCATCTGGCTTCCTGCTCAGCAGGGAGTCTGCTTCTCCCTCTCCCTCTGTTCCCCCCCCAACTTGTGCTCTCTAACAAAACAAAATTTTAAAAAGAGAAAAAAAAATAAAACTATAACACATTTTTTACAAATTTTTATTTATTTATTTGAGAGAGAGAGTGCATGTTCAACCATGAGGAAGAGGCAGAAGAAGCAGCAGACTCTTTGCTGTGCAGGGAGCCTGATGCAGGGCTTGATCCTAGGACCCTGAGATCATGAACTGAGCTGAAGGCAGAGCTTAACCAACTGAGCCACCCAGGCACCCCTGTACATTTTTTTAAAGAGTACTTCTTAAAGATTTTACTGATTTATTTGACAGAAAGAGAGGGAGAGCAAGCACAAGCAGGGGGAGTAATAAGCAAAGGGAGAGAGAGAAGCAGGCTTCCCGCTGAGCGGTGAGCCCAAGGCAGGGCTCCATCCCAGGACCCTGGGATGATTCAAGCTGAAGGCAGACTCTTAACTGACTGAGCCACCCAGACATGCCACTATGGTACATTTTGAGTTAATTTGGGGGGTATAGTGTACAGCAAGGGTCTAAGTTGATCTTTCTGCACTTGGATATCCAAATGTCCCAGCACCATTTGTTAAACAGAGTATTTTTTCTCCCAATGAATTGTCTTGGTATATTTGTAAAAAAAAATCGATCAACCATAAATGTGAGGGTTGTTTCTGAACAATCAGTTCTGTTCCATTGATTTATATACCTATCTTTGTGCTAGTACCACACTATCTTGACAACTGTAGTTTTACAGAAACTGAGTTTTGAGGTCCCTAAATATGGCAAGTTCTCTCTCACTTCCATGTCTTTGCACAGGCTATTCCTTCTGACTAAAACAACCCTGTCCTAGAAAATTCTTATTTTTTCAGATCTAAGTTCAGAAGATGCTCTGTCCAGAAACTGCTCATTGATTTCAAAAGCCTGTGTCAGGTATTCCTACTTAGTGCTCCAGATCATCCTATGATGAACCTTAGTCATAGGTTTATCAATCATAGGTTTATAATACAATGATTATCACATTGCATTGTATTTGCCTGTTCATGTGACTGTAAGCTCCATGATGACAAAAATCCTAACCAGTTCAATAGTTATATCTCCACTGCTTTGTATAGTGCCTGATAGATATGAGATGATCAATAAATGCTTCTTGAAGAAGTGATAAAATGATTCTGCTTCTAATAATGGAAGTTGAAGTAATTCAGACAAAATTTCCCGCTGAAAACAACAAAAAACTGGATACAATATAAATAGTATATATTTGAAGTCATCCAAGATCTAATAAGGCAATGAAGTATTAAAGAGCCAAGATGGAAAAAAAAAACTCAGAAAGACTCTTTCTCTCCTCAGGTCATTGGATGATCACAGGAGCCAGCTGAGAGACAGCACAGCTTTTAACAGACTCATGGAGCTAAAATAATAAGAGTTAGAATATAGGCTTTAACACTTAAGCAAACTGTAGAAACCCTCAGATATTGGGTTCTAACTAAGAAAGGACAAATACTGAAAGGAAGGGTAAATCAGCCTTCACATGGCCAGCTTCAAATTACCTCAGTCTCAGATTGGACTAAGGTGATATGGGATTGCTAGTATCCCCAACCACCTACCGAAAGTGAACATAAATCTTTTCTGCATGAGGGTTAAAAAAAAAAGCAACTGACACTTCAAAGCACCTCTAATATAGTTTATCATATACAATGTCTGCCACTCAAACAAAACTAATCAGGCATATAAGCAAACAAAGTAAAGTAATAGAAAATTAAGAGAAATAATAGACAATAGAAACATACCTTAAAGGATTGAGATAACTGAGTTGCCAGATAAAGAATTTCAAGTAATTGTGGCTAATATGTTCAAAAAAAGAGAAAAGACTGACTAAAGTTTGGCAAAGATCTGAACACTATTTTTTTTTTAAAGCAGCAGCCGCTGCTCTTTTTTTTAAGATTTTATTTATTTATTTGACAGAGAGAGAGAGATCACAAGTAGGCAGAGAGGCAGGCAGAGAGAGGAGGAATCAGGCTCTCTGCCAAGCAGAGAGCCCGATGTGGGCCTCGATCCCAGGACCCTGAGATCATGACCTGAGCCGAAGGCAGAGGCTTTAACCCACTGAGCCACCCAGGCACCCGAACACTATTTTTAAAAAGTACAAAGTCATATCGGGACCTGGGTGGCTCAGTCAGTTAAGCATCCAACCCTTGGTTTGGGCTCCAGTCATAATCTCAGGGTCCTGGGACTGAGCCCCACATTGGGCTCCATGCTCAGCATGGAGTCTGCTTGGGATTCTTTCCTTCTATCTCTCTGTCTCCCTCCCCCTCTTTCCCACCCCCTACTTGCACACGCACTTTCTCTCTTTCTCAAATAAATAAGTAAAATCTTTAAGAAAATGAAAATTCTAGAAATCAGACAAAGTTAGAGAAAGACAAATACCATATGATTTCACTCATATGTGAGATTTAAGAAACAAAGCAGATGAACTTAAGGAAAGGGAAGGAAAAATAAAATAAGACAAAAATAGAGGCAAATCAGAAGAGACTCTTAACTCTGAGTTCTTGCAACCCACAGGGCTGAAAAGCCTGGAGATTTAAGTCAGGAGGCTTGGCTGGACCCTGGAAGGCATCACACTGCTCTTGGACAGAAGGCAGGCAAATGACCCACAGACATACAGTGTGGAAAAGGTGATTTAAGAGTACTTGGTGTACACAGTGGGGAGGTTATTCACTCATCTCAGACTGTGTCCCAGAGAGGCAGCATTCAAGGAGAGACCCCTTTGGGAACTAAGTAACTTGTAGGTGCCATTTCACCACCCCACCTCTCAGCATAAGCACAGGGCCATCTGCAAGAACCAATGCACTCCCAACACTTGTTACCTAATTTGTGGACACCAAGCCCCTGCTCCTCATACTCCAGTGGAATTGCCCCTTCCAGTCACATTTACCTCAGTGCCAAAATGGGAGGCCCTCTCCCCCAGAAGATTGGCCCACACCCCTTCCCACAGCAAGTATCCTGATACAGGAGTTTTGCAGAACCCTGGTTCCAGTGGCGCTGGCAACAGGTCTCATTTCAAAAACTGACCAGAGCACACCTAGTTAAAATACACCACATTCAGCCCAGAGACAAAACACTGCTCATAACATACCAAGAGAGCCTTGAGACAATTGGCCTGAAGGATAAAGTGGCCAGGAAAAAAGAGCAGAGGACATGTGGCACACACTGTAGATACTCCAGGAAGCACCAGGCCCTGTAGAAGAGGAGACACTATATGGCAGGGCAGCATAGGACTCATTCTTCATAAGGTCATTACCTGCAAAAACAGGAAAAATAGCTGATGTTCCTAAAATATAAAAAAGGCAGAGATAATTAGACAAAATGAGAAGACAGAGTGATTTATCCCAAATGAAAGAACAGGATCTCAGGCCATGGCCAGAGATCTAAGAAAATAGATATAAGTAATATGCCTGACAGAGAATTTAAAGTAATGATCATAAGGATACTCATTTAATGTGAGAGAAGAGTGGAAGACATGACTGAGACCCTTAACACAGAGATAAGACCCTTAACATACCAGAAATAAAGGGCTCAATAAATGAAATTATAAACATGCTTGACAGAATGAATAGCAGGCTGTAAGAAGGCTGGAAGAAGCAGAGAAACAAATTAATGACCTAAAAGTCAAAATAATGGAAAGTAATCAAGCTGACCAAAAGAGAAAAAAACAATTATGAAAAACAAGAATAAACTTAGAGAACTCAGTGACTCCATCAAATGTAGTAATATTCATAAAATAGGAGTCCCAAAAGAAGAAGACAGAGAAAAGGAGATAGAAATTTATTTCAAGAAATAATAGATGAAAACTTCCCTAATCTGGAGAAGGAAACTCATATATAGATCCAAGAGGCACAGAAATCATCCATCAAAATAAACAAAACCCGATCCAAACATAGAGGTAAAACAGAGTGATAAAGCATAGGCAAAACATAGTGATAAGGCAAAACATTTTAAAGCAGCAAGACAAATGAAGGCAGTAACATACCAGGGAGATCCCATAGGGCTAGCAGGGGACTTTTCAGCAGAAACTTTACAAGTCAGAAGGAAGTGGCATGACATATTAAAAGTACTGAAAGAGAAAAATCTGCAGGCAAGAATACTCAATTCAGCAAGCCTAGCATTCAGAATATAAGGAGAGATAGTTTCTGAGACAAAACAAAAACAAGAACAAAAACAAAAACAAAACAAAACGAAAAACTAAAGGAGTTCATGACAACTAAACCAGACCTGTAAGAAATATTAAATTTTAAAAATTAAATATTGAAAGGGACTCCTTGAGTGCAAATACCAAAAGTGACAGTATGAAAGTAGAAAACAGGGCACCTGGGTGGCTCAGTGGGTTAAAGCCTCTGCCTTCAGCTCAGGTCATGATCTCAGGGTCCTGGGATCGAGGCCCGCATCGGGCTCCCTGTTCAGCAAGGAGCCTGCTTCCTCCTCTCTCTCTGCCTGCCTCTCAGCCTACTTGTGATCTCTCTCTCTCTGTCAAATAAATGGATAAAATCTTTAAAAAAGTCTTTCACCTACTTTTTTAAAAAAGTAGAAAACATAAAAACAGTAAAAAGGAATATTTCTGTAAAAAAACAGTTAAGGATGTCGCAAAATAAAGGATTTAAACATGACAACATACATCTAAATATGGGGAGGAGAAGAGTAAAGAATGGGTTCAAACTTAAACAACCATGATGTTAATATAGCTTGATATATGCAGAAAAGGTTATATACAAACCTAATGGTAATCATGTATCCGAAAAACCACTAAAAATATGCAAATAATAAAAAGAAGGAAATGCATATATATCACTAAAGAATACTGGCAAACCATGAGAGAGAAAAAGGCAAGGAACTACCAAAGAAAACCTTAAAACAACAAAATTAATAAAAATGCCAATACATATGTATCTATCAATAATTACTTTAAATGTAAATGAATTAAATACTGCACTCAAAACATATAGGTTGACAGAATGAATGAAAAAAGACATGTCTATATGTTGCCAACAAGAGACTAATTTTAGACCTAAAGACACCTGCAGATCTAAAGTGAGGGGACAAAGAAACATCTATCACACCACGGGATGTCAAAAGAAACCCAGTGTACTAATACTTTTTTTCCGACAAAGGAGACTTTAAAACAAAGACTGTAGCAAAAATCAAAGAAGGGCACTAGATAGTAATAAAGGGTACAATCAGACAAGAAGATATAATAATTGTAGATATTTATGCACCCAACATAGGAGCTCCCAAAAAACATAAAACAGTTAATAATAAAAATAAAGAAATTAAATGATAATAATATAATAATAATAGGGGACTTTAACATCCCTCTGACATCAATGGAGAGATAATCAACACAGAAAATAAACAGGGAAACAGTGGGTTTGAATGATACATTGGACCAGGTGGATTTAATATATATATTGAGAATATTCCATCCTAAAACAGCAGAATACACCTTCCTTTCAAATGCACATGAAACAGTCTCCAGAATAGATGGCACATTAGGTCACAGAAGAACCCTCAACAAATTAAAGAAGATGTGTATCTTCTGACCACAATTTCAGAATATTAGAAGTCAAACACAAGAAAAATCTGAAAAGACCACAAATAAATGGAGGTTAGATACATGCTACTAAAAAATGAACGGGTCAACCAGGAAATAAAAAAAAAGTAATACAGTACATAGAAGGGTGCCTGGGTGGCTCAGTTGGTTAAGCAACCAACTGTTGATTTTGGCTCAGGTCATGCTCTCAGGGTCATGAGTACAAGCCCTATGTTAGGCTCTGTTCTGGGCATGGAGCTTGCTTAAGATTCTCTTTCTCCCTTTCCCTCTGACCCTGCCCTCCCAACTCATTCTCTCTCTCTCTCAAAAAAAGTACATAGATGCAAATAAAAACAAAATGGTCCAAAAATCTTTGGTATGCAATAAAAGTGGTTCCAAGAGGTAAGTTTGTAGCAATATAGGCCTACCTCAAGAAGCAAGAAAAATCTCAAACAACCTAATGCCTAAAGGGGTTAGAAAACAACAACAAATGAAGCCTAAAGCCAGTAGAAGGAAGAAAATAATAAAGATTGGAGCAGAAATAAAGTTGGAAACTAAAAAAAAAAATTAGGAGTTGGTTTGTTGAAAAAAATTTTAAAAATTGGTAAACCTTTAGACAGACCTATCAAGAAAAAAAAGAGAAAGGAACCAGATAAACATGAAAACAAATGAGAAAAGAGAAATAACATCCAACACCAAAGAAATACAATTATAAGACAACATTATAAAAAACTATATGCCAACAAATTGGACAACACAGAGGAAATGCATAAAACCCTAGAAACATATATCCTACCAAAGCTAAAGTAGGAAGAAAAAGAAAATTTGAACAGATTGATAACCAGCAAAGAAACTGAATCAGTAATCAAAAAACACCCAATGAACAAAACTCCAGGACCAGATGTCCAATAAATAAGTAAAATCTTAAGAAAAAAAAAACAAAACCCAAAAATAAACCCACAATTATATGGTCAATTAATCTTTGACAAAGTAGGAAAAACTTTCCAATGAGAAAAAGACAGGCTCATTAACAAAGAGTGTTGGAAAAACTGGACAACAACATGCAAAAGAATGAAACTGGACCACTTTCTTATACCATACAAAAAATAGATCCAAAATGGATTAAAGACCTAGATGTGAGACCTGAAACCATGAAAATCCTAGAAAAGAGCAGAGGCGGTAACTTCTTTGACATTGGCTGTAGGAACTCCTTTGTAGATACATCTCCTGAGGCAAGAGAAACAAAAGCAAAAATAAACTATTGGGACTACATCAAAATAAAAAGCTTCTGCACAGTGAAGAAAACAATCAGCAGAACTAAAAGGCAACCTATCGAATGGAAGAAGATATTTGCAAGTAACATATCTGGTGTAGAGATAGTATCAAAAATATATAAAGAAATCACACAATTCAACACCAAAAAAAAAAGCACCTGAGGATCCAATTAAAAAATGGGCATAAGACATGAACAAATATTTTTCAATGAAGACACACAGATGGCAAAAGGAGAAATGAAAAACTTTTCATCATTACTTACCATCACGGTGATGCAAATCAAAACTACAATGAGGTATCACCTCATACCTATCAGAATGGCTAAAATCAACAACATAAGAAATAAGAGGTGTCAGTGAGGATGTGCAGAAAAAGGAACACTGATGAACTATTGGTAGGAAGGCAAACTGGTATAGTCACTCTGGAAAACACTATGGAGGTTCCTCAACAACTTAAAAGTAGAACTACCTTATAACCCAGCAATCACACTATTTGGTATTTATCCAAAGACTAAAAAAAACATTAATTCAAAGGGATATATGCATTGCTATGTTTATCACATTATTTACAAAAACAAATTATAAAAGGAGCCCAAGGATCCACTGATTGATGAGTGGATAAAGGAGAAGTGATGTATGTGTGTGCATATATGTGTATAATGGAATATATATGTATATAACTGAATATATGTTTGTATATGTAAAGTATATATAAAATATGTATACATACACTATATAATGGAATATTATTCAGCCATAAAAAATAATGATATCCTGCCATTTTCAATGACATGGATGGAGTTACAGAGTATAATGCTAAGTGACATAAGTCAATCGAAAAAAAATACCATATGATTTCACTCATATGTGGAATTTAAGAGGGAAAACAAATGGAAAAAAAAGACAAAGCAAGAAACAGACTCCTAAGTATAGAGAAGAAACTGATGCACCAGGGAATGATGGTGTGGGGGATGGGTTAAATAGGTGATGGGGATTAAAAAGTGCACTGTAGGGCACTGTAGTGATGAGCACTGGGTGTTTTATGGAATTGTGGAATCACTATATTGTATACCTGAAACTAATATAACATTGTGTGTTACCTAACTGGAATTAAAATAAAAATTTTAAAAGCCAAAAACAAAACCCAAAAATAAAGACCAACCTCAAACTCAGCAAGTCATAAAAACACACGTTATCATTGAAAAAGCAAATATAAAAATTTCCCAATAAAAATAATAGAGAGCTTTAGGGGTGCTTGGGTGGCTCAGTCGTTAAGCGTCTGCCTTCAGCTCAGGTCATGATCTCAGGGTCCTAGGATCGAGCCCTGCATGGGGCTCCCTGCTCAGTGGGAAGCCTGCTTCTCCTTCTCCCACTCCCCCTGCTTCTGTTCCCTCTCACTGTGTCTCTCTCTGTCAAATAAATAAATAAAATCTTAAAAAATAAAAAAATAAAGGTAAGGGAAACAAAAGCAAAAATGAACTATTGGGACTTTATCAGGATAAAAAGCTTCTGTACAGCAAAGGAAACAGTCAACAAAACTAAAAGGCAACCTACAGAATGGTAGAACATATTTGCAAATGCCATTACAGATAAGAGGCTGGTATCCAAGATCTATAAAGAACTTCTCAAACTCAACACCCAAAAACCAAATAATCCAGTCAAGAAATAGGCAGAAGACATGAACAGAGACTTCTCCAAAGAAGACATACAAATGGCTAACAGACACATGAAAACCTGCTCCACATCACTTGTCATCAGGCAAATACAAATCAAAACCACAATGAGATACCACCTTACACCAGTTATAATGGCCAAAATTAACAAAACAGAGAACAATAATAGTTGCAAGGATATGGAGAAAGGGGAACACTCTTACATTGTTGGTGGGAATGCAAACTGGTATAGCCGCTCTAGAAAACTGTGGAGGTTCCTCAAGAAGTTAAAAATAGAGCTACCCTATGACCTAGCAATTGCACCACTGGGTATTTACACCAAAGATATAGATGTAGGGATCTGAAGGGGCACCTGCACCCCAATCTTCACAGCAGCAATGTTCACAATAGCCAAACTATGGAAGGAGTCAAGATGTCCTTGAACAGTTGAATGGATAAAGATGTGGTCCATATATAAAAAATGGAATATTACTCAGCCATCAGAAAGGATGAATACATACCATTTACATCAGCGTGGATGGAACTGAAGGATATTATACTAAGTGAAATAAGTTAATCAGAGAAAGATATCATATGGTTTCATTCATATGTGGAATATAAGAAATAGTGCAGAGGATCATGGGGAAGGGAGGGAAAACTGAATGGGAAGAAATCAGAGAGAGAGACAAACCATGAGGGACTCTTGACTCTGGGAAACAAACTGAGGGTTGCGGAAGGGGAGGTAGGTGGGGGAATGGGGTAACTGGGTCATAGGCATTAAGGAGGGCACATGTTGTGATGAACACTGGGAGTTATACACAACTGATGAATCACAGAACACAATGTCTAAAACTAATGATGTACTATATGTTGGTTAACTGAATTTAAATTAAAATAATACAAATAAATAAAAATTAAAAGAAGACATGGATAAACACAAAATTATCATGAGAGATTTTTCACACAAATATCTCAGCAACTGATAGAATGAGTAAACAAAATCAGAGAGGGCAAAAATTATTAGAAGAACACAATTTCGGGCGCCTGGGTGGCTCAGTGGATTGAGCCTCTGTCTTTGGCTCAGGTCATGATCTCAGGGTCCTGGGATCGAGGCCCGCATTAGGCTCCCTGCTCAGCAGGGAGCCTGCTTCCCCTTCTCTCTGCCTGACTCTGCCTACTTGTGATCTCTCTCTCTCTCTCTCTGTCAAATAAATAAATTAATAAAAAAAAAAAAAAGAAGAACACAATTTCACCTGTATGGTGAATAAATAGCACTACACTACCAGACATATATTCTTTCAAGTACACACAGAGCATTTATAAAAACTGACTACACTCTGGCCAGAAAGCCACCATTAATAACAAATACTTTAAATCATACAAAGATGTTCTCTAACCATAATGGAATTAAGCTGAAAATCAGTAACAAAAAGATAACTAGAAAATTATGTTTGGAAATCAACACATACACTTAAAATGTCTAAAGAAGAAACTACAATGGAAAACTGAAAATATTCTTTGCATTGAGTGATAGTATATCAAAACTTATGTGACGTTCAGAACTGCACCTGGAGGGAAATTTGTACTCTAAAATACATGTATTTTAAAAAAAGAATGTCTGGGGTGCGTGGATGGGCCAGTTCATTAAGGGTCTGCCTTTGGCTCAGTCATGATCTCAGGGTCCTTGGATCCAGCCCTGCATAGGGCTCCCTACTCAGCGGGAAGTCTGTCTCTCCCTCTCTCTCTGCCCCTACCCCGTTTATGTACTCACTCCCTCTCTTTCACTCAAATAAATAAATAAAATCTCTAAAATTTTTTTTAAAATTTAAAAAAGAATGATTTCAGCATCTTCTCAATACATTATATTTTTAAATGAGCAAATTAAAGTCAACGAAAGAAATAAGAAAATTTTTAAAATGGCAGAAATTAATGAAATAGAACACAAACAATCCATAGTGTAGATCAATTAATAAAACTGATAAATATCTGGTAAGACTAACCAAGAAGAAGACTGCATACCAAAAATATTCAAATGAAAAGAGGACATAACTAGAGATCATATAGATTAGAAGCCAATGATTAAAACACACTATAGTACACAAACTGCTAATACATGAAACAAGTAGTGTGAATCTCAAGGGCATTATACTAAGTGGAAAAAAGGCAATCTCAAAATGTTACACACTGTATGATTTCATGTATATATTTTCTAAATAAAAAAATTATAGAAATGGAGAAAAGATTTATTGCTAGTATAAGAAATGATGGCAAGTGAGAAGATAGGTGAATATAAGGGGTAGAACAAGGGATATTTTTGTGGTGATTAAATCCTTCTGTATGTTGATGGCAATGCTGGTTACAAAAAATCTGCATGACATAAAATGATAGAATCATACACATACTTTATCGCTATGTAAATTACCTGGGTTTATATTATACTAAAGTCACATAAGATGTATCCAATGGAGGAAACTTGCTGAAGAGTCTACATGACCTCTTTGTATCAACATTGTAAGATCCTCTAAATCTGTAATTATTTTAAAACAAAGTTTTTATTTCCAAAGAAGACTGTACAGATGGCCAACAGATACATGAAAAGGTGCTCAACCTCACTGACCATCAGGAAAATACAAATGAAAACTACAGTGAGATACCATTTCACACCTCTCAGAATGGCCGAAATTAACAACACAGGAAATAACAGGTGTTAGTGAGGATGAGGAGAAAATGGAACACTCTTACAATGTTGGTGGGAATACAAACTGGTACAACCACTCTCGACAATAGTATGGAGGTTCCTCAAAAAGTTAAAACTAGAACTACCCTAAGATCCAGCAACTACATTACTAGATATTTACCCAAAGAGTACAAAAATACTAATTTGGAGGGATACATGCATCCCGACATTTACAGAAGCATTATCAACAATAGCCAAATTAAGGAAAGTGCCCAAATGTCCACTGACTAATAAATGGATAAAGAGGAGACAGTATATAGATACACAGTGGAATATTACTCAGCCATAATAAAGAATGCAATTTTTTCATTTGCAATGACATCCATAGAGCTAGACAGAATTATGCTAAGCAAAATAACTCAGTCAGAGAAAGACAAATACCATATGATTTCATTCATATGTGAAATTAAAAAACAAAGAACATAGAGGGGAGAAAAAGGAAAACCAAGAAACAGACCCTTAACTATAGAGAACAAACTAATGGTTACCAGAGGGGAGGTGGGTGGAGGAATGGGTTAAACAGGTGAGTGGATTAAGGCATGCACTTGTGATAAGCACCAAGTGTTTTAAGAAGGTGGTGAATCACTAAATTCTACACCTGAAATTAGTATTACACTGTTAACTAACTGGAATTTATACAAAAACTTTTAAAAACATTATTGTAAAACAAACTTTTAAAAACCGGCAAGAATCACAATGAGAAAAGACTTCATACACATTAGGGTAGTTACTTAAAACAAAACAAACAAATAAACAAAAACCCCAGAAAATAACAAGTGTTGGTGAGAATGTAAAGAAATTGGAACTCTTATGCATTGCTCGTAATTATGTAAAATGGTGCAGTCACTGTGGAAAGCAGTTTGGCAGTTTTTAAAACAATTAAATCGAACTACCATATGATCTAGCAATTCCACATGAAATAATTAAAAGCAGAGACTACAACAGATACTTGTAGACCAATATTCAAAGCAACATTATTCATACTAGTCAAAAAGTAAAAACACCCCAAGTGTCCATCACAAATGAACTAAAACCTGATGCTAAGTGAAATAAGAGACATAAAATAAAAAATATTATATAATTTCCCTTATATGAGGTACCTAGAATAGACAAATTCAAAGAAAAAAAAGTAGTATAGTAGAAAAGTTCCCAGGAACTTGGGGAAGGGGAATAGGGAGTTACTCTTTAGTGGGCACAGAATCTCTGTTTGGGAGGATAAAAGAGTTCTGAAAATAGTGGTGATAGGTACACAATGTTGTGAATATACTTCATACCACTGAACTGTACAGTTAAAATGGTTATAATGGTAAACTCTGTTATATATATATTGTACCACAATTAAGCACATAGTGGGAATATCATGAAATTCTTCATGTGAATAAACTTAAAATTTTTACTAAATAAACAAATTCTTAGAACATAAAACTGAAACTTACATAAGTAAAAACGAAATCTGAAAACCTTTATTTTTTATTATGTTATATAATAACATACAGTATATACAGTACATCATTAGTTTTTTATGTATTCCAGGATTCATTGTTTATATATAATACCTGGTGCTCCAAGCAATTCGTGCCCTCCTTAATACTCACCACCAGTCCAACACATCTCCCCACTCTCCCTACCCTCAGTTTGTTTCTCAGTCCACAGTCTCTCATGGTTCCTCTTCTACTCTTATTCCCCCCCTTCATTTTTCCCTTCCATCTCCTAATGTCCTCCATGCTATTCCTTATGTTCTACAAGTAAGTGAAACCATATGATAATTTATTTTCTCTGTTTGATTTACCTCACTCAGAATAATCTCCTTCAGTTTCATCCATGTTAATGCAAAAGTTGGGTATTCATCCTTTCTGATGGCTGAGCAATATTCCATTATATATATATATGGACCACATCTTCTTTATCCATTTGTCTGTTGAAGGGCATCTCAGCTCTTTCCACAGTTTGGCTATTGTGGACACTGCTACTGTGAACAGTGAGGTGCATATGGTCCTTCTTTTCACTACATCTGCACCTTTAGGGCAAATATCCAGTAGTGCAATTGCCAGGTCATAGGGTAGCTCTACTTTTAATTTTTTGAGAAACCTCCACACTGTTTTCCAAAGTAGCTGCACCAGCTTGCATTCCCACCAACAGTCTAAGAGGGTTCCCCTTTCTCCATATCCTCTCCAACATTTGTTTTTTGTTTTTTTTTTTGTTCTCCTGTTAATTTTTGCCATTCTAACTGGTATAAGGTGGTATCTCAATGTTTTTATTTGATTTTCCCTGATAGCCATTTGTACGTCTTCAATGAAGAACTGTCTGTTCATGTCTCCTGCCCATTTTTTTGACTCGATTATTTGTTTTTTTGGGTGTTAAGTTTGAGAAGTTCTAGATAGTTCTTGGATACCAGCCTCTTATCTGTAATGTCATTTCCAAATATCTTCTCCCATTCCATGGGTCCCCTAGTTGTTTTGCCGACTATTTCCTTTGCTGTGCAGAAGTTTTTTATCTTGATGAAGCCCCAAAAATTCATTTTTGCTTTTGTTTCCTTTCCTTTTGGAGACGTGTCTTGAAAGAAGTTGCTATAACCGATGTCAATGAGGTTATTGCCTATGTTCTCCTCTAGGATTTTGATGTACACCTGTCTCAAATTCAGGTTTTTCATCCATTTCGAGTTTATCTTTGTGTATGGTGTAAGAGAATGGTCGAGTTTCATTCTTCTGCATATGACTGTTGTATTTTCCAAGCACTATTTATTGAAGAGACTGTCTTTTTTCCATTGAGTATTTTTTTCTGCTTTGTCAAAGATTATTTGAACATACAGTTGAGGGTCCATATGTGGGGTCTCTGTTCCATTGGTCTATGTTTCTGTTTTTGTGCCAGTACCAAACTGTCTGGGTGATCACAGCTTTGTAATATAGTTTGAAATCAGGCAACGTGATGCCCCCAGCTTTGTTTTTCTTTTTCAACATTCCCTTGGTGATTCAGCGTCTTCTCTGGTTCCATACAAATTTTAGGGATGTTTGTTCCAGCACTTTGAAAAATGCCAATGGGACTGGATGGGAAGGGTGCTGTATTTTGTCAAATGTTTTTTTCTGCATCAGTTGAGAGGACCATGTGGTTCTTGTCTCTTCTCTTATTTAATTTATTCTATCACATTGATTGATTTGCAAATGTTGAATCACCTTTGCATCCCAGGGATAAATCCCACCTGGTCACTGTGGATAATCCTTTTAATGTACTGTTGGATCCTATTAGCTAGGATCTTGTTGACAATCATGGCATCCATATTCATCAGAAATATTGGTCTGAAATTCTCCTTTTTGATGGGGTCTTTGACTGGTTTGGATATCAAGGTACTGCTGGCCTCATAAGAAGGAAGTCTTCCTTCTGTTTCTATTTTTTAAACAGCTTCAGGAGAATAGGTATTATTTCTTCTTTGAATGGTTGGGAGAATTCCCCAGGGAATCCATCAGGTCCTAGACTCTTGTTTTTTTGGGAGATTTTTGACAACTGCTTCAATCTCGCTACTGGTTATTGGTCTATTCAGGTTGTCAATTTCTTTCTGTTTCAGTCTTGGAAGTTTATAGGTTTCCAGGAATGCATCCATTTCTTATAGGTTGCTTAACTTATTGGCATATAGCTGTCGATAATAATTTCAGATGATTTTTCCTATTTCATTGGTGTTAGCCATGATCTCCCTCCTTTCATTTGTGATTTTATTTGGGTCCTTTCTCTTTCCTGTTAGATTAGTCTGGGCAGTGGTTTATTGATCTTATTAATTATTTCAAAGAACCAGCTTCTAGTTTCGTTGATGTGTTCTATTGTATCTCTGGTTTCTAATTCATTGATCTCTGCTCTAATCTTAATTATTTCCCTCCTTGTGTGTGGGTTACACTTAATTTGTTGTTGATTCTCCAGTTCTTTAAAGTTTAAAGAGAATTTGTGTATTTGAGATTTTTTTTTTTTGAGTGAGGCTTGGATGGCAATGTCCTTTGGGACTGCCTTTGCTATATCCCATAGGTTTTAGACCTATGTATTTTCATTCTCATTGGTTTCCATGAATTGTTTAAGTTCTTCTTTGATTTTCTGGTTGACCCACACAATCTTGAGCAGGATGGTCTTTAGCTTCTAGCTTCTAAGTGTCTGAATTTCTTCCAAACCTTTTCTTGTGGTTGAGTTCCAGTTTCAAAGTATTGTGGTCTGAGAATATGCTGGGAACAATCTCAGTATTTCGGTGTCAGTTGAGCCCTGATTTGTGACCCAGTACATGGTCTATTCTGGAGAAAGTTCCATGTCCGCTCAAGAAGAATGAATATTCTGTTGTTTTAGGGTGGAATGTTCTGCATATGTCTATGAGGTCCATCTGGTCCAAAGTGTCATTCAAAGCTCTTGTTTCTTTGTTGATTTTCTGCTTAGATGATCTATTGCTGAGAGAGGAATGTTAAGATCCCCTACAACGAACATATTATTATCAATATGTTGCTGTATTTTGATTAACAGTTGGCTTATGTAGTTGGCTTCTCCCATGTTGGGGGCACAGATATTAACAATTGTTAGATATTCTGTTGGATAGACCCTTTAAGAAAGATACAGTGTTGGGGTGCCTGGGTGGCTCAGTGGGTTAAGCCTCTGCCTTCAGCTCAGGTCATAATCTCAGGGTCCTGGGATAGAGCCCCGCATCGGGCTCTCTGCTCAGCAGGGAGCCTGCTTCCTCTTCTCTCTGCCTGCCTCTCTGCCTACTTGTGATCTCTCTCTCTCTGTCAAATAAATAAATAAATACTTTATTTTTTTAAAAAAAAGAGAGAATGAGGGTGCCTGGGTGGCTCAGTGGGTTAAAGCCTCTGCCTTCGGCTCAGGTCATGATCTCAGGGTCCTGGGATCGAGCCCCACATCAGGCTCCCTGCTGAGCGGGGAGCCTGCTTCCTCCTCTCTCTCTCTCCCTGCCTCTCTATCTACTTGTGATCTCTCTCTGTGTGCCAAATAAATAAATAAATAAAATCTTTAAAAAAAAGAATGATAGGGCGCCTGGGTGGCTCAGTGGGTTAAAGCCTCTGCTTTCAGCTCAGGTCTTGATCTCAGGGTCCTGGGATCGAGGCCCGCATCGGGCTCCCTGCTCAGTGGGGAGCCTGCTTCCCCCTCTCTCTCTCTGCCTGCCTCTCTGCCCCCTTGTGATCTCTCTCCCTCTGTGAAATAAATAAAATCTTTTAAAAAAAAGAATGATACAGTGTCCTTCTGTATCTCTGACTAGTCTCTAGCTTAAAATCTAATTTGTCTGATATGAGAATTGCTACCCCAGCTTTCTTTTGGGGGTCCATTGGCATGAAAGATGGTTCTCCATCCCTTCACTTTCAGTCTGGATGTATCTTTAGGTTCAAAATGAGTCTCTTGTAGATAGCATGTGGATGGGTCCTGTCTTTTTATCCAATCTGCAACCCTGTGCCATTTTATGGGAGCATTTAGGCCATTCACATTGAGAGTGATTACTGAAAGATGTTTTTATTGTCATCATGTTTCCTGTGAGGTCCTTGTTTCTATAGATTGTCTGTAAATTTCTGTTCTGTATCACTCTTGGGGTCTTTCTTCTTTTATAAAACTCCCCTTAATATTTCTTGCAGGGCCAGCTTAGTGGTCATATATATTCTTTGTTTTTGCAGGTCTTGGAAGCTCAGGTAAATCTGCCCTCCTTGATGTTGGGGGAGGAGTATTCTCTCTGCCTCTAGGACACGAACACTTGTTTCATTCCCAAGATTAGGGGAATTCTCAGCTAGGATTTGCTCAACTATATTTTCTAGTCCTCTTTCTCTCCAGTCCCTCAGGGATCCCAATAATTCTGACACTGGAACGTTTCATGGTGTCATTCATTTCTCTAATTCTGTTTTCATGGATTCTAAGCTGTTTGTTCTAGGCCTCCTCCTGATCATTCTTTTCTATCAGTTTGTCTTCTAGATCACTAATTTGTTCTTCTGCCTAATTTACCCTAGCTGTTAGAGTATCTGGATTAGATTGAATCTCATTGATAGCATTTTTAAATCCTGCTAGGTCAGCTCTCACTTCTGCCCTTAGAAAATCTATGTTGCCAGTAATGGTTTTATCCAACCTAGCTATTATCTGCATAACTGTTACCCTGAAGTCTATTTCCAACACCTTGCTTATGTCCATATCCATTAGTTCTGTGGCAGAGGTCATAATCTCTGAATTTTACCTGTGTTGGGGGTTCCTCCTCTTAGTCATTCTGTTGAGAGGTGGTTGAGGGAATGTACAGAGTCCAAACTATTGACCACAAACCAAGCAAGATGCACCTGTTTTATAAGGACCTTAGGGTTCTTGGCCTCTTGTTATTTCAGCCTGTCTTTTGTGGGGAGGGGCCTGCCATGCTGTTACTCAAGCAATGCTGTTTGGGCAGAGTTGCCCTGCCTCCTGTGGCGGGGGGTGGACTCAGTGAAAACCAATTTGGGGGTGCTTTTGTCCTCTGGCGGCTTTCTGTGTCTCTTCCAAGAGTCAGAGCAGAAGTGACCGTATCCAATCCTCTGTCTCAGAACAGAGAGATCTTAGTCTGTTCTTTGGAAAGTCCTCCAGACCACACTGACTCCATTTTTGTCTCTGTTGCTAAAAACCACAGTGTCCTGGGTTGTGCGCCCCACAGCAGCACTCCCAGCCCTTGCTTCCAGGTCCAGGCATGTCTCTGCCCTTTGTGTTTCTAAAACTGCCAGCTGCCTGAGTTCACTTGTGCACCCCCACAACTCCAGGTTTCAGTCTGGGGGGCTGCCCTAAAGTCCTTTCCCTGGGGCTACCAGACTGTGAGTCTGTGCCTGGGACCCCAGAACAGGACACTTTTGTGCTCCTGTGTTATTTTGCCTTCCTAGTGCCAGCACTTATGGGAGCTCTCTCCCCCTTCCATTTATCTTCCAATATCTGCCCGCAGAATCGCTGCTCCCTGCTTCATACCTTGAAACTGGCTGCCATAGATATTCTGTTGGTATAGATCCTGATATATCTTCTTACATCCCAGGCTGATTTCATGGGTGTTCAGAGTTGTCTGGCAGATATCCAGCTCAATTCAGGGGACCGGTTGAAATAGGGTCCCCTACTCCTCTGCCATCTTGGTCCCCTCCCAAAGTCTGAAAATCTTATACCTATTAAGTTATCAAATCTAGAGTTTAAAATCCCCCCTTCTTTCCCTCACCAAATTCCAAGCCCAGGTGTTTCACCAATTCTACCAAATATTCAAGGAAGAAATATACTAATATTACATAAACCATTACAGTCAAAAAATTTTCTAAAAATTTTCAAATAATCTTATAAGAACATTATAACCTTATCTAAACCTGATATGAAAGGGAAATTACATGCTAATCTTGCTCATGTATACAGATGCAAGGACCCTCAATGAAATGTTAACAAGCCAAATTAAGCAATATATAAAATGAACACTACTTCGAGACAATGTATGGCTTATTTCGCAAGTGCGAGTATAATACTACATTAAGTGAATAAAGGGGAGGAAATTCTATGAGTACCTCAATAAATGCAGGAAACCCACTGATAGAATGATATGTCCATTTATGATTAAAAATAACTCTTGGGACACCTGGATGATTCAGTCATTAAGTGTCTGCCTTAGGCTCAAGTCATGATCCCAGGGTTCTGGGATTGAGCCCCACATCTGGCTCCCTGCTCAGTGGGAAGCCTGCTTCTCTCTCTCCCACTCCCCCTGCTTGTGTTCCCTCTCTCACTATCTCTCTCTCTCTGTCAAATAAATAAATAAAATCTTTAAAATGGCTTTAAAAAACACTAGATACCTTGGAATAAATCTAATGAAAGCTGTGTAAGAGTTTCACACAGAAAACTATAAAATATTGTGAAGAACAACTAAGGACCTAAATAAATAGAGGTATATTCTGTATTTATGTATTAGAAGACTCAATACTGTAAAACTAGGTTCCCCCTACAAAGATATTTTTAGATTTAATGTTAATTCAAAATTAAAATCTCAGAAGGACTTTTTAAAAAGATTTGACAGAGAAAGACACACACAGAGAGAGGGAACACAAGCAGGAGGAGAGGGAGAAGCAGGCTCCCCGCTGAGCAAGAAGCCTAATGTAGGGCTCAATCTGAGGACCCTGGGATCATGACCTGAGCCATCCAGGCACCCTTCAGGAGGGTTTTTTCCCCTTAATTTTACTTTATTGTAGTAAGACCACTTAACATATGATGTACCCTCTTAATGAAATTTTAAGCATACCATTGTTGATTATAGATATAACGTTGTACAGAATATCTCTAGAACATATCTTGCTTAAATGAAACTTAATGCCTATTGATTAGTAACTCCACATTTACCCCCACCCAGCCCTAGGCCAACCATCATTCCACTCCGTGATTCTATGATTTTTTTTTACCTCATATAAGTGGAATCGTGCACTATTTGTCTTTATGACTAGCTTATTTCACTAGCTTATTTCACTTAACATATTCCTCAAGGTTCATCCATGTTGTCACATATTGCAGATTCTCCCTCTTTTTTAAGGCTGAATTGTATTCTATCATACACACACACACACACACACACACACACTTTCTTTATCTACTTATGTATTGATGGATAGATCATTTCCACATCTCGGCTATTGTAAATAGTGCTGCAACAAACGTGGTAGCACAAGTGTCCTTTAAAGATCCTGATTTCAATTCTTTTTCATAAAAACCCAGAATCTGGCTATGGTATTTCTATTTTTAATTTTTTGAGAAACTTCCATCCTGTTTTCCATAATGGCTGCACCATTTTACATGCTTACTAACAATGTAAAAAGGTTACAATTTTTCCCTATCTTCTTTTTGATAATAACCATTCTGGCAGGTGTGAGGTAGTATCTCACTGTGGTTTTAATTTGCATTTTCCAGGTAATTATTGATATTGAGCATTTTTCATATATGTGTTTACCATTTACATGTCTTTTTTGGAGAAATGTCTATTCAAGTCCCTAGCCCATTTTTTAATTCTGTAATTTGTTTTTTGCTATTAGTTATAGGAGTTTCATATGTATTTGGAGATTAACCTCTTATCAATTATATAGCTTGCAAATATTTTCTCCCATTCTGTACATTGCCTTTTTACTCTGTTGACTATTTTTGTCACTCTGCAGAAGCTTTGTAGCTTGAGGCAGTCCCAGTTAATTTTTTGTTCTTATGCTTTTGGTGTCATACCCATAAAATCATTGACAAGATTAATTTCAGGAAGCTATTTCCGATGTGATCTTCTAGGAGTGTTACAGCTTTGGGTCTTACACTTTATCTTTTAATCAATCTTCAGTTGATTTTTGTGGATAAGGGTCCAACTTCATTCTTTTGGATGTGAACATCCAGTTTTCCCAACACTATTTGTTGAATAGACTATCCTTTCCCCCACAGTGTAGTCATGGCACCCTCTCCAAAGATTACTTGACTGTATATACATGGATTTATTTCTGGGATCTCTATTCTGTTCGATTGGCCTATATGCCTGTCTTTAGGCCAACACCATACTTTTAAAAAAATTTAATTACAGTATAGTTAACAGTGTTATTAGTTTCAAGTGTACAATATAGTGATTTAATAATTTTATACATTACTCAAGACTCAAGCATACTCTTGATCTCCTTCATGTATTTCACTCATTCCTCACCCATCTCCCCTCTGGTAACCATCAATTTGTTCTCTATAGTCAGGAGTCTGTTTTTTGGTTTGTCTCTTTTTTCTTTGTTCATTTGCTTCATTTCTTCCTCCTCAGCAGGGAGCCTGCTTCCTCCTCTCTCTCTGGTGCCTCTCTGCCTACTTGTGATCTGATCTCTCTGTGTCAAATAAATTAATAAAATCTTTTAAAAATTTTCTTTCATCAGTGCCTTGTAGTTTTCAGTACAGACATCTTTTGCCTCCTTAGTTTATTCCTAAATGTTGTGTTCTTTCCAGTGCTATTGTAAATGGGATTGTTTTAATTCCTTTTCAGATAGTTCATTTTTAGTGTATAGAAATTCAACTGAGGGATGCCTAGGGTGGCTCAGTTAGTAAAGTGTCTTCCTTTGGGTCAGGTCATGAACCCAGGGTCCTGGGATTGAGTCCCACATCAGGCTCCCTACTCAGTGAGGAGCCCACTTCTCCCTCTGCCAGCCACTCCCCCTGCTTGTGCACATGTTCTTCCTCTCTGACAAATAAAATCTTTAAAAAAAAAAAAAGAAATGCAACTGATTTTTGTATGTTGATTCAGTATCCTGCAACTTTATTGAATTTGTTTATTCATGACATCTGCAAACAAGGATAATCTTACTACTTCCCTTCTAATTGGATGGCTTTTTTTTCTGGCCTAATGACTCTAAGACTCCTAGTGCTATGTTGAAAATAGTGAGAGTGAACATCCTTGCCTTGTTCCAAATCTTACAGGAAAAGCTTTCAGTTTTTCACGATTGAGTATGATGTTAGATGTGGGCTTTTCACATATTGTCTTAATTATTTTGAGATATTTTACTCCTATTTCTAGTTTGTTGAGAGTTTTTATAATAAAAGTGTAAATTTTGTCAAATGATTTTTATGCATCTATTGAGATGATGTGATTTGTATCTTTTATTCTGTTAATGCAGTGTATCACATTAATTGGTTTTTGTTTGTTGAATCATCCCCACATCCCAGAAATAAATCCCACTTGGTCATGGTGTATGATCCTTTTTTTAAATAAGATTTTATTTTGTTAGAGAGCAACCCACAGAGCACAAGCAGGGAGAGTGCCAAGCAGAGGCAGAAACAGATTCCCTGCTGAGCAGGGAGCCTGATGTGGAACTTGATCCCAGGACTCTGGGATCACGACCTGAGCCAAAAGCAGATGCTTAACTGACTGAGCCACCCAGGCATCCCGTGTATGATCCTTTTAATGTGCTGTTGGATTCAGTTTGCTAGTATTTTGTTGAAGATTTTTATGTCTTATATTCATTGGGATATTGGTCTGTAGTTTTCTTTCCTTTTGTCATCTTGGTTTGGTATTAGGGTAATGTTAATCTCATAAAATAACTTTTTTGGAAGAGTTTGAGAAAGCCTGCTATTATTTCTTTCAATGTTTGGTAGAATTGGTAAGTGGAGCCACCTGGTCCTGGTGTTTTCCTTGTTGTGACCTTTTCGATTACTGATTCAATCTCCATACTAGGTATTGGTATGTTCAAACTGTCTAATTCTTCATGATTTAATCTTGCAGGTTGTATGTTTCTAGGAATCTATCACTTCTTCTAGATTACCCAGTTTTTAACATATAACTGTTCATTGTAGTCTCTTATGATCCTTTTTTATTTCTGTGCCATCAGCTGTAATGTCTCTTCTTTCATTTCTGATTTTGAGGTGTTTTGTTTTATTTTTGCATTTAGTCTAACTAAGGGTTGTCACTTATCCTTTGAAAAAACTCAAATTTGTCAATTTTTCTATCTTCTATTTTGCTTATTTCTGCTCTAATCCTTATTTCCTTCTTTCTTTCAATTTTGGATTCATTGTTCATTTTCTAGCTCTCTAAAGATATATCATTTATTTCAGATCTTTCTTCCTTTTTAATGTAGGCATTTATTGCTATTAACTTCCCTCTTAATACTACTTTTTCTGCATCCCTTAAGTTTTGGCAGGTTGTGTTTGTGTTTTTCTTGAGGTATTTTCTAATTTCTTTTGATTTGTTCTTTGACTCAATGATTAAGACTGCTGCTTAATTTCCACATATTTGTGAATATTTGTTTTCTTTCTGCTACTGATTTATTATTTTATGTTCAGTCTATGTGTGTCCTTGAATATAAGTGAGTTTTTGGTAGAAAAAACATGATTGGGTCTTGGTTTTATCCATTTGGCCATTGTATAACTTTGATTGGAGTAGTTTTGTCTATTTACTTTGGAAGTAATTACTGATAGGGAAGGATTTACCACTGCCATTTTGTTAGTTATTTTCTGTTAGTCTTGAAATTCTTGTGTCTTTATTTCCTCTCTTGCTCTCTTCCTTTTTGTTTTGTTTTGTTTTTTTGTATCAATATGCTCTGATTTCTTTCTTCTTATTGGTCTATTTTAAGCTGATAACTTAAGTTCAATTGCATACAAAAACTCTACACGCTAACATTTCTCATACACTATTATTTTAGTCACTACATCTATCCATATTGTATATCTGTTTTTTCATATTGTGTATCTTAACAGTTTTTAATACTTTTGCCATTTAACTTTTATACTAGAAATAAGTGACTTATCTTTGACCACTACAGTAATACAGTATTCTGTGTCTATATATTTAGTTGTGCCAATAAGTTTCATACTTTCTTATGCTATCACACAGCTCTTTATTATCCTTCTATTCCAAGTTAATAAACTCCCTGCAGCATTTCATGTAAGTCAGGACTAAGTGATGATGAATTTTCTCAGCTTTTATTTGTCTAGGAATGTCTGTATCTGTTCTTATTTTTAAGAACAGTTTTGACCGGTATTCTTGGTTGGCAGGGTTTTTGTTTGTTTGTTTTCCCTTCAGCACTTTGACTATATTATCCCACTCCCTTCTGGTCTGCAAGATTTCTGCTGAAATGTTTGCTGAGAGTCTTATGGAGAGTTCCCTTGTTTTGATAAATTGGTTTTCTTTTGATGCTTTCAAAATTCTGGTTTTGATTTTTGACAATCTGAATAAAATGTGTCTTGGTGTGGATTTCTCTGGGTTATTTACTTAGTAACCTTTGGGATTCTTGAATCCCATTTTCGTCCCCAGATTGGGAAAGTTTTCAGCCATTATTTCTTTTGAATAAGCTTTCTGGTCTTTTCTTGCTCTTTTCTTGGTCTGCTTCATGGTGTCCCATCGTTTCTTAAGCTTTTTCACTATTTTTCATTTTTTTTTCTCCACTGACTAAATTATTTCCAAAGACCAATCTTAGTTCACTGATCCTTCTGCTTTACCTAATCTCTGCTGCTGAATCCTGTTCATGATTTTTTCAGTTTAATTACTGGGTTCTATAGCTCCATATTTTTTGTATGGTTCTATTTTCTCTTTGTTAGAATTCTGTATTTATGCACTATTCTCTTGATATTGAAGTGAGCATCTTTGTAACAGTCATTCTTAATTCTCCTGTCAAATAAATCTCATAAATCTTTCATTAGGGTCAGTATCTGGACATGTAATTCCTTTGTGTGGAACATCTTTGTTGATTTTTCATTTTCTTTTTTCTTTTTATTTATTTGACAGAGAGAGAGAGACGGCAAGAGAGAGAACACAAGCAAGGGGAGTGGGAGAGAGAGAAGCAGGTTTCCTGCTGAGCAGGAAGCCCAATGTGGAGCTCGATCCTAGGACTCTGGGATCATGACCGGAGCTGAAGGCACCCCTGAAAGTTTTCATTTTCACTGACTCTCCATGTTGGTGTCTACACATTACACAAAGAAAGCACCTCTCCCAAATTCCATGGATTGGTCTTGTATATAAGACCTTCACCAATCAGTCCACTCAGAGATTCTGGGGGCTTCTAACAATTCTTTCCCTCCCCAAAGAGAAGCAAGCAGCTATGGCTTTTTTCTACTTACTCTGTACAGAGTGGAGTGGCTATCCATTTACCAGTCCAAACTGCCATCTCCATTCTCCCCCAGATAGCTAGACTATGCCAGACCCATCAGAGACCCAACACTGGCAATACAGATGCCAGTTCTTTGGGAAGCCCTGGAAAAGTTGTGGCACTGAATCCACAAATCATCTCTTCCATCTCCAGGAGTAAGCTGAAAGCTGAAATGTTTCATCTACTACTCTGTGATGAGCAGGGAGGGAGAATCTATGGCATTTATCAGTCCTAGCCATCATTTCTGTTCACTTCCAAAACTAGATTGTGCCAGATCCTTTCACTCCTAGACTGACAAGTCAGATGCCAGTTCTTTGGGCAGCCCTGGAGAAATTGGAACACCGGATGCACAGATAAACTTTTCTTCTCCAAGGAAATATTGAGAGCTGGGATTTTTTTTGTCTTCTTGCTCTGTTCTCAGTAGGAACAATGATCTATGATATCTACCAGCCCAAGACACTGTCTCTGTTTTCTCCTAGGCAGGTCCTACAGAGTTTTGAGATTGGCAAGGCAGCAGTCAGTCCTCTGAAAATTTTGGAGTGCTGGACATGTGAACTAACCCATTCTTTCCCCTGGGAGAGCTAGAAGCTAGGGGGTCTTTCTTCCTTATCATACGGTGCTGAGCTGGTAGCAGGTACTCTGGCAAGAGGGTGTCCCAAATCTCCCTGCTGGCGTCAGTGAGTCTGGTTTCATATTCACCCCAGGTATAGGAGCCTTTCAGTTAGTCCCTTAATTTCTCACAAAGGGAAATTTTCCTTGAATCAGTGCTAAATGAGTGTGCTGGGGTGGGGGGGAGAAGTGTTCAGGACTTCCTAATCTTCCATCTTGCTGACCTCGTTCCCTTTAAAATTACTGTTATTTTGTGGAATATGATGAGCTGGTTCTAAAATATATAGAGTAATGCCAAGGGCCAAGAACATCCAAGATACTTTTAAAGAAGAGAGACAAGGTGGACGGACTTGCTTTACCAGATATCAAGAGCTTATTATAAAGTCCAGTAATTAAGGCTATGGTATTGTTACAATGACAAATAGACTAATAGAACAGAACAAACAGTTCAGAATAATCTTGCACATATGCAATTTATGACAAAGGTGACACTGTAAAGAAGTGAAGAAAAAGACATTCCTTATAATAAATGGCCTGGGTCAGTTGAATGTCTATATGGAAACATAAAGTTTGGCCCCTATTATCTTATTATACACATAAATCAATCCCAGATGGACTGTAGATGTGAATGGCAAGAACATAAAGCTCCTAGAAGATAACATAGAAGAATATCTACATGATCTCAAGGTAGGAAAATACTACTTAAATGAAACACAAAAAACACTAGTCATAAAGGAAAATATTGGAAGACTAGACACATTAAAATTTAAAATGTCTGTTCCTCAAAGAATGCTATAAAGAGATTTGGGAAGGGCTTGCAACAGAAAATGTACAAAAAAATGGTTCATAACCAGAGTATATAAAGAATTCCTACAAATCTATAGGAAAAAGACAAATAACCCAATTTTTAAAAATGAGCAAAATACTTTACAGGTACTTCATAGAAGCAACTATCCAAATAGATAATAAACATGAAAAAGAGTATAACTTCATTAGTCAGATTCTGAGAAATGGCAATTAAAATTACAATGAGATAGTACTACAAACCCATCCACCAGAATAGCTATAATTCAAGAGTGATAATAACAAGTGTTAACAAGAATGTGGAACAACTAGAATTCTCATATACTGCTGGTGGAATGTAAACTGGTATAATCACTTAGAAAAACTATCATTATCAATAAATTTGAAAATATGTATTCCCTACAACCCCAAAATTCTAATCCTAGGTATATACCCAAAAGAAATTCAAGTACATATAAGTAGAGGATTAACTCTTAATAAAGAATTATTAAACCAAAAAACAGCAATAACAACTAGAGAATGATCCCAAGACAGGATATGGTAGGTGGGTTGCAGGAGCAGAATTAGTGAGAATGGGATAGGTATAATGGAGCCACTTGATTAAAAACCCTGAATGTCACACTAAAAATTCTAGATTTAAACCTATAGAAAGGTATTTTATCTGGATCCCATTCCAATAAACAAATTCTTGGACTTAATGACTCCTAGTCATTTTCTTGATCAACCAGCCTTAATGAGTAATGTAAAATCTGTATACACTAATGTTCTATTTAGTTAAACCAAGAGATGTTTTGTGGAAAGATAAAGCTGATTTCTATGTTATCATTTCAAATAATTAGGAATATTTTCCAAATATCCCCAACAGTCCTTAATAAATCCTCATTAATCTACCCATATATATTTTCTTAAACACTTCTTAAACCTTGGAGTTCCAGTTTAAATTATCCCTTAGGGCAATCATTTGAATGAGATACTACTTTTACTTGCCTCTCTTCCAAAATCAACTTTCAAGCATTATATCTAATACCTAACATAGTGTCTGGCTGAGAGCAGGCTATTTATTGAGCTAAGTTATTAAATTATACCAATATATTAACCTTATTCATCTCTCTTATGGTTTTGTAGACTTTGACCATATCCCTCCCTCAACCTTTCTCTCTCTCTCTCTCCCTTTCTCTCTCTCTCTCTCTCTCCCTCTCCCTCTCTCTCCAGACTGGAAAAAACAACAACTACTACTACTAGAAAATCCCTCTATCCTTTTGATCAATTTAATTGGGTTTCTAGGGACTTTTATCAGCCGTTAGGTTTTTCTTGAGAAGCAGCTACCAGAATTTCCTACATGATTACAGATGCAAATCCACTTTTGGTCTCTTACATGGAAAAGATAAGGGTTTTTGTACTGTCATTATTTTCAACATCCTTCTGGCTGATGTCTACCATATTATTGGCTTTGAGGACCATAATCACAACTGGGCCAACTTCTTCACAGAATGATCAACAGTGATTTTTATTTTTTATTGTAACAATCATACTGTGTATTGTCTGACTCGGAAGTTGGTCAGATGCACCTAGTTCTTCAGATAATCTTCAGTGAGTAGCCAGATAAACCTACAGGTACTCCTCAGCTACTCCAGCTGAAGGAGACCGTTATGGTTCCAAAAGGTCTGAAGTGACCCTCTCACTTCTTATCATTAGCAGTGTCTCCACTGGGAAGACTTTTCTAACAATTCCCTGGGAGAACTTTGCTGATCTTTCTGCTATGTATTCCGACTGCCCTAATTTCCTTCTGTATCTTGTTTTAAATGTTTTTAAATTGAGAGATACAGATGAACCTCCTCGGTGATCTCTAGATCCCTTTCTTGAGTCATAACTGAGCCCATCATCTCATAAACACAGATAGGTTTGTATGACCTTATGCAATAAAGTGCCTCTGTTTTGCCCACTTGGTCTGAGATCTTTCTGCAATTTATTTTCATCAGTTTGTCTTTATTCCTTGCAAATAAACTGGTAAGAACCTAAATGTTCTGCCCACTGAAGGGTGTATATTTTTATATTTCTTCCTCTCCATCTAAGAGTTACTGTAATAGCAGCTGTTTGTGTTGAAAAACTAAAATATAAAAATGTGACCTACGTGGCCAGATCCCACAAGGCTGTTTACTTCCTTGTTTATGAATCAGAATCTGTCAGCACAACTTAGAATCTTGACTGTCAGCAGATACTGCAATTAAATGTCCCTGCAAGCCAGCAGAGGGTGCACAAGGGCACTAGAAATTTTACCCAAGATATAGCAGTATCAATTTAACTCTAATAGCCAATCAACTTTTCCCTTTTTTTGGGGGGGGGGCGGGAGTTATACTAAAACTAATGTCCTCAAGAGCAATATAATTTGAATCTGGAAAATTCCTTTAAAGTATACTTCAATTCTCCTGAAAGTCATGTTCACGAAGAGTAAGGAATACATATATAACTTAGTCTGGCCAAAATACAGGTGGAGTAAAAGAAACTGATGCATATCTGAGCCCCCTACATTGCAAGAATTGTACTATGGAGCTCCATCCTACCTTCCCCAAAAAGGCTCCAGGAGATGTATGCTATAGGGGAACAAACAAACTCTCTTGAACTGGGAGTCAAGAGAACAGCTTCCCTTCTACCGTTGTAGGTCTATAGTTATACGACCTTGGACAAATCCTTCCTCCCCCTCCCTCAGGGCCTCTGTGCTATCCAAAGGGATCAAACAAAATGGACTCGCATGGCCCCTTACAATTCTAAAAATCCCCGACTCCAACTGAAGCCAGCAAATGTAAAGAGCCATTATGCTTGTTGCCACTGCTCCAAAAGATTAAAACAGAAGGACAGAAAACAGGGAGCTGTATTTAAACCTAGACAGAACTATTTGAAGTGCCATGCAGACACCGGGCAACTAAATGCCACTATAGACCTGTGAGAGTCCCACACCATCCCAGAAGCCCTAGGGCGCAGCTGTCCTGCTAGTCTGTCCACCCTAAATACCAAAAAGCTTTGGCTACCATTTGACTATGATAATTCAATTACTTCATCTTTTCAGAGTATCAATGTTCAGCTGCTAAGTATTTCTACTGGGCATTGTGGGGGCGGGGGTGGATAGATAAAGGGAGCCAGAATCCTAGTTAATTATCATTTAGCTACAGTGTTTAAAGTTTCAAGTATGAGAAGCACGTCTACTGATTCTCTTCTTTGATAAGCTGTTATATAAGTTGGAGTGTGCTAGCAAGACATTTTTCCACTCAGGATAACTTTACAATGCACAATGTAGAATGTATGTCAGTCCCAACATTACAGTTTTGTCGTGAATGTGATGCCAGCTTTGGATGGGTGGTCAAAGAGCACAAATAATGTTCAGAGTATGCCAATGACTCTGGATGTGGTAGTAAATACAGAAATCCTGGGCCCCTCATTCCAAGGAACTGATTTGCACAACTTGCCCTCTTCCCCAAAAGGAACAAGTTCACTATCAGTCTCTAACCGCCTCAGAAGGGTTCTTGTTTGCTTGCTTCTCTTAAATTTCACACGACAAAATATGGCAGTTCAGAGAATACTTATTTTAAGTGCACTAAATTGAGTTGAATACAGCGCTGAAAAAGTGGAAGACAACTACCAAAGCTAATAATTTGCTAAGAAGGGCACAAACACCATAAAGATTGCAAACAAACAAAACAAAACTGCTCGTGAAAGATTACTCTTGAGTAATTCATTATTCCATCAGTAGATTCCTGTTCTCAAACTAGCAGCAGTGAATAGACTTCACACTCACCCTATCTACCCCCCCCAAAGGGAACCGGCATGCAAAGGGTGAGCTTTATTTCCATAGATTTTTTAAATTGCTGTTCAGAAGTTGTCTAACAAGACGGCATATTTCTACCAGAATTCCACAGGGGCGCTGATCCTCACTAGAACACGGAGGACAATCAGTCTCAAATTGCAGGTAAGTGTGAACCAGCCCACGTCCTGGTCAGCGCACAAGGACCCGCGCTGAAAATAACGATTAAAAGTTGTTTCAACTGTGGAGCAGTGATTACAGCTGTTTACAGCTCCAACTCCAAAGGAGAGCCTGCTCGAGCTGGCATCAGCTCTGGACACGAAAAAACAAGCACCGCGGGCAGAGAATCTCACCAGGAGCAGAAGGGCCAAACCGCTGCCGTTAGTCCGCCAGAGGGGCAGCACCCGCACCTCCGCGGCCGGGAGAGCCGCCAACTTCCCCCACGGCAGCCCGTAGCTGGGGGCGGCGGGCGCCGGCCAGAGTTCCCAAGTCCAGGGGTCCGAAGGGAGTCTGGGTGAGCTAGACCAGGACCCAGGACAACCTACCCCAGGGCAACCTCTCCCCGGCTTGCCTGCCCCCTCCCTGGTCTGGCCCTGCAACTTGGCTGGAGGTGGCAGAGTCCTCCCCAGGGCCCTGTGGGGGAGGGCCCCCGCCCTGCCCACAAGGGGAGGGGGCCTCCGCCGCCGCCGCCCCTACTAGGTGACTCACCTGGTGCCCGTCCTGGAAGTGTGGGGGGAGTGTGGTTTCTCCCGGCTCCAGCGGCTGCTGCTGAGGTGATGGCTGCCCGAAGTGGCGGGTGATGGGACCGTCAGGGTCGAGGCCACCGGGGCTGCTCAGGGTGGCAGAGGTGCCAGGGGTGCTGGGGCCAAGGCGGGACTCGGCTCCGCGTTCCCGCCGCAACTCGGAGCGCAACTCTAGGTAGCAGCACAACGTCAGCAGGTGGAGGGCCAGCGAGAGACCAAAGAAACCCAGGAAGAGCCGGCAGCTGTTCCCTTCACCCGCCCGGGCAGGGGCCCCGCGACAGCCGCAGCCCTGGCTCCCCCGCTCCCGCGGCGCTGCCGTGGGCAGAGGTTCCCTGCGCTCTACCTCTGGGTAGCCCATGGCCTCCGGAGACACCCACTCTCTGAGGCCCTGGAGCCGCCGCGTCTGCCTCAGCCGTTCAGGACCCCTGACAGGCGGCTACTGCCCTGCCATCCGCTGGGGGCTGCAGGGACCCGTTCCAGAGCAACGGAGGCTGGGCGGAACAGAGCAAGGAGCTGCCGCATGTGCAGCTCCACTCCTAGGGGTGGGAAAGGGAGAAGGAGGGGCGGGAGAGAGGGGCGGCTCGGCCCGCGGGGAGAATGAGGGAGGTGGCCAGGCCGACCCCGCCCCCATCCCCCAAGAGGCTGCCTGGACGCCCAACCACCGGCCCGCCAAGCCTTGGCGCCCCGCCCCCTGCCATTCCACCCTGGGCCCCCAGCCACGGGGCGGGGCCTTGGGGGCGTGTGGGTTCGCCTCTGCCTGACTGCCCCACCCAGTTCTTCCCGCTTGAGCCTGTCCCAGTTGGTGACCGCCGCTGTCGTTCATCCCTGGGCTCCGCCCCGATTTAACCCTATAGCGCCTGTACAGGGGGCAGGAGAAGGAGGGGAGGGGGAGGCCGAGAAGAATTTGAGAACCTTGGAAAGAAAGTGGAGCAAAGAAAAGGAAACAGAAACTAGAATTAATAGAAATGTTTGCAATTAACTGCAGTTGTTAATAACATCATCCAGTACTTATCTGTTGCTTTCAATCTTCAAAGCGTTTAACAGACGTTAAACTAATTAAAACAGTTCTTGGTTTGGAATGAAACCATGCCTGCTGTGTTTGCAATCCTGTGGCGCGCCAAAAGAAAAAGGAGACCCAGAAGCCTGGGAGCCAAAGGGAGTGAGATTGGGGTGGGACTGAGGCAGTCCCACTCCTAGAGTGAATCTGGGGCCTCAATCTAAATGGCCAAGAAGTGCACGTAAGCCAGGTGGAACTGAAGTGATGTTGCCCCACGCAGGTTCGAACCGTCCCCTGAGATTTCTTGATGTATTAATTAATTCAACAAATATGTATGGGTCCCTTTACGATGCCTCAAGTATTATAGGAGAAAATCCACAGCCAGTGCAATTTCTCTTCTGCCTCAGCAATAAGAGTTTTGAGTGAAGAATATGTGCCTTCAATGCGCAAATGGGGAAACTGAGGCCCAGGTGAGGTGCATTTTTACAAGTATGGTCCATAGAATGGCCAGGCAATATTGGCATCTCTATTTGCAGGCAACTGTTCTGGCCTCTCCACCCCTCCCCTCTTCTCCCTGGAGTAGTCCCGGGGGGAAGTTCAACAAGTCAGCCAAATGTTCCAGATGTACGCTGCTGCAACTGCAGCATCTTCAACAGCTGAACCAATGAAAAAAAGGGTTCAGAGCAAAAACCAAAAAAAAAAAAAAAAAGGCAAATGTCAGAACAATAGACCCTGAAATGAAGGATGGAAAGGATTAGTTGAGTTGCAATGACAAGAGTTACTAGTCTGAGATTATAGAGAGCTAAATGACCACAGCAGAGGAAGTATGTATGCTTCTTGGTCACTATGTATTCCGATTCCCATGTTATGAATAATTAGCAGTTTTATTGACTTATCAAGGGTAGGCCTGAGACCTAGGCTGATGGGAAAGAAGAAAAATAGGGAGATATGGAAAAGAAGAAAAAGGCAGAGAAACAAACAAAAGCAAAGCACCCGGTGGAAAGGTCAGTCCAAAAAGCACAGAGGTCATAAACCTTAAATATATTAGCCACGGCCAACTTTTCTTCCAGACGCTTCGTGAATGATCTCAGTGCTTCACAAAGATCTATTTGTCCCCTCTTTGGCCCTTACCCATGAAGCATAAAGTTTGCAAAGAATATCATCATCATGCAGATAAGAAAATGTAAAAGGACACTTAGCAGCTAAGCTAATCTCAAGTCCTGCTTGTTCCGTCTAGGAATTCTAGGCGCTTAACCAACTGAGCCACCCAGGCACCCTAGGAATTCTAGGTGCTAGGGGGAACTACAGAGCTGATTTATCTTCATTATCACAGCCTAGGATTTATTTTAAGATTTTATTTATCCACTTGAGACAGGAAGAGCATGAGCTGGGGGAGTGGCAGGCAGAGGGAGAGGGAGAAGCTGACTCCCCACTGAGCCGGGAGCCATATGTGGGGCTCAATCCCAGGACCCAGATCATGACCTGAGCCCAAGGCAAAAACCTAACCCTCTGAGCCACCCAGGAGCCCCTCACAGCCTAGGATTATTAGAATGTTAAACTAGGAGTCAGTAGTCCACTGGTTTGCTGGGTCACTCTGATTAAGACACTGTGCCTTTTGGCCAGTGACTTTTTGACCAGAAACATTAGTTTCTCCAACTGTAAAATGAGGAGTTTGCACTTTAATGGCTATGATATTGTGTTTTATCTGTGTATCACTGGCTATGTTGATTTGGTTGTATACACAGCTCAAAGAGACTGCCCCTGGTTTCCTTAAAGTGAAAAGGAAACAAGTTAACAGCCATCTCCTGGTAGTGGTGCTTGAGGCCCTTAATGGTCTCAGTTTACCCTCTTCTGCTAGGCTTTTAACAGCCTGACTGAGACCGTGGCTTGTACCATTGCCCTCAGAAGACCTAAGACCTAGAACCTCACTTTGGTTCCCCAAAGAAAGAACATGTCTTCATATGCAATAAGTATGTTGAAATGGAGCAATCCGGTGAGGAATGTACATGGTTATTTTTTTAAATTTTATTTATTTATTTGAGAGTGAGAGAGAGCAGGAGCGGGCTGAGGAGCAGAGAGAGAAGTAGATGACTCCCTACAGGGGAGGGAGCCTGATGTGGGACTCAATCCTGGGACCCTGGGATCATGACCTGAGCCAAAGGCAGACACTTAACGGACTGAGCCACCCAGGTGCCCCTACATAGTTATTTTTTAAAAGTGTTTTGAAGTGTTACTTCAGATAGCTTCTATGCTTCCATAAATACCCCATTCCCTACAGCATGGGTCTCAAAATGACAGCCTATAGGCCACAGCCAGCAAACAGATGTGTTGTATTTGATGCAGTGTTGGCTAAAACTTTCAATTAAAAAATTAACTGCCAGTATTTAGAAATCAGGACATTTCATATAAAAAAAAGATTTCCTGCTTCTCTCTCTAAAAAAAAATCAGAAAACCTGCTAACACTGTATCCACATTCCCATATGGCTACAGTCAGCTAGAACTAACCCCTTAGAACAATCAAATTCCACACTGTCAACCGTATGTCCTTCCTCTAGTCTCCATTAGTGGCCTTATCACTCATTTACCCCACCTGTCTAGCCCCATGTATTCTAGGAGACAAAATATTAGCTCCTTATCATGACCCATAATCTGCCTTTCCAACTTTATCTCCCACCATCCTACAAGGAACCCATACTCCCACAAAATTAAATTCACTTACAATTCTCACACATCTGTGTCTTTGCACAGACTGGTTTCTTTGCCTGGAATGCTCCCACCTTGGACATCTGATAACTTCCTCAAGAAGCAAATCACATGTTCCCTCTGGTGCAGACCCACAACTCACTCCAAACAGATTTTCCTTTATGCTTTCACGGTACCCTGAGCATGTCAATGATATCATTAACCACATTGTATTTTTCTTTTTTAACATGTTTTCTCATCACTAAACTATGAGCTCCCTGATGGTAAGAACCACACCCTTACCACTTTTGTAGTCCCAGTAACTAGCATAGCACCCACCACATAGTAGGCACCAGTACTGTTTGTCAGATTAATGGGGCATGAAGTCTGCTATGGTAACCTAGATTACCTAGAGTTCCAAAAAAGGAAGTGGGCCGAGGGATGCCTGCCAGTACCACTTATGAAGCACCTACTGTGTAACACATTATGGAAAGATATAAAGGAAATTGAACCAAATGACAATTGTGCAATTATCCTCTTTTTTATACTACTGTTGGAATTGTGGATAACCTATAAAAGTAAATAACCCATGAATTCAAATATAATTGGCTTGTAATACTTCACTGACTTTTTGTCCCATCAAGTTTACCTTACTAATTTTGTTTGTCTGGGCCTAATAATAAAATAATATAGTTGTCAATGCCTGAATAATAAACTTTCAAAACAAGTTGACAACATCTGGCAGAATGTGATAAGGTGTTGGCCAAGGGCTGGTTTTAAATACCTCATTGCTCTGGTTAATCTACAGAGGGGTGCCTGGGTGACTCAGTCTGTTAAGTGTCTGCCTTCAGCTTGGGTCATGATCCCGGGATCTCAGGATCCAGTCCTGTGTTGGGCTCCCTGCTCAGCGGAGAACCTGCTTCTCCCTCTGCTTCCCACCCTCTTTGTGCCCTCTCTCTCTCAAATAAATAAATAAATAAAATCTTTATAAAAAGTCTACAGAACAAATCATTGACACAGAAATCACAGAGTTGACTCTGTGCCCCACCTGGTGATAAGCAGACAGATAGCTGGCCAGGGGGGCTGGGGCGGTGGCTGGGGGCAACACAGTGGGGACGATATGGTCTTAAGACTTGGACCCTGCTTTGGGTGCCTCGGTGGCTCAGTAGTTAAGTGTCTGCCTTCGGCTTAGGTCATGATCCCAGGGTCCTGGGATCGAGTCCCACATCAAGCCCCGCTTGGGGCTCCTTGCTCCATGGGAATCCTGCTTCTCCCGCTCCCACACCCCGTGCTTGTGTTCCCTCTCTCACTGTCTTGCTCTCTCTGGCAAATAAACAAACAAACAAACAAACAAACAAATAAAATCTTAAAAAAAAAAGACTTGGATCCTGGTTTAAATCTCAGCATATTCACTTACCAGCTGTGTGACTTAGGACAGATAATTTTTGCCTGTCTTGCAGAGCCTCAGTTTTCTCACCTGTAAAATGGAGATGACAACATATGTTTTGTGAGATAGTTGTGCTTAAAATGGAATGCTGTATGTCAAAGTGTCTGGCACATAATAAACGCACAGTAAATGTTAGTCCCTGCTCTATAAGAGGCTTCTACCAAAAGGAGGTGAGAGGAAAACTACATAACAGTACTCAAGAACATGTCCAAATGCAGAAAAGCATCCACATGCTTTGCCTTTGCCAAATGCCTGCCCCCTTCTTTTTGCATTCTTTAAGTTGAGATAGGACACTCAGGGTCCCACCACCCTCTCCTGAATTTTTGATTCATGTATCATGTATTGAACTTCCTCCTCCCTCTCCATTTTCACTTGGATATCTAATAGACATCTTAAAATCAACAAAACCAAACCCAAAGCCTTTCTCCCAAAATGTGCTTATCCCTTGGTCTTGCACATCTCAGCAAATGCAAGTCCATTCTCCCACTGCTCAAGACAAACACTGTGAAGTTATTCCTGAATCCCCACTCTCTCTCTCTTTTTTTAGAGAGAGAGAGAGAGAGTGGGGGGAGGGGCATAGGGAGAGAGAAAATCCCAAGCAGGCTCCACACCCAGTACGGAGCCCGACAGGGGGCTTAATCTCATGACCCTTACATCATGACTTGAGTCGAAATCCAGAGTTGGATGCTTAACCAACTGACCCACCCAGGTACCCCTTGAATCCTCTCTTCTTTGAACACCACGCATCCAATCTGTTGGCGAATGCTGCCTTCAAAATATACCTAGGGGTGCCTGGCAGGCTCAGTCGGTAGAGCATGTGACTGTTGATCCTGGGGTCATGAGTTGAGCCCCACGTTGGGGGTAGAGGTTACTTAAAAATCAACAACAACAAAAACAAAATATACCTAGAACCTGACCATTTGTCACTACCTCCCCATCACCACTGTTATCCGTGCTCCCATGTTCTCTTACCCCATTACTACTTTAGCTGTCTCCCAGGTCTCCATGCTTTTTGCTTTTGTCCTTGCCACCCTATACTCTATTCTCTACCCTGTAGTCAGAGGCTTTCTGTTAAAATGTTAAGTCAGACCCTATCAATCCTCTGTTCCAAATACACCAAAGGCTCCCCTTCTCCTTCAGAGTCCCTGTCTTGGCCCCACATGATGTGATTGATAGCCACCTACTGGGTTCCTCTCCTGCTACTATTCTCTTTGCATTCTGCTCCAGACACATTGATCTCTTTGCTGTTTCTTGAACTTGCAAAGCATGCTCCCACTTAAGGGTCTTTTTACTTGTCTTTCCTTCTGCCTGGAATGCTATTCTCCCAGATAGCTACCTGACTTCTTCCTTACTTCTTCCAGGTCTCTTCTTAGGTGTCACCTTATCAGAGAACCTTTCCTTGACCAATTTCCCACCACTCTCTGTCTCCTTCCTTTGCTATGTTTTCCTTCAGCACTTATCACCATCTGACATATTATGTATGCATTTGCTTATTTTGTGACTCCCCTGAAGCCACAGCTAGAATATCAGTTCCATGAGGACAAAGAATTTTGTCTGTTTTTGTTCACTGCTTTATCTATTAGGCCAAGAACAGGACCTAACAGAATCTCAGTAAATGTTTGTTGATGGAATGATTTCATCCCCTAGTGGAGTAAGAGAAAGGAGAAAGGAGGACTGGTCAGATTGTTAGTGCATAAGCAAGGACTTTTCCTCCAGCATAGTAAAGTAGAAAGAATAGCTCTCTCATTGTATATGAGGCAACTTCCCCTAGAGAAAGACATGCAGAAGGCCACACAACTAACTAGGGGAAGGGGTAAGGAAGGAAAGGAATATTGATTGAATATTTATCTCCTGTGTGCTAGCCTTTCTCATTAACTTCTGTGGGAGGTTACTATTATGAACATTTCACAGATGAGGAAACTGATGCATTTAAGACTGGTGGGCGCCTGGGTGGCTCAGTGGGTTGGGGCCTCTGCCTTTGGCTCGGGTCATGATCTCAGGGTCCTGGGATCGAGGCCCACATCGGGCTCTCTGCCCAGCAGGGAGCCTGCTTCCTCCTTTCTCTCTGCCTGCCTCTCTGCCTACTTGTAATCTCTCTCTGTCAAATAAATAAATAAAATCTTTAAAAAAAATAAAAATTAAAAAAAAATAAAAGACTGGTTAGATGACTGGCCTAAATTCATATAGCCTCTACATAGTAGTCTGAATTCGAAATCCAAGTCTGACTGGCTCAAAAATTCCATACTCTGTTCTCAAACTTATCTTCCAACTACAGACAGATCCAAAATTCAGCTTCATAGAGCTAGACATACAGAGACTATGAGATTCCTGGAGTGGCAGAGTGATAAACCAGCTGGAAGTCAGAAGTTCTTCTCCCACCAGCCTGGCTGCTGCTGACATCATCCTTTTGCCCCAACTCTAAGGCTACTATGCTTAGATGAATGTGCTTAAATCTGGGCCCATTAGGTCATTCTTCTGTACAGTAACCCTTAATAACCTCCCCCCTGACTGTTTAATAGTAACCAAACTTCTTATCCTAACATCCAAGGCCCTCCAATGTGGCTAGATTGAAACTACCATTTCAGCCATGCTGTTGTTAGATCTTGACAAAATATAGCTTCTGTATAACTGTAGCTCTCATTGTCCAGGAACAAAAGTCTAAGTTCCTGTCCTTTTACCTTTTGCTGACATTACTCCCCTTCTTCTTTCCAATATCATGTCCATTCCCCTTTGCCTATTTAAAATCAGCACATTCTTCAAAGCCCAGCTCAAGCTTCCCCACCTCATTCTGCTTGCCCATAGTGCTCTCAACCAAGACATTTTCCCTTTACAATTCTGACACTCAGAATATGCCCCTCATAATTACAAATCCTTCTGCCACTCTGTGTGAATGTCTCATTTCTCCCAAATTATAGCCAATGCTCTTCAAAGGGTGGGAACTTTTCTTAGCCCCCACAGGGCCTACCTCACGTAGGTGCTTCCCAAATCTTTGTTAATGGCTAAAGACTCTGCAGAGATTAATTTGAGCAGGGTTTGAAGGCAGAAGGGTTTGATGGAGAGAAGACAACTGTTCTAGATGGAGAGTAGAGTAAAATAGAATGCTGAGCACATTTCATATTGAAAAAAAGTAAAGCACACAACAAAGAAGGGGAAGAGCAGCAGACCTCTAACTTGCTGGAGCCATGGCTGACATAGGAATGTTTGCAGAAATCCATGAAGCAATGATAAGGAGATAAAAATTCTTCTTGCTGGAATATTCATTTTTGCAATAAAGTCTTTGGCTACTCATGGGTGGCTGAGCATATGGGGAGGCTCTCACTTCATGAGAGGAATATTTCATTCAAAAATAGAAAACCTTGTTGCTGGCAGAAAGTCATTTGCATTCATCCCCTGCAATGTGTGTCAGTCCCACCATTCAGGCCACCAAGTAGCCTAGAACAGGCTGCATATTCCACAGAGCTATTGCTACATTTTATATCAGAATTATAGTGAGATCTCAGATTTAGTTTTTGGTGGTACTCCAAATATTGGAGTACCATGGCTTTAAGAGAGTCTTTGGCAGTGAGCGTCTACAGGTTTTCACATCCTCCAAACAACGATGTGTGGTATATAGAGTGGCCATTTGCCTTCATTTAAAAAGGGAGGAAACTGAAGCCCACAGGGATAGGATGACTTGTCCAAGGTCACACAGTCAGGGTACCTGACTCAGCCTCAGGTTCTTTTTCATACTAAACTGTCATAAGTCCACCACACTTATGTTTGCTAGTTGATCTGGCCAAAGAGTTTATTGACTGTGTTCATAATATGCATTTCCTCATCATGAGAATTAGGGAACAGGGTTTAAGGGATATGATTAAGGGATGTGAGCCTGAGAGACTCAGGGACCCTGGGATACAATATTGACTCTGTGATAAGCAACCTGTGACAGGACTCAGAAGACTTTAGAGTTATAATAAGTTTCCCAATCTTGCACCAGCTTTCCCCCACCCACTAGATTATATTGAAGGAGTACTGTTGGATTTGTGTGGTTTAAGTATTACATTCATTCAACAAATATCATAGAGTGCCTACTGTATGACAGATACCATTCCAAATCCTAGGGATACACGAAAGGACAAAAAAAAATAATTCATCCAATTTATAATTGAAAAGTAAGAACTCTGTTTTTCACAAGTACAATTTAATAGCAAAGTGCCTTTAAATGGCCTTATCCCTCCTTCCACTATGCCTCTGAGCTGGGCCAGACTCTTAGGCACACTACTAGGGTTTGGGAAGTGCCATATCCTAGCAGTTTCAGGATCTCCAAACATTGAATAAAAGGTATAAATTATTCCAGTTCAAAGGCTTTCCTCTAAATAAGTCAGGAAAACTAGCAAACGCTGCTCTGGTTTAAGAAATGCTAAGTAAAACAGCCTCTTAGAATGTAAACACCACTCTTATCTGCTTAGCACTTGCTAAGTAAAAGCCTCGGGAAAGGAACTTAAAAAGTAACTGTTTGGCTCCTGGAAGGATGGGAAACATGGGAGCCTAGGTCTAAGGTCAACAATCAGTGCCTGAAGATAAACTCTGAGTTGAACTTGAGTCTTAGGGCATTAATGTCTAATAAAAGACTTGTTTGTGTGTGTATGTGTATGTGATGGGTAAGAGAAGGTATGAGAAGATGCTTTGTAAAATAGAAAGTGCTATACAGATTAAGATTTTCAAGTAATAGCTACTTTGGGGCACCTGGGTGGCTCAGTCAGTTAAGCATCCAACTCTTGGTTTTGGCTCAGGTCATGATCTCATAGGTCATGGGGTTCTGTGTTCAGCAGGGAGTCTGCTTGAAGAGTCTCTCTGCCCCTCCCCTGGCTCATGCATGCACAGGGACATACTCTCTCTCTCTCTCTCTTTCTCTCTCTCTCTCTCTTAAATAAATAAATAAATAAATAAATAAATAAATAAATAAATAAATAAATCTTTTTAAAAAATAGCTACCTTGTATGAGTCCCTAGTGTGTGCTAGATGCTATGCTAGGCAAAGTTACATGTGTTTATTTCATTTAAACTTCAGGAACAACTTCTTGAAGTAAATTGCTTATTTTCCTACATGTTTAGAAAAATGAGCCTAAAGAAAAGTGAAGTAACAGGCCTAATGTCTCCTGACTAGTAAACAGTAGTGTTAAGATTAGAATGCAGGGCTGTCCTAATTGAAAAGCCCACATTTTTTCCATTATGCCATAGTAAACAATATATTTTACACACTCGGAAACCCAAGAAATAGGGAGTTTTGAGAAATTTTCAAGCTGGAATCTATTAGATAATAGAGGGTGCTACCATTTCTTTTTCATTATTTAAATTCAATTAGCCAACATATAGTACATCATTAGTTTTTGATGTAGTGTTCAATGATTCATTAGTTGTGTGTAACAGTGCTCATCAAATCATGTGCCCTCCTTAATGCCCATCACACAGTTACCCCATTCCCCCACCCACCTCCCTTTCCACAGCCCTCAGTTTGCTTCCCAGAGTCAAGAGTCTCTCATGGTTTGTCTCCCTCTCTGATTTCTTTCCATTAATTTTCCCTCCCTTCCCCTATGATCCTCTGCACTATTCCTTATATTCAACATATGAGTGAAACCATATGATAATTGTCTTTCTCTGATTGGCTTATTTCACTTGGCATAATACCCTCCAGTTCCATCCATGTCGATGTAAGTGGTAGGTATTTATCCTTTCTGATGGCTGAGTAATATTCCATATATGAACCACATCTTCTTTTTTTTTTTAAATGTTCTTTTTTTTTAAGATTTTATTTATTCATTTGACAGAGAGAGAGATTACAAGTAGACAGAGAGGCAGGCAGAGAGAGGAGGAAGCAGGCTCCCCGCTGAGCAGAGAGCCCGATGTGGGCCTCGATCCCAGGACCCTGAGATCATGACCTGAGCCGAAGGCAGCGGCTTTAACCCACTGAGCCACCCAGGCGCCCAGAACCACATCTTCTTTATCCATTCATCTGTTGAAGGACATCTCGACTCCTTCCACAGTTTGGCTATTGTAGACATTGCTGCAACTTCTTTTCACTACATCTGCATCTTTGAGGTAAATATCCATAGTGCAATTGCTGGGTTGTAGGATAGCTCTATTTTTAACTTCTTGAGGAAACTCCATACTGTTTTCCAGAGCAGGTGTACCAGCTGGCATTCGGTGGTACCATTTCTTCATCCCAATATAATCTCACAGTCTAATGGGAAGATTACAATACTGTAGCCAAGGCAAACTGATCTTGAAAATAACAAAACCAAATAAGAAAACTCTAGCAGCAGAAAATAGAGACTCAGGAGATTAGATAAGTTAGCACCAAGGAGAAATGGCAGTGTGTCTGGTGGCAGAGGGAGTCTGCAAAGTATTACTGCAAATAGTCTCAGTGAAAACTTCCCAGAAGGCCTTGTATTGGTTCTTTCATTTGTACATTTGTAACTTCATTCATTTACCTTTCTAACTTTTGAAGAATTATTGCTCACTGGCTGTAGGCACTCACACTCACAGAACTTCTGTGAACATTGTGAGCAAATGAACGAATACTCAGGAGCCCCAAGTCAGCCAGTCATAGGTCTGCGGCAGTCCTGACCACCACCTTAACCCTTCCTTTCATACAAGTTCAGTTCAACTCCATCCACTTAGGGATTTTTTTTTCCTGTGGGAACTTATCTCTAACTCTAGGAAGACACGTTTTGCTTGACTGAAATATGCTTTATAACAATGGCCACTGAATAATAAGCTTCTACCAACTGAGTCTGGAGGAGGGGTCTGGAAGTTGAGCTTCATCTACCAACAAATAGAATGCAGGATCCTTAGAAGCAGAATTTGGGACACCAAGCCATGCCTGATGGAAAGAAGCTGCCCTTAGGAATATGCCAAACTGCTTGACAAAGGAGACTGGCCTCTGACAGGGAAGAAGGTAGCAGGCCAGAGAAGTTAGATGACCTAAATGTGACTATTATCCACCCTTGGGCCCAAAGTTCTTAGCCCTGCAAGACCAGATGTGACATCCCTAGTTTAGCAGAACTTCACTTTGTTTAACCTTTAGAGTTCCACACATCATGACCATTTTCTTTTCTCAGCCTCTACAGCTGACTTAAGAGGTCAGAACTAGAAGGCCCTTTGGAGACCACCTAGTCCAACCCATTTGTTTTTGGGAAGAGGAAACTGAAGCCCAGAAAGATCAACAATCATGACCATCAAGTTAATGAATTAACTGGACTAGAGCCAATTGCTCCTCCCTGTTTTCCCCCTAAACTACTAGCTTATGTATCTATACCTGACAATCTTAAAGCATTTTCAAAGCACATGAATTTGTTTAACTTCTGCTGAATTCAAAGTATAAAACAAGAAATTGGATAGGAATCACCGGTCTTGCTTCTGACTTCCAGTTCCATTCTCTACCAACCCCCAATAATTTGCCCAGTTTGTACTTTGCCTTGAGGTAGTCCTCCATTTTACCCTTATTCCTGTATTCAACCAGCTGAATGCAAATCCTAATCTTACCTTGACTGTGTCAGAATCCCCCCACAAAAAAGGATTGTGCAACTGATATTAATTCTTTAATTAATAACATTTATTTTTGAAGAAGCAGCTGTTGCACTGCCCCTTAAATGCACTCTTAACATTTTGAAATTTGACGAAGAAATGAGAAGTTTCAACTACAAATGGTTTCTACATAAAACTTCCCTTTTGGAAAAGTCCCCACTGGCAAACTACCACTTATTATAAGAAGCCCCAACCTCCAAGGGGGTGATCAGACCTATTCTGGACAAGTCAGGGAACTTCTTTCTGCAGAATCTGATGAGGCCAAAAAGTTGATGTCAAAGTAATTTGCTTCTTCCAAATATGTCTTTTGGGAAAGCTAGAGAACAGAATTCTGAGAAGAGCTGGCTGGAGGAAGCATTAGTTGAAGTTATAGCTAACATAGTTGTTGTTCTGAATTCTTCTCCTTTAAAAAAAAGTTAAATTGAAAATGTCATAGTGAACAGAGCTGAATGCTTCCAGTTCAGACAAACAGGCAAAAAGAGAAGCCCATTTGGGCTTATAGAAAGGCAAACTAGTGTTAAAGGATAATTTTTAGGGCGCCTGGGTGGCTCAGTGGGTTAAAGCCTCTGCCTTCAGCTCAGGTCATGATCTCAGCGTCCTGGGGTCGAGGCCCGCATCGGGCTCCCTGCTCAGCAGGGAGCCTGCTTCCTCCTCTCCCTGTCTCTCTGCCTGCCTCTCTGCCTACTTGTAATCTCTCTCTCTGTGTCAAATAAATAAATAAAATCTTTAAAAAAAAAAAAAAAAAAAAAAGGATAATTTTTAAAAGGTAAAATCATGACTCTCATGCAAATATAAAAGGAACATATGTCAAACATTTTATTTAACTCATTAATTAATGAGGGAAGCTGTAAGATGTACAGCCAGTTCAAAGGAGAATTCAAAGGACATAGATTCCCATAGGTAATTATGAATGCTAGAATGAATTTTCAAATAGATACAAAACTGGTCAATATCCACGGGACAATAACCGGTTGGATTACAGCAGACAAAATTAATTTGCATTTCTATGGATAAGAATATTTTGCATTACTATTGGTTTTCTACAATTTATAGAGTTGTTGAATAGCTCAAAGCCAACAAAAAGCACGTAACACAGAAGAGTGCACAAGTCAGGAAATCCGGTAATCTTTTTTGTCCATGTAGTCTTTCACAAATTTCCTTGACACTAGAAAGAACTGTTGCAATCAGACTGCTTTAAGGTCAGCAGGCCCCATAACCCTTGGGGCCCTGATTAGGAGGCGGCCAGGAGGATGGCCTAAGGAAACTGTTGGGAGTGTAATTTGACACTTATAAGAGAATTAGCAATGACTAAATGATTAAAGATAGGAAGGGTGGCTTTTCGAAAGCCTCAGGAGCTAGAAAATCTGACAAGTGGAGAGATCCACCCATGAGACTGAAAGCAGCTGGTGATGGCCTGAGAAGGTCAGTTTAAAGGAAAACACATGTCTCTCTTTGCTACTCTATCTTGCAGGGCCCAACTCAGGACATCTGGTTGAAATACAACACCTTGATTCTTGCCTAGCAACAAAGTACAAGTAAATACAATCCCCATGAACAGGCCCACTGGGAAACTTCAGGAACACATTAAGGAGGATTGTGAAGAATTCTGCCAATTTTTCTAGCACTTCACATATTGTGTAACTGATTTTCTAGTAAGTGCCTGTACACCTTTTGGTTTTATGTATGCCTAAAAACCAGTGGAGGTCCAGAAATCCAAATCAAACCGGAGTTTTTTTATTGGCAGTTTTATCCATTTTTTTGGCAATACTCATCAACTTGACTTTTTTCTCATTCCTTCATTGACAAGCTTGGAGATACCTGGCATCCTGGAATCTCTTAAATAGTATGGAAGAACAACTTATGACATGGGGTAACATGAACACTTTTGAAGTTACCCCTCCTTCCCTGCTCCCCTCTCAATCAACAACCTACTCCATTAGGCAACTGTAAAGGGCGTGGATCAGGTAAATTACACATACACACACACACACACACACAAATAGGAAAAGAAACCCACTTGATTATAATTCAGGAGCTAGCCAGATCTAATCGCAGATTTAGATCTACTCTAAAATTCCTGTGGTTCTCGGATGATGTGATTTAACATATTCAGCCACACTGGTACTAAAGACAATAACCATTTTGTACTTATTAAAGTAGAAAATATTATCAAACATGATGTTGGTTTGGTTTGGAGGGAGAGGATGGAAAGAGATCTACATGTGTTCCAGTGGTAGGATAAGCTACGACAATTCTTTTGAAGGGCAATTTGACAAAACATATCAAAAGTCAAAAAACAAAATTCATGCCCTTTCACACAGTAATTCCACTCCTGGAAATTTTTCAGTAAGGTAATCATTCAAAAGAAAGACGAAACTAGGGTGCCTGGGTGGCTCAGTTGGTTGAGCCACTGCCTTCAGCTCAGGTCATGATCCCGGAGTGCTGTGAGCAAGTCCCATATCAGGCTTCCCCTGTTCTGCAGGGAGCCTGCTTCTCCCTCTCCCTCTGCCTCTCCCCGTGCTTGTGATCACTCTCATTCTCTCTCTCTCTCTCTGTCAAATAAATAAATAAAATATTTAAAAGACGATTTCTTCCTTTTTCCCTTATGGAGCATAGTTTAAAAAATAAGTTTAAAATAAATTTAAAGCAAATAAATAAATGAAACTGTGTTGGCCTAACACCTACAAGCTTAATACTAGAATCTCTTCTCTTCCTGGGCTGCCCTTCCAGATCTACCAGCTCCTGGCATCTGCTTCTAATCCTGCAGGAAGGAAAGGGAGGAAAAAGTAGTGTTGCTAAATGAGAGGAACCCAAGAAAATATGCTTGTGCGGGACGCCTGGGTGGCTCAGTGGGTTAAGCAGGTGCCTTCAGTTCAGGTCACGACCCCAGGCTCCTGGGATCAAGTCCCACATCCGGCTCCTTTCTCAGCAGGGAGCCTGCTTCTCCCTCTGCCTCTGCCTGCCACTCTGTCTGCTTGTGCACTCTCTCTCTCTCTCTGACAAATAAATAAATAAAAGAAAAAGGAAATATGCCTGTGGCAGCCAGAAGACTTATTACCGCTAAAGACCTCAGTTTACTATGCTGAAGAAGTTGAGCATTCCAGTGGAATAGGTTCTCCTCTGTGCCTCCATTCAAATTTATTTAACAATAAAATACATTTACTTTCAGCAACTGTAAAAATAAGTATTTCTTTTGCAGAGGACATAATAGTTACTTTTTATTTATTAAATGTTTATTTGAATAGAAGTTATAAGAATAAAGAACATTTAAAAATCATAACACTCATAATTCCATCACATAAACAATTTTCCCTTTCCAAATGTTACCTGCAACGAGCATATGATTTGTACATATTGCAATTACGGTACACATCCTATTTTGAATCGTGTTTTCTCTAACCATTGTATCATAAGCATGTTTTCATTTCTATAGTCTTCATAGTTATCATTTTAAAGTTTTTTTTTTGAGAGAGAGAGTGCGAGTATGTGCAGGTGCTAGTGGGGTAGGGGCAGAGGAAGAGGGAGAGAGAGAATCTCAAACAGGCTCCACACTCAGCTTGGAGCCCAATGTGGGGCTAGATCTTGTGGCCCTGAGGTCATGACATGAGCCAAAATCAAGAGTCTGATGCTTAGCCAACTGAGTCACCCAGATGCCCTATAGTTATCATTTTTTAAAAGATTTTTTAATTTATTTATTTGACAGAGAGAGATAGCACACAAGCAGTGAGAAGGGCAGGCAGAGGGAGAATTAGACTCCCTGCTGAGCAGGAAGCCTGATGTGGAACTTGATCCCAGGACCCCAGGATCATGACCTGAGCCAAAGGCAGATGCTTAACTGAGCCACTCAGGTGTCCCTATAATTATCATCTTAACGACTACATTGTATTTCCTAATGTTGGTGGATCATTATTTATTAAACCACATCCCTAATTTTGATCATCCTGAGTTGTTTCCAATTTTTTGCTAGTCTCTATTTCATTCTGATGAAGAGGAAAGAAGCTCTTTTTAAAAAAAAAGATATTTTATTTATTTGAGAGAGACAGAGTGAAAGAGAGCACAAGCACGGGGAGTGGCAGACGGAGGCAGAGGGAGAAGCCGACTCCCCACTGAGCAGGGAGCCCGATGTGGGACTCAATCTCAGGACCCTGGGGCCACGACCTGAGCTGAAGGCCATCACTTAACTGACGGAGCCACCCAGATGCCCCAGAAGGCAGCTCTTTTGAGAAGTATTATCTAACTTATTAAGGTAAAAAGACTTCCAACCACCCCCATTTTTTTTTGAAAGCCTATACTTGGCTTTCCAATATTCTAGAACAGGGATTGTCCACTGAGATGATTCTTAGAAAGAAAGCAGCCAATATATAAATTTGGGAGAGTACTGACAGCTGGAGTAAAATTGCTGCCGGATTTTGCCCTATTCTGTCTGACAAGATGGGGGAATGTCCCTCGTATGGGATAGATCAGAAGGAAAGCATTAAACTTATTTTCCTGGACTGGACAAGGGTTTATGTAGACCTAAGTTCACATTCCAGCTCCAGCTCTTGCTAGCTGTGTAATTGGGTCACCTCTCTTAAACTGGGCCTCAACCCCTCATCTATAAATGAGGAACTACACTCGATGATGTTAGAGTCTCTTCCTCTCTCCTATGTGAGAGAAAGAAATTTGTCTCATTCCCCGCTTTTATTCCCAACTCCTCCCACTTCTGTAGAGGCTGTGACCATTAATTATATCCTGTCAACAACATTTTTAATTTCTCCCTGTCTTCTGCTTCCTTCTGTTGTCTATAAACATACTCAGATATTTCTCATTCTAAAAAATGTCCCTAGATCCAGTCACCATGGCAAAATTTAGTTCTTTTCTTTCCTTTTGCCACCAAACTAAAAACTGGTCACCTATACACACATCTGTATTTCCTCTACAAGGTCACCAATAAAAGCCTAATGCCACTTAGTCCTTTAAATTATTCTCCTTTGCTAACTATTTCTTCTGTTGGCTTTGCTGGGGCCTCTTCTCCCACTTCCAATAGTAGGTTATTCTGAAACTGTTAAGTGAGGGAATAGGATATAAGATTACATACACACTAAAAGATGTATATGAAAAGCCTGTGAGGAAGAAATACTTCCAAATGATACAATGGTTGATTTAGGTGGTTTGATTTTTGTAGATTTGTTTTCTTTTTTCTACTTTCCAAATTCCTGTGATATGGTTATATTACTTTTGTAATTGAAAGTAGTTTTTACTAGGGGCAACTGGGTGGCTTTGTCGGTTAACCTTCTGTCTTCGGCTCAGGTCATGATCCCAGGGTCCTGGGATAGAGCCCCGCATCAGGCTCCTTGCTCAACAGAGAGACTGCTTCTCCCTCACCCTCTGCCTGCTGCTCCCCATGCTTGTGTTCTCTCTCTCTCTCTCTCTCTCTGTCAAATAAATAAATAAAATCTTTCAAAAAAGTAGTTTTTACTAGAAAAATAAAATGTATCTGGGTGCTATCCCCAATTCTACCCTTTGTCCTCTTTATCCTCTCTTGCATCTCTACTCCTTTGGTGATGTCATCTCTTCCATGCATTCAATCATACCCTTAATGAAAATGACTCCCATTTCTATATGTTTAGTCCCTGCTGATCTCTTGGATTTCTAGCCACCTGTTGGAAAGTACCATCTGGAGGTACTTGCTACTATTTCACATTCAACACCACCTTTTCTATTAGCAAGAAACCTTAATATATCCATAATATTGGCCATTTCCTCACTCCCCAAAGCTAACAGTTAAGTCCTTTTCAACCTAGGCTAAACTACCATCCCTTAACTTAGCAAACCTTTAATAGGACTTTATACTTTCCTCTTTATTCTGTGCAGATGCCAGCATGTATGATCTACTTAAAATATGAAGCAGATCATGTTACTCCCTACCTTAATACTCCCTAATGATTTCGATCTCGATCAGAATAAAGTCCAAAGTCCTTCCTATTGTCTATAGGATACTACATGGTCTTGACCTTAGCTATATCTCTGAGCTCATCTCCTCTCCCTGGTGATATGCTCTGCTTCAGCTGTCTTCTTTCTGTACCCCTTCCTCCCAACCCTATAGAACTTCTCCTGTTTCAGGGTTGTTGCACTTGCTGTTCCCTCTGCCTTGACTTCCCTTTAATCTCCTGCACTTCTCTACCCCTATCTTTCTATATGAAAAGTATACCTTCTTCCTTCTCATCTTTCTGCTCTCAACCTCAATATTGTCCCCTTTGGAGGCCTCCCAAGATCACCCTGTCAAAAGGATGTCCACCCAGGTTGTTCTCTATTGCAGCACCCTGTCCATTTCTTTCAAAACATGTCTCAAAATTTGCAATTTCAATGATTTTTTTTTCTTTTTTGCTTTTTGATTTATTTTCTGTCTCAGTCCCTGGACTGTAAGTTCTGTGAGGGTGGATACATTTTAATTTTTTTCATTGCTGCATAACCCAGAACCTTGAATAGTCGTTGATATGTAGTATACCCTTAATATATATTTGCCAAATAATTGAATGGATGATTTGTTATGATTATGATTTTTTCCTGAATATTTCCTAAGTATGTAAAATGTGCCAGACAATTTTACATAACTTTTATCATTTAATTCTTTTGGAGGTGTTTTAAGCAATGATCTTTTTAAAATTAAACTTTTAATTTTTAGGCAATTGTAGATTCATGTGCAATTGTAAAAATAATACAGAGATCCCATTTGTACTTCACCCAGTTTCCCCCAATGGCAACATCTTGCAAAACTATAGTATACTATCACAACCTTGATATTAACATTGATACACTCTACCAAATCTGTTCAGATATGCTAGCTTTACTTGGACTCAGTTGTGTGTCTATTTTTTTCTGTGCAGCTTTATCACATGTGTAGGTTCTTGTATCTGCCACTGAAGTCAAGATACAGAACAGTTCAATCACTGCAAGAATCTCTCATCTTGCCCCTTTAAAATCACACACACCCGCCCTCATCCCACTCCAAACTCCTGGCAGCCATAATTCTGTTCTCTGCCTTTATAGTTTTGTCATTTCAAGAATATTATATAAACAGGATCAGACAGCACATAACTTGTGGGGTTAGTTTTTCACTCAGGATAATTACCTGGAGATTTGTCCAAGTTGTTGTATCAATAGTTCATTCCTTTTTATTTCTGAGTAGTATTCCATTTTGCAATTATATAAAAATATCAAATCATATACACCTAAAACTGATACAATGTTATATGTCAACTACATCTCAATTTTTAAAAAATCTGTACACAAGTGTTCATAGCAGCTTTACTGATAACAATGGAAACCTGGAAATGGCTTAGACAGCTTTCACCAAACTAGATAGCATTTAGATTAATTATTAAATAGATTATGGTAATCCATATCATTGAATAAGTTAATTCTGTATAAGGTGTCTGTGATCCATTTTGAGTTAATTTTGTATAGGCATGAGGTTTAGATCCAGGTTTTCTGTCTATGGATGTTCAATTGTTCCCATACCATTTTTTGAAAAACCTATGCTTCCTCAGTTGAATTGGTTTTGCACCTTTGTCAAAATTCAGTTGGGCATATTCACATGGTTCTCTATTCATTTCTACAATCTATGTGCCTATCTTTCTTCCAATATCACACTGTTTTGATTACTGTGACTACATAGTAGGCCTTAATATTGGGTAGAGTGATTCTTCCCACTTTATTCTTTTTCAAGATTGTTTTAGTTGATTTAGGTCCTTTGTGTTTCCATATACATTTCAGAATAAGTTTGTCTATGTCTAGAAGCCTTTGCTGGGATCATTTAATTTAGCAGCTTTGTTAAGATATAATTGGCATACAATAAGATTGCACATATTTAAAGTATACAATTTAGCATTTATATCCATAGAAAAAGACTGAAAGTATAACCATGACAATAACAGACTTATAAGTGATTTCTTTTTCTTCTTTATACTTTTCTCTATTTTTCACATTTCTAAAATGTGTACTTCATTTACAATTTAATACAATTTTTAGGCAGTAACATAGATAAAGCATACAATTTAATGAGGTTTGACATATATGCACACTACCACAATTAAGATATATTTTTAAAGATATTTAACATATCCATCACCCTCCAAAGTTTCTTCATGCCCCTTTGTAATCCCTCCCCATCAGCCTTGTCCAAGGCAACTACTGATCTGATTTCTATCATCATATGTTAATTTGCATTTGTAAGAGTTTCACACAAATGGAATCATACAGAATAATTTATTCCTTTTTGATGCCTAGTGGTATTCTATTGCATGGGCATATCACAGTTTGCTTATTCATTCTCCAATTGTGGGACATTTGAGTTGTTTCCAGTTTTGGGGCAGTACAAATAAAGCTGCTATGAACATTCATGTACAAGTATTTATTTTGACACATGCTTTAACTTATTTTTGGTAAAAACCTAAGAATAGTATGGCTGGATCATATAGCAAATATATGTTTAACATTTTAAAAACCTGACAAACTGCTTTCCAGCACTGAGTGAGAGTTCCAGTTCCTCCTCATCCTTGCCAATTCCTAATATGATAAAGAAATTAATTTTAGCCATTTTAATAGTCTGAATCTCATTGCAATTTTATTAACATTTCCCCAATGAGTAATGATGTTTTTGCATCTCTTCATATGCTTGCTTACCATCCATATTTCTTCTTTGATGAAATGTCTGTTCATATCTTTTGCCCATTTTTTAAACGGGTTGTTTGTTTTTTTAGTGATAAGTTTCAACAGGTTTTTTTGTATTTTGCATACAAGTGTTTTATCAGATATAAGCTTTGCATGTATATTCTCTCATTCTGTGGACTATTTTCTTCACCCAGACTTTTGAAGAACAGAAGTTTCTCATTTTTATGAAGTATAATTTATCAATTTTTATGGATTCTATTTTGATGTCATATCTAAGAAATTATTACTTAATCCAAGTTCAAAGATATTTATGATCTATTTAGAAGTATTATATTGAAGTCTAAAATCCATTTTGAGTTAATTTTTTTATATGTGCAAGATATGGATGCAAGTTCTTTCTTTTTTCTCATACCGATACCCATCCAAATGTTTTAACATCATTTATTGAAAACATGATTCTTTCTCCACTGAATTGCCTACTCACCTTTGTCAAAAATTAGTTGTCCCTATATGTGTAAGTCTATATCTAGACTTCTTACTTTGTTTCATTAATCTATTTATCTATTATCCACCAATATCATGTTGTCTATATTAGCGTAATTTTAAAAGAGTCTTGAAATCAGGTAATATTAGTCTATTTTGATCTTCTTTAGAGTTGTTTTAGTTATTCTATGTCCTTTGCATTCCCATATAAAGCTTAGAATCAGCTTATTAATTTCTATGAGAGCCTGAAGGGATTTTGATTGGGATTGAATTTGAATCTATATAGGTCAATTATGGGAGAGTTGACACCTTAATAAAGCTCTTTCCAATTATTTGGGTTCTCTTTGATTTCTCCCAGCAATATTCTGTAGTTTTCAACGCTCAGATTTTTCACATTTTTTGTCAGATTCATCCCTACATATTTTGGATTAGTTATCAGATTATTTACCACTAATTGTTTGGTGCTATTGTAAAGAGTATTGTTTTCTTAATTTGATTATCAATTTTCCATTGATAGTATATGGAAACACAATTTTATGTATTGATCTTGTATTCTGCATTCTTGATAAATGCACTTAATGGTTTAAAAACGTTTTCTGAAAATTCCGTAAAATTTTCTACATATATGATTATGTCTGTGAATGAGGGCAATTTTAGATCTTCCTTTCCAATTTGATGTCTTTTATTTCTTTGCTCTTCCTGATTGTACTGCCTAGAATGTCTAACATAATGTCAAAGAGAAGGGTAAAGGCAGACATTCCTTTTTCCTATTCCTGATCTTTCACCAATAAATGTGATACTAGCTGTAGGGTTTTTTGTAGATGATTTTCATCAGGTTGAGGAAAGCTCCCTTCTCTTTTCACGTTGCTAAGCATTTACATCAGAAATGGATATTGAATTTTGTCAAGTGCTTTTTCTGTGTTTGTTAAGATGATCATGGGGTTTGTCATTTTTAGCTTGGTAATATAGTGAATTCCATTGACCGATTTTCAAGTGTTAAACCATATCTACATTCCTGAGATAAACCCCACTTCATCATGTTGTATTATTATTCTTTATATATGTTGTTGGATTCAATTTGATGAAATTTTGTCTAGAAAACTTTTGTGCCAAGATAGGGCTGGCCATATAGAAAACATTTTATCGGTTGTTATGAGTTGGGAAATATTTCCTCCTCTTCAATTTTCTGTGACAGCTAATGTAGAGTTGGTACTGTTTCTTCTTGAAATTTTTGGTAGAATTTACCAGTGAAGTCATTTGGGGCCTGCATTTGTGTGTGTGTGTGTGTGCGTGTGTGTGTGTGAAAAGTTTCTTGCTTTTTGCTTATTTTTTAGAATATTTTCTTCTTTTCTTAAAATTAATTTTTAAAACATTTTCTTTAGTGGGAAGTTTTTTTTTTTTGGTATTGTTGTTTTTGTGGGTTAGTGTTGTTTTTACTCTGAATTACAATAAAGCAGTGATGATGAGACACCATAATTTTGTCCTGGATTAGAAGACAACTAACAGAAGGTCTTTCTTTTTAACATTTTTAAATTTAAATTCAATTAATTAACATGTAATGTATTATTGGTTTCAGAGGAGCAGGCCCGTGATTCATCAGTCTTATATAATACCCAGTGCTCATTATATTACATGCTTTCCTTAATGTCCATCGCCCAGTCCATACCCTTCACTCTCCTTCCCTCCAGCAACCCTCAGTTTGTTTCCTATAGTTAAGAGTCTCTTATGGTTTGTCTCCCTCTCTGGTTTCATCTTGTTTTATTTTTTCCTCTCTTCCCCTAAGATTCTCTGTTTTGTCTTTTAAACTCCACATATGAATGAGATCATATGATAATTGTCTTTCTCTGATTGACTTATTTTGCTTAGCATAATATCCTCTAGTTCCATTCACATCATTGCAAATGGCAAGATTTCATTTTTTGATGGATGCGTAATATTACACTGTGTGTGTGTGTGTGTGTGTATCACATCTTCTTTATCCCTTCATCTGTTGTGGACATCTGGGCTCTTTCCAGAGTTTGGCTGTTGTGGACAATGCTGCTATAAACATTGGGGTGCATTTGCCCCTTTGGATCACTACATTTGTATCTTTGGGCTAAATACCTAGTAGTGCAATTGCTGTGTTGTAGGGTAGCTTTATTTTCAACTTTTTGAGGAATCTCCATGCTGTTTTCCAGAGTGGCTGCACCAGCTTGCATTTCCAACAACAGAGTAGGAGGGTCCCCCTTTCTCTGCATCCTCACCAACATCTGTCATTTCCTAACATTAATTTTAGCCATTCTGAGTGGTGTGAGGTGGTATCTCATTGTGGTTTTGATTTGTATTTCCCTGATGCTGAATGATGTTGAGCATTTTTTTCATGTGTCTGTTGGCCATTTGTATGTCTTCTGTGGAAGGTTTTTAACTATCAATTCAGTTTCACTAATGTAAGGCTATTTAGGTTACCTAATTTTCCTTATGTGAGATTTAGTAGGTTGCTTTTTTCAAAGAATTTGTCCATCTTATTTAAATTGTCAATTTTATGGGCATGTAGTTCATAATATTCTATTACCATTTTAACATTTCATGGACATGTAGTTATGTCCATCTCTTGTTTCTGCTATTAGTAATGCATGTATTCTCTGTTTTCTTGGTCGGTTTGGCTAGAGATTTATCAATATTATTGATGATTATTATTATTTCCTTTTTCTGCTTATTTTTTTTTAATTTGCTCTTCTTTTTCCTGCTTCTTCCTCTCCCTGCTGCTCCCTTTGCTTGTGTGTGCACTCTTTCTCTCTTTGTCTTTCTTTCTGACAAATAAATAAAATCTTATTTTTTAAAAGAGTGTTTCTTGGTTTGCCTCTTCCTCCCCTTTGCTGATTTGTTTTGTTTCTTAAATCCCACATGACTCACGAGTTATTTTTAAAGGTATTATTTTGTTTTTAAATATTTGGAAATTTTCGAGGTATCTTTTTGTTATTGATTTCTAATTTAACTCTCTTACAGTGACACTACATACTTTATATGAATTGAATCTTTTTAATTTTCTTAAAGTTTTCTTTTATTGTCTTGAATATGGTCTATTTGATGAATATTCCATGTACACTTGAAAAGAATGAGATTTTTCTGTCATCTGGTGGAGTGTTCCATAAATGTCAATTATGTCAAATTGGTTGATAGTGTTGGGCAAATCTTCTGTATCCTAACTGATTTTCTGCTATCCAAGTGTTGTAAGAGGGGTATTGAAATCTCCAGTCAAAATCATGGATTTGTCTATTTCTCCTTGTAATTCTATCATTTTTTGCTTCATGTATTTTGAAGCTCTTTTATTCGATGTATAAATGTTTAGGAATATTATTTTTTCTGATGAATTGAATCTTTATAATTATGAAACAACATTCTTTTTGTTTAAAAAAGATTTTATTTATTTATCTGAGAGAGAGAGAGAAAAACAGCAACAGAGAGCATGAGTGGGGAGGAGAGGGAGAAGCAGACTCCCCGCTGAGCAGAGAGCCCAACATGGGGCTCAATCCCAGGACCCCAGAATCATGACCTAAACCGAAGGCAGATGCTTAAGCCACCCAGGTGCCCCATTCTTTTCTTTTCTTTTAAGATTTTATTTATTTATTTGAGAAAGAGTGTGTGCACGCACAAGAGAGAGAGTGAGCAGGGGGAGGGGCAAAGGGAGAGGGAAAAGGAGAGTCCCACTGAGCAGGGAGCCCAGTGTGGGGCTCAGTTCCAGGATCCTGGGGTCATGACCTGAGCTAAAGGTAGAACTGACTACCTTTAACTAACTGAGCCCTCCACGTGCCCCATGAAACAACCTTCTTAATCTTAGTAATATCTTTTGTTCTGAAATCTGTTTTCTTTTACAGAAATAGCTACACCAGATTCCTTTTGACTGGGGTTGTTACCACAGTATTTTTCCCCACTCTTTTGCTTTTAACCAACCTTTGTAGCTTTATATTTAAAGTGTTTTTCTTAAAGGCAGCAAATATAGTTGGGTATTGGTTTTTTATACGATTTAGTAATCTTTGCTTTTTCACTGAAATGTTGAGGTCATTTTCATTTAATGTAATTTTATGTGTGTTTAGATTTAAATCTATCATCTTGCTATTTGTTTTCTATTTGTTCCATCTGTATTTTGTTTACTATTTCCTCTTTTTCTGCTTTCTTCTGGATTATTTAAATAATTTTTATTATTCCATTTTGTCTTCTTTTTTAGATTCTTGGCTGTAACTCTTTGTTTTGCTATTTTATTGGGTGTTGGCTCTTCTGACACTACAAGTATAATAAAGAAATATTGCAAAAAATTTTATGTTCATAGATTTGACACCCTAAGTGAAATGGATCAATTCCTTTATAGTACAAATTATCAAAACTCACTCAAAAAGAAATATAGCCTGAATTGTCTCATATCTGTTAAGGAAATTTAATTTGTAGTTAAAAAGCTTCCAGGCCCAGATGGTTTCCTCTCAAAATTCTACTAAACATTTGAGAAAGAAATAATATCATCATACACAATCTCTTCCAAAAAATAGAAGAGGGGGGAGAGTTTCCCAACTCATGATATGAAGCCAGTGTTACCCTAACACCAAACCCAAGCAAAGACACTACATGGAAATAAAACTACAGATCAATATTCCTCATGAACATAAAATGAGACCAGTTAGCATGGCTGTGAGTTTTTCCAAATTCAATTATGCGGGTGCATAATAGATAGAGAGTTGGATCTAACCAGACTTGAGGTTTGGCCACTTGAATAAGTGAAAGAGGGGCATAGGAATTGTGAGTACAGGTAGAGGCATTAATGTAATGATTGACCACAGAATTTATATTGAGTAGGAAAGGCCGTGAGGATGTGGAGTGGAAGTAGTAGATTCAATGAGTGGAGTTGAAATTTTGTTAGAGTGGGGGAATGATAAGGAATGAATCAGAAAGAAAAAGATGGTAGTTGAAGAATGGGATGTTTGAAATTGAGAAAGGAGAGGAATAATTTTGTTTTGTTTTTAGTAATTATAAGGTCAATGGTTTGGCCATGTGGGTAAATGGATAATATAGGGCAAGGACAAGACATTTTGGGGAGAAGAGGTCAAGGAACAGAGAGTCCAGAATATCATAAAGATCATTGTATGGATACTGAAATAACCAAGAATTATGACAGGAATAGTATTAGAGGGAGTAACAGTGAACCAGGTGCTAAAATCTTCAAGAAATAAGGGGTCAGTGATCACCCTGAGTACAGACAGTGAATGATATAATCTGAGGACATGAGATTCAAAGCTGAGGGTTGTTTTGAGGAGAGAGATGGATGTCCTGGAAGTGACAACGAAGAGGACACCTTTTCCACTTCCAGGCCTTGTGGTGCTAGAGGCATGGGAGAGAAGATAACAGCATTTAAGAGGGTTTCAGGTACACTAAGGAGCCTAGAGGAGTTGGTTTCAGTTAAGTAAGAAGATGAAGGGAATATGTAGAGAAACATTTGCAGATGTAGGGAAATTTGGTGATGATTGTCCACAAATTCCACAAAAAATAGTGGAGAATTTCAGAAGTTGGAGAGGAGGAAGATGGGGTCATAAATGATAAGCAGAGTTGTCTGACTACACTCAAATTGAAGGATGACTTGGGAGTCTTAGGGTGACTGACATTAGAAGGCAATACCAGTAGGATGTGTGTGTGTGTGTGTGTGCGTGTGTGTGTGTGTGTGAGAGAGAGAGAGAGAGAGAGAGAGAGAGAGAGAGAGAAAGAGAGAGGGAGAAAGAGAGAGATTTGTTACAAGGAATTGGCTCACACAAGTACGAAGTTATGTGAGTAGTGGCTAAGCAAATCTTAAATCCATCGAACAGGCAGTCAGAAAAGGAAGATTGCAGGCAGGTTAGAACCCATGACACAGGCTGAAACGATTGTCTTTAGGCAGTCAAGAAGAGAAGATCATAAGCACAATGGAACTCTATGGTCATACCAGCCAAAGCTGTGATTCACAAGTAGAAATTGTTTTCTATCCCAAGAAAATACTAGCTCTGCTTTTATGGCCTTCCAATGGATTCAGTTAAGTTTACCCATATAATTCAGGGGGGGAAAATCCCTTAAATTCAACTTGAATTCAACTTAAAGTCAACTGATTAGAGGCTTTAGTTCTACCTGCAAAATATCTTCACAGCAAGAGTGTTTGACTAAGTAACTGGGAACTGTAGCCTAGCCAAATTGACACATCAAAAAAGGCATCATATTATTAACTTTTCCAGACCATAAACATGAGATATCTTTCCATTTACTTTTGTCTTCTTCAATTTCTTTCATCAATCACTTATAGTTTTCAGTCTCCAGATTTTTTACCTCCTTGGTTAAGTTTAATCACAAGTACTTTATTCTTTTTGATGCTATTATAAATAGAATTGTTTTCCCTTTTTAATTGAAAAAATATGCTTTTGAAATCTTTACATAAAAACATTAATTTAAATCATATTTGACATCATTAGAATATTTTATTTTTTAAAAGATGTTATTTATTTATTTGTCAGAGAGAGAGAGAGAGTGTACAAGCAGAGAGAGAAGCAGGCTCCCCACTGAACAAGGAGCCTGATGCGGAACTCGATCCCAGGACCCTGGGATCATGACCTGAGTCAAAAGTGGATGCTTAACCAACTGAGTCACCCAGGTGCACCTAGAATATTTTCATGTTGATCTTTTTAACCACTCTTGTCATTCTCCCCTTTATACTAAGGGAGCTTTGTAATGGGCCTTCTTTCAAATAAGGGGAGAAAGGGAATTCTAAGTCTGGGCCTTCTTGCAAATAAGGGGAGAAAGGGAATTCTATGTCTCTTTTCTCTTTTGTCACATCCTTGAGCTCCCAATATGACATTGTTTCTGAACTCATATCAAGCTGCAGCTGAATTGGGAAGGGAGAGCCTATAAGTTTGGGTGCCTGGGTCTTTCTGGGAAATAAAGTGTTCCTTGGTGACCATCTCTTCCTAAGGACACAAGTACCCAAATGCAATGCTATCAATGCTTATGCCAGCCACCCAACTGATGTGAGTATGGGAAGTTCTATGGAGCTGTCAAAGAAAGAAGGAATATTTATACCTCCTTTCCTCTCCTTTCTTACCCTCCAAAGCAAGACCTAGGTCCATCCCTGTCCTGGAAATTACCACCCTATCTCCACTGGGCATCTCCAGGGACAATGGATTAAATGAAGCCTCTTATTCTGTCATATTATTTTCTTAATTTCTTTTACAGATAGTTCTTTGCTAGTGTATAGAAATGCAACTGAGTTTTGCATGTTGATTTTGTCTGCAACTTCATTGAATTTGTTCATTCTAACAGTTTTTTTTTGCTGGAGGATTTAGAGTTTTCTATATATAAGGTCATGTCATCTGCAAACAATTTAATGTCTTCCTTTCTAATCTGGATGCTTTCAGATTCAATGCAATCCTTATCAAAATTCCAATGGCATTTTTCACAGAAATAGAAAAAAAACAATCCAAAAATTTGGATAAAAGCACAAAAGACCATGGAGGCATCACACTTCTAATTTCAAACTATACTACAAACTATAGTAATCAAAACAGTATGGTACTAGCATAAATACAGACATGTAGACCAATGAACAGAATTGAGAACCCTGAAATAAACACACACATACATGGTCAACTAAACTTTGACAAGCGTACCATGAATGCATAATGGGGAAAGGACAGCCTCTTCAATAAATGGTGTTGGAAAAACTAGACAGCTAAGTTCACTCAGGGTGGATTAAAAACTTATATGTAAGACTGAAACCATAAAACTCTTAGAAACAAAAAACAGGAAAAAAAGCTCCTTGACTTTGGTCTTGGTGATGATTTTCTAGTATATATATGATTTTTAAATGGTTTCAAAGGAGGGAGAAAAGAGGAAGATGACAGCAGAGTAGAATCCTAGGCTCTTCTCATTCCACTAAAACAATTAGATAACTATCAAATCTTCCTGAATATCCCAGAAATCAGCCTGAAGACTGACAGAACAAACTCCACAACAAAAGGGAGAGAACATCTAAGAAGGTGGAAAGTGCGGAGATATGGCTTGGGGGAGAATGGATCACAGGTGCTGCAGGGAGACATGGTTAGGGAGAAGGTCAAGAGAGAGAGGACCACAGAGGAGAAAACATAAGAAGGTTTCCCCAAAGCCGCTGGCTTAGAAAACAAGAGAGGATGAATTTTGTGAGTTCTTGCAACCAGCAGGGCTTAATAAAGGTCAGTGGGTTTGGCTGTGATAGAGCCTAGAGGGCACTGTGTTGCTCCTGAAGAGAAGGCAGCAAACAACCTGGGGGCAGACCCCATGGAAATAGCTATCTGAAGAACACCTGGGGCATACTGTGGGGAGATTATTCACTCTTCTCGAGCACATCCCTGAGAGGCAGCATTCAAGGAGACACCTGCATGGGAACAAAGAAGCTGGACAGCACCATTTCCCTCTGCTGCCCCTCAACATAAACAGACAGACACCTACAGAAGGAAGTGCACACCCACACTGGCTGACTAACTTGCTTACACCAAGCCCCACACCCCTGTGATCTGGCAGGACTACCCTTCTCAGTCAAAGTTGCCTTAGTCCCAGTGCAGCAGGGTCCTCCCCCAGAAGACCAGCACAAACCCCTGCCTACACCATGTCTCCCAACCGGAGAGTTCTTTAGGGCATCTGTCCTGTGGAGGTGGTGTCAGGTCTCAATTCACAAGCAGACCAGAACATATACCTGGGTAAAACTCACCAGATTCAAACTGGGGACCAAACACTGCCTGCAGCAGACAAGGAGAGCCTCTGCAGACAACTAGCCTGAAGGATAGAACAGCCACAACACATCAAGGTAGTACATACTCCACATGTCAGAGACCCTTCCTGAAGCACCAGGTCCTGGGCACTACAGAAGCTCTTCTTCATAAGGCCATTACTTTTATTATTTTTTTTTAAAAAATTTAAAATCAATTAATTAACATATAGTGTATTATTAGTATCAGAGATAGAGTTCAGTGATTCATCAGTTGCATATAACACCCAGTGCTCATTACATCAAGTGCTCTCCTTAACGTCTATCACCAAATTACCCCATTCTCCCACCCCCCCTCCAGAAAACCTCAGTTTGTTTCCTACAGTTAAGAGTCTCTTATGGTTTGACTCCTTCTCTGATATCATTTTATTTTATTTTTCCTTCCCTTCCCCTATGTTCATCTGTTTTGTTTCTTAAATTCCACATATGAGTGAAATCATATGATAATTATCTTTCTCTCTCTGGCTTATTTTGCTTAGCATAATACCCTCTACTTCCATTCACTTCATTGCAAATGGTAAGATTCCATTTTTTGATGTTTGAGTAATATTCCATTGTATATATATGCCACATCTTCTTTATCCATTGACTTGTCAAGGCCATTACTTTTGGGAGAAGGAGACATAACTGGATTTTCAAACACAGAGAAGAAGGCAGAGACTTAGACAAAAGACAAGAAGGAGGAATTTATCCCAAATAAAATAATAAGATAAGACCATGGCTAGAAATCTAAGTGAAACAGATATAAATAACATGCCTGTTGGAGAATTTAAAACAATAATCATAAGGATACTCACAGGGCTTGAGAAAATAATAGAAAACATCCATAAGAACCTTAACACAGAGATAAAAGAGTTAAAAAAGAACTCAGAGATGAAGAATGCAATAAACGAGAATGGAAAGAGGCTTGATGTAATGAACAGAATACTGGAAGAAGCAGAGGAACAAATTAGTGACCTAGAAGACAAAACAATGGAAAATAATGAAGCTGAACAAAAGAAAGAAGAACTATGCATCAGGAGAATAGATGTAGGGAAATCAGTGACTCCATAAAACATAATAACATTCGTATTATAGGAGTCCCAGAAGAAGAAGAGAGCAAAAGAGGGCATAAAATTTATTTGAAGATATAATAGCTGAAAACATTCCTAATCTGGGGAAGGAAAGAGACATCCAGATCCAGGAGGCATGGAGAACTCCCAACAAAATCAACGAAAGCAGGCCAACACCAAGACTTATTGTAAGTAAACTTACAAAATGCAGTGATAAAGAAGAAATCTTAAAAGCAGCAAGACAAAAGAAGTCCTTAACGTACAAGTGAAAACCTTGTCTTGGTGGCACATGCCTCATTAGGATCTGCCTGCTTGCTTCTCCTGTACAATCATTTCTTTTGAAATCAACAACAGAAGAAACACTGGATGGAGAGGATATGCAGAAAAAGGAACCCTCTTGCACTGTTGGTGGGAATGCAAACTGGTGCAGTTACTCTGGAAAACAGAATGGAGGTTCCTCAAAAAGTTAAAAATAGAACTACCCTATGACCCAGCAATGGTACTACTGGATAATTTCCCAAAGAAGACAAAAACATTAGTTCAGAGGGACACATGCAGCTCTATATTTATAACAGTATTATTTATAATAGCCAAGATATGGAAGTGGCCCCAGTGTCCATTAATTGATAAATGGATAAAGAAGAAGTGAGACACACACACACACACACACACACACACACACACACTCACACACACACATATATGGTAAGCAATCGCATTCCTTGATATATCTATATAGGAATCTATCTATCATCTATCTATCTATCATCTACCTATCTATCTATCATCATCTATCTGTCTACCTATCTATAGGAATATTATTCGGCCATAAAAAAATGAAATCTTGCCATTTGCAACAACGTGAATGAGCTAGAGAGTATAATGCTAAGTGAAATAGGTCAGAGAAAATCATACCATATGATTTCACTCATATGTGGAATTTAAGAAACAAATGAACAAAGGAAAAAGAGAGAAAGAGAGAAATCTAAACCATGAAACAGACTCTTAACTATAAAAAACAGGTAGTTACCAGAGGGGAGGTGGGTGGGGGGGATGGGTTAAATAGGTGATGGGGATTAAGGAGTGCACTTGTGAAGAGCAACTGGGTGTGGTATGGAAGTGTTGGAACTGGGAAGTGTATGGAAATGTTGAATCACTATATTGTACACCTGACTTTAATAGTAAACTGTATGTTAACTAAATAGAATCTAAATAAATAATTTAAAAATAAAAAAAATAAGTGGGCAAAGTTCCTGAAATATACATATTGCAAAGATGTGATACAAATGTACAAAAGATATATGAAAAATGCTCAAGATTACTAATGACGGAAATGCAAATTAAAATCATAAGCAGACACTAACTTAAACCAGTTAGCATGGCTATCTATTATCAAGAAAACAAGAAAAAACAAGTGTTGGCAAGGGTGAGGATGAAAGAGGGCCCTTGTACACTGTTGCTGGGAATGTAAATTGGTAGAGTCATTATGGAAAACTGTATGGGGACTCCTTAAGAAATTAAAAATAGAACTAGAATATGATTCAGCAATCTCTCTCCTTGATATATATCCAAAGGAAAGACAGTAGTTTGGTACAATTATTTTGGAGAGGAATTTGGCAATATAGGTCCAGATTATAAATTGTGCATATTTATGACCCAATAGTTTCACATCTAGGAATTTATCCAACATGAATACTATGACTTCTACCAAAATATGTGTACTAAGATGTTTATAGTAAATTCATTGCAATAAAAGTAATTCAAACAAATAAATCGTCATCAGTAGGGGACTGTACATCCATACAATGGAATACTATGTAACCATTAAAAATGTGATGGATACTTGCTGATAGAGAACATCCATAATAAATAGAAAGCAAAAAGTCAAATAGGAATATATATACTATAGTTATCCTATTTGTGAAATAAATCAAGAAAAATATGTGTGCTTTGTGAGAAATGAAATTGAGAGTTGAGTACTTTTTTTTTACTATATGCTTCTCTGTACTATTTTAGTTTTTGGTCATGTGTTTCCATGACTTCTATACATTTTAAAAGTTATTTAATAATACCAGGTATTCTGACTCCAAATATAAGTGCCCTTCCCCACACATCATATATTTCGATTTTTATATCTACCACCAAGGTCCACAACATTGCCTTGCATATAATAAGCACTAAAATAATTACTGGAAAGCATTCAGAAAGAGAAAGGATTTGTTCCCTTTAAGAAAAGGCTAATTGGTGCCAAAAAGCTGGTTGTAAAAATGGTTGAGAAAGTTATCTCATGAAACAAAACTCATTCAATTGTAATCGGAATTGGTAAGAGAGGGATTAGAATAGGTTAGAAATGAGAGGTCAGGTTTCCACGGCAACTTCTTCTTGATTGGAAGGAACCCTTCACTAGAGAGTAGCTGCTGATGCAGGCACTACTCCTCCATCTTCTTTGTTTTCATTTGGCTTTGATCATCAGGCAATGAGCAAGCAAGCTAGAAGCAGTTCTGGGAGTCAGTGTCAAAAGCACAGCAATAGGCATGGGCACAGGCACAGGAAAAGGGACCTTGACAGGGGGAGGACAGAGCAGACTGGCAGGTAGTGATGGGGAGAAGGAAACCTCTAGGGTATAGGGCCCAACCTGAATAAGGGAAATGAAAAAAAGTCCAGATCACAGGGTCCAAGGGGATGTGGCTAATTCAAGTCTTAGTTGCATTGGTTTTGAGAGTCAATTTGGAGTCTAGGGACCAGAACAGTAATATTTGCGTATTAGTAATAATCACAGAAATTTGGGTAGAGGTTTCTAAATTCCAGGGGTTAATCTGAGTTGAAAAAGATTCAAACTCACAGTTGAGGAATCATGACATGATCAAGTTCTCCTCTTAATCTAAGAATAGAGACAAGGCAAGATCTATGCTGGCGGGGTAGGGTGGGATTTAAAGCAGCAATTGCCATAGAAACTTCTAGAAGCCTGTGAGAGTTGGAGTCTGTCTTATACACTGATTGACATGTTCCCAGTGCCTAGAATAATTTTTGGCACAGATATATTTACCATAAATATGTATCAGATAAATGAAGCCCAGTTCTTCAGATTAAGGCTTTCCTCAAACACACCAGATATGTCCTTAGGGCAGCAGGCTAATTCTTTTTCTCCAAATGTTAAATTTATTTATTTATTTACTTTCCTTGAACTGTCATATGTCTTTTATTATTTTACTTTTTTTAAACACACAATGTTTTTACTTGTTTCAGGTGTATGATATAGTGACTCAACATTTCCATGTGTCACCCAGTGGTCATCGCAACAAGTTCATTTCTTACTCCCCATCACCTATTAAACCCATCCCCCCACCCCCCCTCTGTTAACCATCAGTTTGTTCTCTATAATTAAGAGTCTATTTCTTAATTTGTCACTCTTTTTTTTCTCCTTTGCTCCTTTGTTTTGTTTCTTAAATTCCACATATGAATGAAGTCATATGGTATTTGTCTTTCTCTGACTGACTTATTTCATTTAGCATTATACTCTCTAGCTCTATCCATGTCATTACAAATGGCAAGATTTCATTCTTTTTTATGGCTGAATAATATGCCATTATATACATATATACATGTAATGTATACATTATACATTATATACATATAATGGCATATTATTCCATTATATATAATGGAATTCCAATTTAAGAACATATATATGTTACTATATTTATATATATATATATGACATGTATAATAACATTCCATTCCAAAATAATAACATATATATGGATACTAGGATATAAATGGAGATAGATATAGATATAGATAGATATAGATATAAAAAAGTGGTATATCCATTCACCAACTGATAGATACTTGGGTTGCTTCCATATCTTGACTATTATAAATAATGTTGCTATAAACAGAGGGTTACACATATCCCTCTGAACTAGTGTTTTTGTATTTTTTGGGAAATTATCCAGTAGTGCCATTGCTGGGTCATAGGGTAGTTCTATTTTTAAGTTTTTGAGGAACCACCATGCTGTTTTCCAGAATGCCTGTACTAGTTTTTATTCCCACCAACAGTGCAAAAGTGTTCCTTTTTCTTCATATACTCACCATCTGTTGTTTCTTCTGCTGTTGATCTTAACCATTCTGACAGGTGTGAGGTGATATCTCATTGTAGTTTTGATCTGCATTTCCATGATGGTAAGTGAAGATTCACATCTTTCCATGTATCTGTTGATCGTGTGTGTGTCTTCTTTGGAGAAATATCTCTTCATGTCTTCTGCCTATTTTTAATTGGAGTATTCATTTTGGGGGTGTTTAGTTGTATAAGTTCTCCATATATTTTGGATACTAACCCTTTATCACTTTATCAGATACATCATTTGCAAATATCTTCTCCCATTCCATAGGTTGTCTTTTAGTTTTGTTGATTGTTTCCTTCACTGTGCAGAAGCTTTTTATTCTGATGTAGTCCCAGTAGTTTATTTTTGCTTTTGTTTTCCTTGCCTCAGGAGAGATATCTAGAAAAAAATTGCAAGGGCAATGTCAAGGAGGTTGCTACCTGTGTTATCTTCTAGGATTTTTCTGGTTTCAAGTTTCACATTTAGGTCTTTAATCCATTTTGAATTTATTTTTGTGTATGCTGTAAGAAAGTGGTCCAGTTTCTTACTTTTACATGTTGTTCAGTTTCCCCAGCATCATTTGTTGAAGACACTGAGTTTTTCCCATTGGATATTCGTCCCTGCTTTGTCGAAGATTAATTGACCATATAGTTGTGGGTTTCTTCCTGGGTTGTCTATTCTATTCTATTGATCTATGTATATTTTTGTGCCATTACCATAGTGCTTTGATTACTACAGCGTTGTAATATAACCTGAAATCTGGAATTGTGATGCCTCCGGCTTTTCTTTTCTTTTTCACGATTGTTTTGGCTATTTGGGGTCTTTTGTGGTTCCATACAAATTTTAGGATTGTTTGTTCTAGTTCTGTGAAAAATGCTGTTAGTATTTTGAGAGGGGTAGTGTTAAATGTACATATTGTTTTGAGTAGTATAGACATTTTAACGATATTTGTTCTTCCAATCCAAAAGCATGGAAAGTCTTTCCATTTCTTTGTGTTGTCTTGAATTTCTTTCATTGTTTTTTAAACTTTTCAGAGTACAGGTTTCTCACCTCTGGCTAGGTTTATTCCTAAGTATCTTAATATTCTTGGTATAAGGTGCCTGGATGGCTCAGTGGGTTAAAGCCTCTGCCTTTGGCTCAGGTAATGATCTCAGGGTCCTGGGATTGAGGCCCGCATCAGGCTCCCTGCTCAGCGGGGAGCCTGCTTCCTCCTCTCTCTCTCCCTGCCTCTCTGCCTACTTGTGATCTCTCTCTTTCTCTGTCAAATAAATAAATAAATCTTTAAAAAAATATTCTTGGTATAATTGTAAATGTTATTGTTTTCTTGATTTCTCTTTCTGCTGCTTTGTTATTGGTATAGAAGTGCAACAGATTTTTTTAAGATTTTACTTATTTATTTGGGAGAGAGAGAGTGAGAGAGAGCATGAGAGGGGAGAAGGTCAGAGGGAGAAGCAGACTCCCCATGGAGCTGGGAGCCCGATGCGGGACTCGATCTCAGGACTCCGGGATCATGACCTGAGCCGAAGGCAGTTGCTTAACCAACTGAGCCACCCAGGTGCCCCGCAATGGATTTCTGTACATTGGTTTTGCATCCTTCAACTTTACTGATTTCATTTATCAGTCTTAGAAGTTTTTTTGTGGAGTCTTTCAGATTTTCCATACATAGTAGCACATCATCTGCAAATAGTGAAAACTTTACTTCTTCCTAGCTCATTTGATTTGTTTTATTTCTTTTTGTTTTCTGATTGCTGTGGCTAGGCCTTCCAGTATTATGTATAATAACAGTGGTGAAAGTGGACATCCCTGTCTTGTTCCTGAGTACAGAGGAAAAATTCTCAGTTTTTCCCCATTGAGGACATTATTAGATGTGGGCTTTTCTTAGATGGCCTTTATTATGTAGAGGTATGTTCCCTCTAAGCCTAGTTTGTTGAGGGTTTTTATCATGAATGAATGTGGTCAAATGCTTTTTCTGCATCTGTTGAAATGACCATATGGTTCTTTTCCTTTCTGATGGAAAGGATATGGTGGTCGTGTTAATCGATTTACAAATATTGAATCCCCCTTGCAACCTAGGAATAATCCCACTTCATCGTGGTGAATGATTTTTTAATGTATTGTCGGGTATTTTTTTTTTTGCTGGTATTTTGTTGACGATTTTGCATCTATATTCGTCAGGGATATTGGCCTGTAGTTCTATTTTTTAACAGTGTCTTTACCTGGTTTTTGTAACAGTGTAATGCTGGCCTCATAGAATGAATTTGGAAGTTTTCCTTTCTTTTCTGTTTGTTGGAATAGTTTGAGAAGAATAGGTATTAACTCTTCTTTAAATGTTTGGTAGAATTGGCCTGTGAGGTCATCTGGTCCTGGACATTTATTTGTTGGGAGTTTTTTTTTTATTACTGATTCAATATTTTTGCTGGTTGGTCTGTTCAAGTTTTCCGTTTCTTTCTGTATCCGTTCTGGTAGTTTATATGTTTCTAGGAATTCATTATTTATTTATTTGTTTATTTATTTGTTTATTTATTTATTTATTTATTTATTTATTTAGATTTTATTTATTTGACACAGAGAGAGATTACAAGTAGACAGAGAGGCAGGCAGAGAGAGGAGGAAGCAGGCTCCCTGCTGAGCAGAGAACCCAATGCGGGCCTCTATCCCAGGACCCTGAGATCATGACCTGAGCCGAAGGCAGAGGCTTAACCCACTGAGCCACCCAGGTGCCCATGTTTCTAGGAATTTATCCATTTCTTCTATGTTTTCCAAATTTTTGGCATATAGTTTTTAATAATATTCTTTTATAATTGTGTATCTTTTGTGTTGGTTGTTATTCCTTTTTTCATTTGCGATTTTATTTTTATGGGTCCTTTATATTTTCTTCTTGAGAAGTCTGGCTAGAGGTTTATTAATTGTACTGATTTTTTGTTCAGTGAAGCAGCTACTGGTTTCATTGATCTGTTCTACAGGTTTTTGTTTGTTTGTTTTTATATGATTTATTTCTGCTCTAATCTATTATTTCCTCACTTCTGCTGGCTTTAGTCTTCATTTGCTGTTCTTTTTCTAGCTCCTTTAAGTGTAAGTTTAGTTTATTTATTTGTGATTTTTCTTACTTCTTGAGGTAGACCTGTATTGCTGTATATTTCCCTCTTGAGACCACTTTTACTGCATCTCAAAGGTTTTGGACAATTGTGTTTTCACTTTCATTTGTTTCCATGTAATATTTTTTATTTCTTCTTTGATTTCCTGTTTGATCTATTCATTGTTTAGTAGCACGTTATGTAACTTCCATGTATTTGTGGTCTTTCCAGATTTTTTCTCATGCTTGTTGTCTAGTTTCACAGCATTATGGTCAGAAAGGTGCATGTTATGATTTCAACCTATTTGTATTTATGAGGCCTGTTTTGTGACCTAATATGTGATCTATCTTGAAGAATGTTTCACAGGCACTTGAAAAGAATGTGTATTCTGCTCTTTTAGGATTGAATGTTTTCAATTGATCTGTTAACTCAATTTTTTCCAGTGTGTTATTCAAAGCCACTTTTTTGAGTGGGGCGTTAAGGTCCCTATTATTATTGTGTTATTATCAATTAGTTCCTTTATGTTTCTTATTAATTGTTTTATGTATTTGGGTACTCCGATATTGAGTGCATAAATATCTACAGCTGTTATATCTTCTTGTTGGATTTTCCACTTTATTATTATATAGTGTTCTTCTTCATCTCTTGTTACAGTGTTTGTTTTAATGTTTATTTTGTTGTATGTAAGTATTGCTAAACCAGGTTTCTTTTGACAACCATTTGCATGGTAAGTGCTTTTCTAATCCCCTCAGTTTCATTTTTCGTTTGTCTTTAGGTCTAAAATGAGTCTTTTGCAGGCAGCATGAAGATGGGTCTCATTTTTTTAATCCATTCTGACCTCCTATATCTTTTCACATTTAGCTATATTTACATTCAAAGTAATTATTGATAGATATATATTTATTGCCATTTTGTTATTTGTTTTGTGGTGGTTCCTGAAGATTTTCTTGCTTTCTTATCTTTCTTTCAGGTTTGCTGATTTTCTTTAGTGATATATTTGGATTTCTTTCTCCTTATTCTTTGCATATTTATTAGTCATTTTTGATATTTGGTTAGCATTAGGTTTGTATATAACCTCGTCTTCTATATTAAGTTGATAGTTGTTTAAGTTTGAGTCCATTCTTTTCTCCTCACTTCTCCACATTTTAGGTATATGTTATATTTTATATACTTTTTAATGAATTCCTTGATTGCCTTTTCATAGAAATATTAATTTTTACTGCTTTTGTGTTTCCTGACTTTATAACTGTCAATTTTGGTCTCTTCCTTCCACTCAAAGAGTTCCCTTTAGTATTTCTTGCAGGGCTACTTTAGTGGTCATGAACTCCTTCGGTTTTTATTTATCTAGGAAATTCTTTATTTCTCCTTGTATTCTGAATGATAGCCTTGCCAGATAGAGTGTTCTTTGCTGTAGGTTTTTCCCATTCAGCACTCTGAATATATCATGCCACTCCCTCGGACTTGGAAAGTTTCCTCTGAACAATCCCCTGCTAGCCTTATGGGGTTTCCCTTATATATTACTGTCTTCTTTTTCTTGCTTCTTTTAAATTTTTTCTTTATCACTGTATTTTGCTAATTTAATTACAATATGATTGGTATGGGTCTGCTTTTGTTGATATTGGTGGGAGTTCTCTGTGCTTCCTGTATCTGGATGTCTCTTTCCTTCCCTACTTTAGAGACATTTTCATCTATTATTTCTTGAAGTAAAATTTCTGCCCTCTTTCTCTCTCTTCTTCTTCTGGGACTTCTATAATACAAATATTTGATGGAGTCTCTGATTTCCCTAAGTCTATTCTCATGTTGCTTAATTCTTTCTCTCTTTTGTTTAGCTTGATTACTTTCCATTATTTTGTCTTCTAGGTCATTAATTCATTCCCTGCTTCTTCCAGCCTTCTGTTCCTTCCATCAAGTGTGTTTCTCATTTCATTTATTGAACCCTATATCTCTACTATGTTATTCCTCATCTCTGTATTAAGGGTCTCACTCAGGTCTTCCAGTTTTCTCAAGTCCAGTATTGTTATGATCATTGTTTTAAATATTCCATCAGGCATATTAGTTATATCTATTTCACTTAGATCTTGGGCCATGGCCTCATCCTGTTCTTTCATTTGGGATAATTTTCTCTGTCTTCTCATTTTATCTAAGTCTCCGTGCCTATTTTCTCTGTGTTAGGAATATCAACTACACCTCTAGATAGAGTACTTGAGTGTAATGACCTTATGAAGAACAGGTCTTGTAATGTCCTGCCACATATTGCCTCCTTTTCCTCAGGGCCTGGTGCTTCTAGAATATCTCAATGTGTGCTGAGTGTGATCTGGTATTTTGTCCTGACTGTTTTATCCTTCAGACCAGTTATCTGCAGAGGCTCTTTGCCTGTTGTGGGTATTGTTTGGTTCCTGGCCCGAATGTGACACATTTTAACTAGGTGTGCTCTGGTCTGTTTGTGAAATGAGACCTGTTGCTACTGCCACTGGGAACAAAGCTCCACAGAACTCCCGTACCAGGGGACCTGTGTGAGCAGGGCTTTGGGCCAGCCTTCTGGAGGCAGAAGCATGTCATGCTGGAACTGAGGCGAGCATGACTGGGAAGGGTGGTTCCACTGGAGTGTGGGGGTAAGTGCGTCTTGGCCTAAGCAAGTTAGGTAGCAGATGTCAGTGCTGAACTGGTTCCAGCAGGTGGCTCTGTGCTTATGTTGAAGGGTGGGTGAGGGAATTGGCACCTATTGGTTTCTTTGTTCCCAGAGGGGTTTCTCTGTGAACACTGCCTCTCTGGGATATGCTCTGAAATGAGCAAATAACATCCCAACTCTGTGCCCCAGGCACTCTTCAGATCACTGTTTCCACACTATATGTCTGCAGTTGTTTGCCTGCCTTCTTTCCAAGAGCAGTACAATGTCCTCTAGGCTTTATTCTAGCCAAGGTCTCTGACTGTTAAAACTCCAGCCCTGCTGGCTGCCAGAAGTCATGAAATTTGGCTCTTCTCATTTTCCATCCCCCACTGCTATGGGGATAAGTTTTCACTGTACACTCTCATATGTGCTAGTCTGCCTCTCACCTTCCTCCATGATTAAGGCTCCCTTCCCACTATAGTGGCCATGATCCACTTCCATCCCAAACCACATCTCCATACTTCCTAACTTCTTCAATACGACCTCTTTTCTACCTTTAGTTGTGGAGTTTGTTTTGCCAGTCTTTAGGTCAATTTCTGGGGTATTTAGGATGATTCAATAATTATCTAGTTGTACTTGTGGGACAAGGTGAGCCTAGGGCCGTCCTACTCTGCTGCCATCTTTAATCCCTCAGACAGGCTAATTTTGAACTTTAGCTACCAGTGAGAAGTTCCTGATATATGTTTGGGGTTGGCAGGAGGTGGGTGAGGCTCTGCTAAAGAAAGCCTCATGAAGGCTAAAGAGCTTCACTTCGTACAAATGGGTTATTTTCTAGTAAGCAGAGACTGACAGTTAGAGCTACATGTCTCCTTTAGTTAGATTTCAGTTCAAATGTTACCTCTTCAGAAAGGTCTTCTCTGACCACTGTAGCTAAACTGTCCCTCAGCACTAACCAATGACTCACCAAGTCATTCTTTATCCCATTACTCTGTTTTGGTTTCTTCATCGTCTGAAAATATATGAGGTTTCTGTGTCCCTCCTCTAGAATATAAGCTCCACAAAAGCAAGGACTTTGCCTCATTCATCACTATATTTTTGACTCCTAGAACAGTGCTCAACACATAATAGGTGTTCAGTAAATATTTTTTGAAAGTCAGGTTGAAGTAACCAGTCTAATAAAGAGTTAAGGGTAAAGAACCACTTCCCATTTTTTCTCAGAGGAGAAAGAAAAACCCAAGTTCAATTTTGATAGTGATTAAACAATTGAGTTTAGTGACAAAGCTACAAGTTTATACTTAAGTTTCTATTTCTTTCTATTTTACTCTACCAGTACATAACTTTCTTCTATATAATGCTTATAGTGAGCAGACATTTTCTATCTTAACAGTTTCTTTTGAACAAGAACAATTGCCAAAGGAGCTTGTGTGCTAATCTATGATTACCTCTATGTATGCAAAAAGAAAGTGTTGTCTTCTGTCTATAGTCAAATCTGTAGACTATAGATTAGCATAATCCTGAAAACAATGTTTCTCAAGGGAGGTCTAAGGATCTCCAACATTAGAATCACTTACCTAAAATGAATATTTCTGGGCCTCATTCTGAAACTGTCAAATCATAACTGGGGGGAGAACCAAGATCCTGCATTTTAAACAAGTTCTCCTGGTGATCCTTGTCAAGAACTGTGAGATTTTACTCTACTTGTAGGTTAACAAGTTAGCCTATCATGGTTTCATGGATGCCGACGGAACACATGAAATTCCTGGGTCAGAGACAGGAATTTATTATTATTATTATTATTATTATTATTATTATTATTATTATGTAGTTATTATTATTACTCAGCAATACCTACAGGCAGAGTACCAGCATGTGTGTCAGTTTCCCATGCCTTAGTTCTCACAGGATGGCATGAGGAGGGCTAAGAGATGCAAGAACATGCAGTGAGTTATGTTACAAAAGAAGAACACCAAGCTTAGGGAACTTAATTTTTTTATGATGGATGATAAGTATACCTGATTTTTATTCTAGGAGAAGAGATTATCTTTATTATATGTGACAGAAATAAACCTGTCTTTTTTTCTGGAAGGGGACACAATCTTTTTTTTTTTT
>LNAC01001368.1:87581-114914 GCA_002007465.1 Ailurus styani | reverse complement strand
CCCCCCACCCTGCCCCTCAAGTTCCTCATATCAGAGAGATCATATGATAATTGTCTTTCTCTGATTGACTTATTTCGCTCAGCATAATACCCTCCAGTTCCATCCATGTCGTTGCGAATGGCAAGATTTCGTTTCTTTTGATAGCTGCATAATATTCCATTGTATATATATACCACATCTTCTTTATCCATTCATCTGTTGATGGACATCTAGGTTCTTTCCATAGTTTGGCTATTGTGGACATTGCTGCTATAAACATTCGGGTGCACGTGCCCCTGAGGATCACTACCTTTGTGTCTTTAGGATAAATATGGAAGGGGACACAATCTATCTTCCAAGGCTCTTCACCGTGTAAACACCCTTAGAAAGAAAGTCTGGAGCACAAGCAGTCAGTGCCTCTAATCACAAGACATACAGAAATCTATGGAGAATTATTTCCTAATAATTCTAATAGCCACTCAAGTTTGGGAATCATTGCTCCCAGAAAGACTCTGCCATACCTATAGAGCTACCTTTATACACCCAAGCCTATTAGGTCATGTCAAATATTCTACCCTTTTCTGCTCCTCCCAGCTTGACCCAGCCTTTCCTCTAGCCATGTTTCCTTAGGTTGGGCTGTTCTCTTCAATGTCACCCTTTGCTCTGAAAAATAAATCCACAAGCTGGCTCTGAGGCACTAGGAGCTCCCACTAAAGGATTTGTTTGAAGAAATAGGAAAGTACCTGGAAGGAAAACACATAACAGAGAAAAAAGAGCATAAACATTTATTCATTAAGTAAATAGCTATTTATTGAGCACCTACTGTGTCCTAGAACTGTGCTAGGTACTGGGAATATTAAGATTCATTCATGATTTGGCAGTGGCCACTGCACAGACCAGGCATCACTAGCTCACCGGCCTTGCTCTGTTTCCTCTGCAACCATGTCTGACAAACTCAATATGGCTGAGATTGAGAAATTCAATAAGTTGAAATTGAAGAAGACAGAAACGCAAGAGAAAAATCTACTGCCTTCAAAAGAAACAATTGAATGGGAGAAGCAAGCAGACGAATCTTAATGAGGCATGCACTGCCAATATGCACTGTACATTCCACAAGCATTGCCTTCTTATTTTACTTCTTTAGCTGTTTAACTTTGCAAGATGTAAAGAGGTCGTATCAAGTTTAAATGACAGTGCTGCCCCTTTTCACAGTGAAGGATAGAGAACTATTGATAATGAAGGCCATGCCTTCCTTTCCCATATGCCTCTCTGGTTGGCAGAGAAGGAAAAGAACTTGCATGTTGGTGAAGGAAGAAGCCGGGTAGGATGACAGTGAAATTTAGAGTAAAAACCAAGATGATTCAAGGTGTTCTTTTTTTTTTTTTTTTAAAAAAAGATTTTATTTATTTATTTGACAGAGAGAGAGAGAAAGAGACAGTGAGAGAGGGAATACAAGCAGGGGGAGTGGGAGAGGGAAGAACAGGCTTCCTGCTAAGCAGAGAGTCAAATGTGGGGCTTGATCCCAGGACTCTGGGATCATGACCTGAGCCAAAGGCAGGCGTTCAACAACTGAGCCACACAGGTTCCCCAAGGTGGTTCAAGGTGTTCTGCAGGCTGTAAAATGCAGATTAATCGAGTGCCATTTTTTTTGTTCAAATGGCTTTAATTATTGGAATGCATACTTTTTAAAATATGCAAATGAAAAGTTATAAAACCTGAAAAAAAGATTTATTCATTCAACACATATTTTGGGAGTGACTATTATGTGCCAGGTACAAGTTAGAATAAACTTTAAAGAAATAAAAATATTGCCATTCTCCTGAAGAAAGTTAAAGGAGCCTGCTATGTAAAAAATAATTGTGCATTGGTGTGATAAATGCTACAACAGAAGTAATGTACAAGGTATATGGGTGGCACTGAGAATAGAATAGCCAATTCTGCTTAAAGGAAGTAAAGGAGGGCATGCATGTCAGGGAAGGGAAGGCTTCATAGCAGAGAGGATGACTGTACTGAGTCTTGATGCACATGTAGGAGTCTTTCAGGTGCATAGGGGCTCCAATCAGAAGGAAGAACATGGACAAAAGCGTAGAGGCATAGAACAGAATGGTACGGTTAGGAAAGTTGAAGTAGTTTGGTATGGATGGAGTTTGAGGTGTGAAGGGAAAAGTGAAAAGATGACAGTTGTGTGGTAGACAGGGCCTGGATCTTAGAGAGCTTTATCTACTGTGCTGAGAAAGCTGCATGTATCCTAAAGGCAATGAGTCCTCACTGAAGGACAAACCAGGCTTTGCAAAATTAGATTTATACTTTAGCAAAAATAACAGAAGAAAAATTATAAATGGGAGTTTACCAAGTAGATTTGGTAGGGTATAGTGAGAGTAGTCCATGGAGGGAGAGCATGTGAAAAGGGACAGAGGTATGAAAGAATATGGTGTGTTCAGGGAATAGCAAGTAGCTTTATGTGATCAGAATGTTCATGTATGGGTGGTAATGAGAGAGTGATAAGGTTACAAATAGCATTAGGTTGGCAGGCAATGAAAAGCATTATAGGGGAGCAATGTAGGTGGTTTAAGAGCATGGACTCTGGAGCCACATTGTTAGCATTTGAATCCCATTTCTTCAGCTTATTAGCACTGTGGCCTTAGGAAAATTATGGGATCTCCCTTACCTCAGGTTTCTCATATGTAAAATGAGGATAATTTAACTACATCAATGATTTGAAGATGAAATTATTGAATATGTAAAAATCAATTTAGAATGTTCTTGGCATTAAGGAAATACACAAATGTTAGCTACTTTTAGACCATATTAATAAGTTTGAACTTATTTTTTTGGCAATTGGGAAGTCTCTGATGGCCTTTGAATGGAGAGGATATACACAAAGTGGTATTTTAGGAATGCTGACTTAGTGGTAGTGTGGGAGGAGGATAGCCTGGATGGGAAGGAAACTAGAGGCATGAAGCCCTGTTAGGATAATGTTGTAAAAACCAAGAGAAACATAAGGTTTGACTAAAAGCTGTCACAGTAAGATGGAGAGGAAGGGACACACATGAGAAGAATCTTGAGGCAAAATGACAGAACTTGGAAAGAGTTGGGTAAGGAGAGTGAAGAAAAGGAAGGTTCATATTCAATTAAGGGGTCCCAGGTTAGTTTCATGTTTGAGTGTGCCATGCTAACTTTTCCTAACTCATGTTCTCCCTTCCTGGTACTGGTTGCAATGACTGCCCAACTCTGTTATACTTGTTATACTTCCTTGCTTTCCTAAAAGTGTTGTTCTTCTCCAGACTCGGGCTCTCTAACACGAAAGAGGAGTTTAAAAAAACACCATCTGAAATTTCCTGGGAAAGCTGATAGAATAATGCTGACCTACAGAGTCTTATTCAATCTCTTACTACTGCTGCCAAATACCTAACAAAATGAACAAAGACAAATCATAATTTTAAAAAAACACTAACAATTTCAACATCAATAAACAAACAAGGAAAAGAGTAAAACTTCAAAACGTAAATTTGCAAAAGAGGCAGCCAAGGAAGAAAACTGAAGACATTAGGACAGTGCTAAAGTGTTCCTAACCATTCCAACCCCCAGAGACAGCACTTAGGGAAAAAGGCAACTCAACAAAATCCTATAAGTCATCACTAAACTCCACCAATTTAGAGAGTAGTCAACAGCAGTTTGGAATGGACAGGGGAAAGGGCTGAGGAACACAGCATTTGAGGAAGGTTCCAGAACATACCTTCAAGAGGAGAAACCCCAATATATTACTGTAGGATCTCAGCCAAGGCAGAGGGTGCTGTAAGGGTTTGCCATTTTTCCAGAGATTCCCTCCATCCCTGTATCTTAGGAATATTGAGGCAAAGCTTTGGGAGTGGAATATACTCCTGGCTGGTTTAAATGGGCCATGTATTGACATTTAATAAAACATCAGAAGACAGAGATCAGAGTCCAGGCTCCTCAGCAAGAGAGGCACAACTTTAGCTGTTTTCCCTTCCCATAATTCACCTGAAGGCTACAGAATAATGAACAGAACATTCTGCTTTCAAAAGAGACCTTGGAAGGTATATGAAAAGGTTCTAGATACACTGGGATAGTTGTCATGGAGGATTCAACCAAATTATATCAAAGCAAATAGAAGCCCTGGCAAGATCACGTTAAGCACAAGCAAGGGGAAAAGAACTGACATGGCTACCATACCAAAATACAAAGAAGAAAAGGGAAGAAACATACCATGCAAAGAAGAGATTAAATTCATATGGAGCAGCAATTGCAGTCTTGGGCATTTATCCCAGAGAAATGAAAACAGTCACACAAAGACCTGTCCATGAATGTTCCATAGTAGCTTTCCTCATAATAGCTTCAAAGTAGAAAGAACCCAGACGTACTTCAGTGAGTAAATGGTTAAACAATCTATGGTACACCCATACCGTGGAATACTATTTAGCAATAATAGGAACAAACTATTGGTATACACAATAAGTCAGATAGATCTCTAGGTAATTACGCTGGGTGAAAAAAGCCAATCCTTAAAGGTCACATACTATATAATTCCATTTATAAAACATTCTCAAAATGACAAAGTTATAGAAATGGAGAACAAATTAGTGGTTGCCAGAAGTTAGGGATAGTGAAGGTCAGGAGGGAGGGTGCGGTTATAAAAAGGCAACACAAGGGATCCTTGTGATGTTGGAACTGTTCTATATCCTGACTATGGTGATGGATACACAAACTTACACATGCAATAAATTACATAAAGCTACACATACACAAATGGATGTAAGTAAAACTGGGGAAATCTGAATAAAATGGATTAATTGTATCAATGTCAATATCCTGGTTGTGATTTGTACTGTAAGATGTAAAGTGTTATCTCTGGGAGAAACTGGTTAAAGAGTGTACAGAATATGCTTGTATTATTTCTTACAAGTGCATGTGAAGCTACAATGATCTTTGCAAAAAGTTCAATTAAAATAAAAACACATGGAAGAAAGCATAACCCAAGAAACACACAAAAAAATTCTGGGTGTTTCGCAAGTTAGAACTCAATAAAACAGGGGCTCTGAGCTCAGCAGGGAGTCTGTTTGAGATTCTCTCTCTCCTCTCCCTCTGCCCCTTCCCCTGCTCATTCTCTCTCTCTTTCTCTCAAATAAATAAATAAATAAATCTTAAAAAAAGAAACATAGTAAGAGGGAAAACAATATTACTTTAGAACTAACAAATTAGAAACAGCATGGCTCAAAATAGCCATGCCTAAAAATAGAATCACTGATAGGAAAGGACGTATTGTGATAATCATAGTGAATCAAAGCTAAAGGACAAAGGGATTCATTTACTCATAGGATAATATTCATGGAAAATGAAAACAATCTAACTAGCTGGTGGGTTGCTAAAGTCTACGCTGAATTAAAAAAAATTGTCCAGAAAACGTATTTAGGAATGTAATAAAGAAAAATTTCAGGGCGCCTGGGTGGCTCAGTCGTTAAGTGTCTGCCCTTGGCTCAGTTCATGATCCCAGGGTCCTGGACCTGAGCCCCCACTGTCGTTGGGCTCACTGCTCAGTGGGAAGCCTGCTGTTCCCTCTCCCACTCCCCCTGCTTCTATTCCTTCTCTCACTCTCTCTCTATATATATTAAATAAATAAATAAAATCTTAAAAAAGGAAAATTTCCCTGAAACAAAAGAAGAACCAAATCTGTAGACAGAAAAGACATACTGTGCTCCAGGAAAAAAAGGAAGGAAGGGAAGGAGGGAGGGAAGGAAAGAGAAAGGAAGGAAGGAAGAAAGGGAAAGGAAGGAAGGAAGGAAGGAAAAGAAAGAAAGAAAGAAAGAAAGAAAGAGAAAGAAAGAAAAGCATGATTGAATATCAAGAATAAAGAAATTATTTTTTCAGTTGTATAGATAGAAAAAAGCAAGATATTCATATGAAGGAAAAATCAGCCAGGTTTCAGACTTCACAAGGATATTCAGTACCAAAAGACAATAGAGTAGGCCTATGAAATGTTGAAAGAAAGTTTAAGTGAGACTCAAAGATATCATACCCAGCTAACTACTTTTTCCAATAAAAATGCAACATGTAGAACTCAGGGAAAACAGCATTCACAAAACCTTCTACAAAATCCAGCCAACCAAAAGGAAAAAATCAAATTAAAAAGTCTGGGAACAGATAAACCATGATTGAAGAACACAGGTGGAGCATTGAATTCATTTAAGTAAATATTTATACTACATATATACCTCCTAAATAATGGAGGTAATGCTGGTAGCAAGGCAGCATGTAACAGTTAATAACATTGACAGAGTGATGATATAACTAATAAAAATATGGAGGTTGGGGGAGAGGAGATGAGAGGAGCTATAACAGTGATAATCTTATCTTCCCTAGTGTGAAGTCAATATCTCTTGAGGTGAAATAATATTTATCCAAAGGTTAGCAATTCCTTTGGTTTCATTTTAGTCTTCTATTAAATTCAAGTAAAATTAGATTGAATATTTTTAATAAAACTGGCCAGCACACTATGATCCTATTTTCATAAAATCATTTTTATCTAGCATCTCTTTTCTGAATATGCACATAGACAGATGTCTGAAATAATGTTCACAAAATATTAACACTGATTATTTTTGGATGGTGGAATTTTGGGTGATCTGTTGCTTTTTTATTTTTGTAAAAACAGTAATATCGTTTTCTTTCTTTTTCCTCAGAAGAAGGAAAACTGTATTTGTTCTTTGGTTGTATTGGAATCAAATTTTATCTGATAAGGCATGACATTAATGGGCCATATCAGAACCCTGTATATCTTAAACTCATACAGAAATGTTCTTTATGATGTGGAATACATCTGCCTATTGGGAGAGAATACGCATTGGTCAACTAAATATGCAATTAGCAACCACTGTGGGTCTGACCCTGTGCTAGGCTTTATAGGAGAAACATGGTTTCCAATCTTGAAAGAACTTTCTTTTTTAAAATTTTATTTATTTGTCAGCGAGAGAGAGAGAGAGAGCACAAGCAGGGGGAGTGGCAGGCAGAGAGAGAAGCAGGCTTCCCGCTGAGCAAGGACCCCAATGCAGGGCTCAATCCCAGGATGCTGGGATCGTGACCTGAGCCAAAGGCAGATACTTCACCAACTGAGCCTTCCAGGCGTCCCTTGAAAGAACTTTCAATTCAGGGGTGCCTGGGTTGCTCAGCGGGTTAAAGCCTCTGCCTTCAGCTCAGGTCATGATCTCAGGGTCCTGGGATCGAGCCCCACATGGGGCTCTCTGCTCAGTGGGGAGCCTGCTTCCTCCTCTCTCTCTCCGCCTTCCTCTCTGCCTACTTATGATCTCTCTCTCTGTGTCAGATAAATAAATAAATAAATAATCTTAAAAAAAAAGAACTTTCAATTCAGCTGAAAACACAAAATGCATACATATTAAGGAGAAGTTTCTCACCAAAGGAAGATATGTCAGAGTAACTGAAAACAGCACAATAGGTAAAACAAAACAAAACAAAACAAACAAACAAACAAAAAAAACAAATGGGGAACTATTCTAGGTATGGGAGGTACAATGATGCATAAGGCACATTCTCTGTACTTGAGGAATTTATAATTCAGTTAAGGAGAGAAAGTATAAATATATAATTTTATCATACTATGATAATTACTAAGACACAGTATGCCAGTAGTGCAGTGTGAACAAAAAAGTGAATAAAAGCCATAATACTGAATCTGTAGAGACAGAAACAGATGAGTTGGATATGGCTCATGTTAAACTGCGAATGGTTTTGTGTGAGCTTCCACTTTCTGTTTACTATGCTTTACACCATGTCATTGTAATTGATCCTTTATTTAATATCATCTTCCAATGAGACCATGGTTCTTTGACAGTTCAACCTGGTAAACATTTGAGGCACACTGCATGACAAGCCCTATGCTGGAGACCCAGTCATAAATATATAATGCACAGTCTCTTCCTCAAAGAAGGGGAAAAAGGAGGCAACTGACATTTGTGAAAGGCCCATTTGTGCCAGGCAGTTTGCAGAAGATTTCTCATATTAACTTATTTAATCTTTGCAACAACCCTATGAGATAAATAATGTTATTCTTTTACAGAAGGAAGCAGTGAAGCTCAGAGAAATTAAGTTACTAGCTGGAAGTCACACAACTGATAAGTGGCGGGGTAGATATTTGAATCTATATCTGTACCACTGGCAGTGTCCATCTAATGGGCAGAGCAGGCATTTATAACTCACAGTGTTATTCAAGGGTACCTGCCATAAAAGGTATTAACAAATACTCTGAGTGCTAGGAAGGACCCAAAAAGACTTCTCCATAGTGACTCATCTTTGAGGAATAAGGGCGAAACTGGGGCTAAGGGGTATTCTAGAAGACAGAAGAGAATGAATTTCTACGAAAAAATAGCTACCATTATGTCCTTAAAATAATGATTTGAAGAATTTGAACTTCTCCACCAGGAATCTGAGCAGGAAAAAAGTAAATATAATTTTATTAGCTGTATTAAATTCATTAAAATATTTTGAAAATTTAATTAACTACAATTATTATAAAGTTCTAGCTATTTTTGCTGTAGACCTTTCTCAAGTGTTCTGAGATCTCTAGGTGCCTCTTTTCCTTTCCTCCAGATTCTGAAAAGTTCCCAAAACAAGCATATCCATTCACCCACCCAGCCACCTATTTACTCATCCAAGTCCACATCCATTCACAAACCTACCTACCTATACTCAACGAATACTCATTGAAAACTTATCATGTGCTATATATAATGCTAGATATCAGAGAGCTAGGGCGCCTGGGTGGCTCAGTGGGTTAAAGCCTCTGCTTTCGGCTCAGGTCAAGATCTCAGGGTCCTGGGATCAAGGCCCGCATCGGGCTCCCTGCTCGGCGGGGAGCCTGCTTCCCCCTCTCTCTCTCTGCCTGCCTCTCTGCCTCCTTCTGATCTCTCTCCCGCTGTGAAATAAATAAATAAAATCTTAAAAAAAATGCTAGATATCGGAGAGCTAGATAGGAAACAGACCATACTGCAGAGTGACCAACTGTCCCATATTGCTCAGGACTGGGGATGGGAGTGGGGGGCTCCTGGGATATGATATTTTTAGTGCTAAGCCCAGGAAAGCCCTGGGCAAACCAGGATCAGTTGGCTGCCCTACCCATTTTTTAAGGGAATGTGGATACAGGCAATTATAATCTAACAAAAAGGACAGTATTTCATTCATCACTAACTCCAGTGTACAAAAGAACATCTAGCACTTAATGAGGACTGAATATCTATTGACCAATCAACCACATGCATGACTGAGGATAGTATTATATAAGAGATGCTTTTGGACATCAGATTCATTCATTCATTCATTCATTCATTCAACAAATACTTATCAAAGGCCTGCCATGTGACAGGCACAGTGCTAATCACTAGAAATACAATGGTGATTAAAACCAGACATGGTCACTGCCCTTATGGCACTTACAGTATAAAAAGGAAGACAGATATTTAAATAGTTACAACAGCAGATACCATGGGACCACCTAGTAGGAGAAACTCCCCCAGTCTTTTGATCAGGTAAGACTCCTAGAAGTGACATTCGGGATGAGTAGGAAAGAAGAAGGTGGGTGAGTAGTGGGGGAGAGTTAAATGATTTAAGTCAATTGATTTCTGGAAAGAGACTTTCAAGATGGAAAAATATGGCTGAAATAGTTAACTCCAACTTCATCCTCCGGAGCTTTATTTTTCCCACACCGTTATTTCATGCTAATACCCAGCACCTACTTCTCTTTAGATATTCCACTCAAGATCATCTCCTCTATAAAGGCTCTCTCACCCCTTCTAGGTAGAATAGACCATTCCATCTGTGGCAGTCTAACTATATATTCACCAAACCCTGTTTTCAAATATCCTTCTCAGCACATCATTAGATTGTATCTCTTGGCCCTCCTGCATCTATATGGGGCCACATAACCACATGCTGTGTCACTTATGGGACAAAATGGTTATAGAAGATATATCTTCTCTGCTGTGGCTCTCTCCATATGCCAGGTAGGTGATGCTTAGTGATCCTCAGTGGAAGATGGAACAGGCCTGGATCTCTAAATGACTTTGTAGAGTAGAGCCTCCCTTCTCAAGCTGGCCCACAATAAACTTTGATATGAGAAAGAAATACATTTTTGCTATATTAAGTCCCTTAAGCTAGGAATTCATATGCTACAGCAAGTAGCCTTACTTAACTATTACACCATCCTCTACCCTGGCTACATATCTGTGCTATTTTGAATCATTTAGTATACCTACTTGTTTATGTGTATGTTCCATCTATTATAATTGAAGTTTCTTGATATATCTTAGTCCTCTTTGAATCTTTAGCACCTAGCACAGTGCCTTGCACATGTAAGTACTTAACTATTTGATGAATGAATGAATGAATGAATGAATGATGTCCAATCCTCTGGGGTTTTCCACTCTCCCTTTAAAATCAGGTCCACACTGAAAAAAAATGCCCTTTTCTGGTTTTCCTTAGCATAACTTAGCTTACCTAAGGGAATTTTACTAAATCCTTAGAGAAAACAGAAAATAATTTTAGAAAATAGTAACAGGGACGCCTGGGTGGCTCAGTTGGTTAAGTGTCTGCCTTCACCTTGGGTCATGATCCCAGGGTCCTGGGATCGAGCCCCACATTGGGCTCCTTGCTCAGCAGGGTGCCTGCTTCTGCCCCTGCCTACAGTTGTCCCTGTTTGTGCTCACTCTCTTGATCTCTTTCTCTCCCTCTGACAAATAAATAAATAAAATCTTTAAAAAAAAGAAAATAGTAACAGCACAGAGTCATGTTTCTACACTATGGATTTTGAATTCCACGAACCCAGTAAAAGCAGTGAAAGCTTTCCTTATGGAGTTCCCAAACCCTCCCCTTTGAGATAGATTTACTGTTTAGGCCAGTGATTCTCAAGAATTTTCTGCTGCCTTGACACCTTTCCCATGCACAACATGCTCCAATCAACAACAGCTCTGTTCACAGCCAGGTAACTGAAATGTACTGATGAGCTGTTGTGGTTTGGTAGGGAGCTTCACCTTTTCCTTTCCCACCACCATACACACTACCTGTTGCTTGGTCATGAGGCCCTCTGGATTTCCCAGCCCTAATCTCTCTCACCTTTATCTGTCCATTTCCATCTATCAGCTGCCAAAAACCTCGCTCTGCTGTTTCAAATTTCCCAGGCCTTGAAAGGGTTCACACTTTCAATTCTGATGTTTGGCCTGCTGCAATTACCTATTTCATAGCCCATTTGCTGGAGAGAAATGATTGCTATCAATGAATCCCCATAATGGGCCCTGGGGCCTTCTATAAGGGTTCAGGTGAGCCCTCTTTATTTATCCACTTCAGGTCCACAATATAACAAGACCTTCACCACACAATACACAGAACAATCCTGCAGTGTGTTTTAGAACCACTACAGAGGTTTATGCAAGAATAGAAAGGATGAGAGATATGGTATAAAAATGAAGAGGATACAAAAAAATCTTTGAACAGTTGCTCTGTGAGAAAAAGTATGCTCAACTGTGCAGACTATGCTTGTACAATTCACAAATCTTTGTTAAGAGCAAGCAGCTCTTTTTCCTGTGCTCACTGGGTCAGTAACCACAGGATAAGCTAAGGTAAAACATAGAACCAGATCACAGTAAACAGACCCTTACTGCATGCTAGTACCTTAAAGTTAAATCTGAACATTTCTGATGACCTGGGAATACAGATAACTATGCTTTCTTTCAACATGGAGCCCCAAATCTAGGATTTACTCCATTGGTTCAATATTATGAACCCTGTGTCTAGGTGAACAAATATGCATTCTATATGGAACCCCTAGGGGCTAACTTTAGTTCTCAGTGTATAGTACACAGTCAGTCAATGTTTGAGCAGTAGATATATTCTCAGCAAATATTTATTCGCTCATGAAGACCATATTCTTAAGGAGTGGAGAGTTGCCAATTCATGACTCACGAGATCCCATCCTCTCACCCAAGGGTTCAGATGGCGAGGGAGAGGTGAAAGCAAAAGGGAAAAGTCTAAGCCAGCATGACAAACATAAGGCATATGTACTACAATTCCTTTCTCCTTCACCATGGCAGACATCATTAATCAATCATGGCACTCTACCACTGAGTTCACTTGCAGTCTCAGACTCCTTTTCAGCATATCACTGTAAACAATCCCTACCATTCTGTTGGGGCACAGCATGAAGTGTATTTACTGTCTTGACTCCAGGTCCCTTTGATTATGGGGAGAGTCGTGAGTACAGGTCTAAAAGAAAACTAAGACACCTATACAGTAGATCAGAAAATCTTCATTGAGTACACCATGACTTTTTTTTCACACTCATGGCTAAGATTTATTATAGGGGTTTGTTAAGGATGTTAAGATTTATTAAGAATATACAACCAGGTCAGAAGGGAAAAAGATATGTGTGGAATCTGGAGGAATCCATTTGCAAAGGCCATGACTTATTCTGTTTTTTGAACCTTTGAACATGCTTTTTACTTTTCTTGAAATGAAAATTTTCTCCCTTATCTTCCTGGGGGAATCCCTTGTTATTCTTCACAATTTAGCTCAAGTCTGACCTCCTTTCTGAAACCTTGTCTGTCTTTTTCCCCTTCCCAAAGAGGATTAGTTATCACTAACCTATTCTTCTCAGTCTTCTTTCATTCTTGCAGCAATACTTATTATGTATTTATTATGAGGCAATTTCTATGCTCTTATTCCTTGCCTCATTTCTTAAAGACTGGGTTTTTTGAAGGCTTTGTCCTCAGCCCCTTTCCTCATTTTTCTCTATATACTCTCCTTGGGCCATCTCATTGACCTGCACGGCTTCAATGATCAGCCCTATTCAGTTGATGCCACAACTCTCTTGCCTAATCTTTAGTTCTGTACATCCACAAATTTGGATGTTTTGCAGACACCTTTTTTAAATTTAAATTCAATTAGTCAACTTATAGTATATCATTAGTTTTGGATGTAGTGTTCAATAATTTATCAGTTGCATATAACACCCAGTGCTCATTACATCATGTACCCTCCTTAATGCCCATCACCCAATTACCCCAACCCCTCACCAATCTCCCTTACAGCAACCCTCAGTTTGTTTCTTATAATTAAGTTACAGACACTTTAAATATCCAAAATTCAATTAACTGTTTTTTTTTCTACTTTGCACCTGCCCTTCCTCTAGTGCTTCTTATCCCAGTGCATGGCATTGCTGCTCACTCAGGTGCCTAGGTCAAATATCTGGGAACTCTGACTTCCTCCTCCTTAGACTCAATATCTAATTGATCACCAGGCAGATCCTGTTGATCCTACCACTTAAATCTCTCTTGCATTGCTCTTTCTCTTTTCCCACTGCCATTACCCTATCTGGGTCACCATATTCTTTCATCTGGATCCTTGCATGGACCTCCTAACTGGTCCCCTTGCATCCAATTCTTGCTTCTTTTCAATGTCTTCCCTATAAAACAGTGAGAAGGATTTTTTAAATGTAGCTATGATATGTAACCTTGAAAACTCTTTAATGACTTCATGTTTCCCTTGAAGTAAAGTCAAAACATGGCTTTAAATATGGACCAGTATTATCAGGCTGCTGCCACTCTCTCCTGTCCATCCTTAACTGGTCACCACCCACCAGCCCCCTCCTCACACTCCACACTCTTACCACACTAAACTTCTTTCCATTCCTCTAGAACAGAGGCCATTCCTTCTGTTCAGAAAATTCTTTCCCCCATTCTCCTTTCTTGCCCCTACCCTTTGGGTCTGAGTCCTGCTGCCTTTTTATTTGCTTCCACCGACTCTGGGCTTTCTTCTCATGGTACCTACACATTAAACTTAAATCACTTGTTTTTTTGTCTGACTCCTTCACTAGTCTATAAGCTTTCTAAAGGCCAGAGATCATGACTGTCTTATTCTCACCTGAACCCCTAGTGCTTAACGCAGTACCTGGTACATAGTAGGTGTTCCATAAGTATTGGTTGAGTGCATGAGTGGCTGGAACTCAATAGAAAATTTTTATCTAGACTGAGCACAAGTTTGGAAGACTGATAACCCCCTTTGAAGTAGTGCTTCTCTATAAATGTGGTTGTTTGCAAATGTTAATGTATGACTGGCAAGAGATTGATTGAAAGCAGAATAATAGGTGAGAAACAGATTATTTCCTGGTGTGTGTAGAGCAAGGAATGAGTCAGGAAACAATGAGAGAATCAGGATTGAAATAGCTAAAACAAAAGATTAGCATGAAATAGCCTGAAGGAAAATGGAGAATGGCTAAGGAAGGAAAAGACTGAGTAAGTAATTAACTAAGAATAGCAACTAGAACAGGTTATGATTCTTTATATTTAATAAAGCCCTTCATCTATACTGTTCACTGAATCCACACAACAGACTGATAATATGGCTATTATGATTAATCGCTCCTTTCTCAATTTTAGCACAAGAGGAAATTGAGGCTCAGAAGATAGTGTAACCTGGCAAAATCATGCAACAATATAATGAGAAAGCCAGGACTCCACTTAAAGTGTACTGACTGCTATACCTGTACCCTGCTATACCTATACCCTGGAGCATCTGGGAGGAGGGAGAATCATGGCAAGTGAGAATCTGGGAGCAGAGAGAATCATGGCAAGTGAGATAGCCATTCTATTTGAGGCAGTTCAGGCATTTTTGGCCACCTGCACACACCTCCCATCTGGGTCAGATGTGGGATCATAATACCTTAGGATTGCTGGTATCACACTCAGCATGCTGCATTGGCATCATGTTTACTTTGTCTCTCCCATGTTAATTACTTCTATCTATCTATCTATCTATCTATCTATCTATCTATCTATCTATCTATCTATCTATCTATCTATCTATCTATCTATCTATGATCTTTCATCTGTCTCTCATCTATCTCCCCAGCACAGCAGTCTTAGTGCATGGCAGAGTAGACTATTGGGCTATGCCTCAGAAGTTGTTCCTAATAGGAAAGAGCTGAATTAAAAAGAGGGCATGGGACTCAAGGAGGGACAGGAAGTTCCAGGCCAGCAATTGTCCAGTTTCTTCAGAGAAACAAACCTCTCATCCCCTTTAAGTTCTGCCCCAGTGAGACCCAGACCCATACAGCAAAAGAAAGGAAATTTCTCATAAAAATGCTCAAACTCCCAGGCTACTTAGTGCTCAGGTCCTTCCAATGGCCATTCAAACATATAACAGACAGCAAACAGACCATAAACACACACAGAAAAGACACAAAATCCATAAAGCTTGAATGGCTTCATTTCTCAGGTAGAAGGGAACAAGCAGAGGGCTTGAGGGGAATTAAAGGAGAAAGCACCATGGACTTTGTGCTAGGCTAAATAATGGCCCCTAAAAGAGATCCACATCTGAACTCCCTGAAACTATGATTGTGATCTTATATGGCAGAAAAGGACACCGCCTACATGATTAAGTTAAGGATTTTGAGTTGGGGAGATACCCTTTCACTTCCCCATTATATGAGAAATCTGGGGTCACTGGCCTTATCTCTAGCCTTTGTTCCAGAAAGACAAAGAGTGTACAGATTCTAGTTTTTCTTTTCAGAAATGCTTCAGAAGCAAGATTTGGGTTGTATGGGAGCTGACTGGGCAAGACTTAGGTGAAAGTGGGCAGGTGAGATCTGGCCTAACAGACAAACTCTGTTGCTTGTTATTTAAGCAACAACCAAGACTAGAGTGCATAGCACATGGTAGGCTTAGATATTGAGAAGAAAGGGCATGTGAGATCTCCAGGGGAAGACAATTTTCATTAAGGAGGGCCAGCCAAAAAGTCATTTGCTAGGGACCCAAGCCCCAGGTGTTAGAACATCTGAGCTAAGAGGCTAGTCAGTGGGAACCTGGTGCTAGGAAATCAGAGCAAGACTGGTGATGAAGCAGACTCCGTGCTGTACTCTTTCCCCTGATAAGGTCAAGATTTGTCCTTCAGAATGAGGTTGGAGCAGAGCCTACATACAACAGCAAAACTAGCTAACATCTCACAGCACTTACTATGTGCCAGGAATTGTGCTAAAGTGGTTCACATGTATTAATTCATTTAATCCTCAGCACAACCATATTGAGGTAGGTACGTATTGAGGTTGTTTCCATTTCACAGATAAAGGAAGTACGGTTTAGAAAGATTATAAAACTACTCCAAGTTCACACACTGAGTAAATGGAGGAGACAAAATTTAAACTGGAATTTGAAGTCAGGGCTCTCTGGCTTCCGGGCCCATTTGCCAGTAGATCTCAATCCAGGCTGCAAATTAGGAGCTTTAGAAAATACCCCTGTCTGGGTTTCACCACCAGAGACTCTGCCTTAATTTGTTAGAGGTGGGGCCTGGGCATCAATTAAAAAAAAAAACCCTCTCCCAGGTGATTGTAATAGCATCCAGATTTGAGACCCCCTGGACTAGGCTACATTGACTCTTGAATGACTGATAGTCCTTCAAATTCTTCAGAAGCATTTGCTTGTTATGAAAATAAATCTCTAATTAATGGAATTTAAGGCCAAGTTGGGAGACATAATAACTATTATGACACTAATAACAGTAATAACAACTCTTTATGGCTGTATAGGCTTTGTCATTTACAAAAGGCATTCTCTTCCACTTAATCCTCACAAGAACCCTGCAAGTTAATGATTATTAGCTCCATTTTAAATATTATCAAACTGAGGTTCAGAGAGATTAATAAACCTGCCCAAAAGATCACAGAGTTAGTAAATGGTAGAACTTTGGTTTTCTGATTTCAAATTCCCTGCTCTTTTGATTCCAGCACAGGTACAACCTGCTGAGGCCACAGATTTGCAAAGTGGGAGCAGGCAGGCAATAACAATATACACCTCCCAAACTCACCCCTTCTTTTCTATGACAACAGCCTCAGCCATCTTTCACCTCAACAACACCATTTTGTGGGGATTCCCATTTTCCGATATCTGCCCTTTATGTTTAATTTTCAAGGTCATGGTTTACTTTCTTTCCCAACTGTCAATTTTATTTTATCCTTTGTAATGGCATAACTGACATTAACATAAATCAAAAGAAGAGAAAAAAATAATTCACTGATAATCCTGCCACCCCAATGAGGCATCTGTTTTTATTTTTTATGCTTTCCTCTCCGGAGCTTGGCCACATGCATACATCATTTTTACATACTTGTAATCATAACATAGATGCAATTTCATACTTTGCTTGTGTCACTTAGTATTATTATATCATAATCATTTGCTGTGTTGCTACAGCATCTTCATAATTATCATTTTAATGGCCACATAATATTCCATTGAGTGGCTACACCATCATTTACTGAAGTATTTTCAATTTTTCACTATTATGGATAATGCTGCAATAAACATCCTTATACATAGAGCTTTTTCTTCTGGATAGTTTCTTAAACTCTCTATCACATTAAATACACCTCTTCTCATCCGGTCATCCATTTATCCAACCGTTTATTCAGTCTGCAAGCATTTTCAGAGCCTCCAGGCACATGCTCAGAACAATCAGATGAAGGCTGTATTGTCTATGGTAAGACTGATAAGACAAGCACCTCGGCAAATAACTGTGATATTATGCTGTAAGTGGACGGAGTGATAAATTCTGCCTCTTTCTCCTGGGGTGGCTTTTCACTGTTCTCTTACTGGGACTTTGTCTCCTATCCAGTATCTCCAGCTAACCTCATTTTTCAGTCCCTTCTTTCTCCCTTGACTGGTCTCTCAGTGTCCCTAACTCAAATTCTCCTTTCTCTGAGCAATCTGCCCCAACTGGACCCTGGATTTCACACTCCCTGCAACTTAATGATCTTGCTTGCTTCCTTCATTTAAACATTTAAACATTTCTGACTACCATCTCCTCTTAAGAATCCTTCCTAAAGGTTACAAAGTATGGCCCTTAGGCCTGTAGTTTTATTTGTTGGGCGTAATGTTTTCAAAAGTTGGAACTGGAGTGCTTGTAGACTGGCCATGGCTCTCTGATTCCTCCCAGATCCATCTCTCCCTGATGTGTCAGATTAGGTTAGCTTCACTCAGGAATTTTTCCTGCCTAATCTGATTGGCAAGGCAACTAGGCTCTCCTCAACTGCAGCTGGAGATTTCATCACCTTCATGTTGCCGTTTTGTCAACATGTGTCCAATTGCTTCATTTATCAATTCAGTCAGTCAATTGGTTAGTTAAGGAACATCTACATTATGTCAGGTCTCCTGTGGGATGCTGGACATATGGAAATGAATGACAAGTGATCTTTTCTTTTTTAAAGAGATTTTATTTATTTATTTGAGAGAGAGAAAGAGAGAGAGAAGCAGAAGGATAGTGACATACTCCGTGCTGAGTGTGGAGCCCAATGGAGGGCTCAATCTCATGATCTTGAGAGCATGACCTAAGCTGAAATCAAGAGTGGGATGCTTAACTGACTGAGCCACCCAGGTGCCCCACAAGTGATATTTTCAGTGATGGAATTCATGGTCTAGTGTACACATATCCTTCATGGATTTGGATTGTAAGCTCTTCTCAAGGAAGAATTGAAGGTAAAAGACCCACTTAGTTAAAACACTTTATGTAGAGTCGTGTATAGAAAATGACTTATTCAGTGCTCTTTGATGATGACTTTGCCAAAGTAAAGGGTACTCAAGGGCCATTCTACCTCATCATACCATACCCCACTGACATTTAGTTTTGTGGAACCAGCAGCTGACAAAAGTCATATTTCTTCCAGGAAAAAAAAAACTGGTCACCTGAAGAGACTGGATGATTATCCTATTATTTCTCATTAGTGAGGATCTTGTCCTTTCATTTCATATGATCGTTGCCTTTGTCTAAACAAGTTTCTGTTTTTTTCATACACTCCCTCCTAGGCTTTTGCATAAGTACAGGTTCTAATGTCTGAGTATGAGAGGGCCCTGACCCTCCTGCCTTCTAGGGACCATAGCGGAGACATGTCTTTAACCAGATGGGAGAAAAAAAGAGGAGGGAAGGAAAAAGGTGGTTGTGATCTTGCATGATTTGTCCATGGCATTTGACCCTTGTTTTGGCATGCTCTCTTGACCTGCTTTGATTTTCCATATATATGCCCTGGCACTTGCTCTGACTTATCCTACTTCTTGTTTTGTTTTGTTTGTTTGTTTTTGTTTTACAATTTCCTCTTAGGACCTTTCTTTCTGTGCTCATCTTTTTAAAAAATTAGCAACAGATTATTTGAGGTACAGTTCATATACCATACAACTCACCCATTTGAGTAGACAATTCAGTGGTTTTTAGTATACATACCAAGTTGTGCAACTTTTAGCACTAATTCCAGGGCATTTCATTAATACAAAAAGAAATCCCATACCCGTTTAGCCATCACCCCCAATTTCTCAATCCTCACCAGCCTTAGGCAACCACTAATCTACTTTCTGTCTCTCTGTATTTGTCTATTCTAGACATTTCATATATAAGTAGAATTATGCAATATGTGGCTTTTTGTGTCTAGCATAATTGCATCTAGCTTCTTAGCATCTATAATGTAGCCTGTGTCAGTACTTCATTCCTTATTTTTTTGGCTGATTAACATTCTATTGTATGAATATGCCACAATTTGGTTATCCATTCACCTAGTGAGAGACATTTAAATTGTTTCCAACTTCCGGCTACTGTGAATAGTACTGCTATGAACACTCATGTACAAGACTTTGCATGAACATTTCATTTCTCTTGAGTATATAGCTAGGAGCAGAATTGCTGGGCTAAATGGTAACTCTATATTTAGCCTTTTAAAGAAATATCAGTCTGTCTTTCAAAGGGCATCTGTCCACCTTTTTAATGTTGTTCTTCTTCTCATAACTATTGCTGGTATTTTCTAAATTTCCACTTCCAGCTCAGGTTTCTCTCCTGCACACCCCTACCTGGACATCCCACAGGCTCTTCAACCTAGCATTTCAGAATGGAACTCATCATCTCTTTCCTGCCCCTTACTGTATTCCCACTTCCTCCTGTGTTGCCTATCCCAGTGCATGTCACCCTAATCTATCCAGTTGCCCATATACCAGACAAATACTAGACTCCTTTCCTTTCTCATTCTTTACATCTAATTCATCACCAAGTTCTAAAGGTTCTGTCTTTTCAAAACCTCTCCAATTCATCTCCTCTTCTTCATCTCCATTTGCCAGTCCCATTTTGCCCCCAGTAGTAATTTTTCATCTAACTTCTAATTTCATTATCCCTCAAAATCATCCTAAATATTACTGCTAATGTGATAAGCCACTTTCCTGCTCAAAATTCTTCAGTAAGATGCCCTGGACTATAGAATTAAATTTACCTTCTTTGAGAGACAAACCAAGAAACAGACTCTTCACTTTAAAGTAAACTGATGGTTACCAAAAGGAAGGTGTTGGCAGGATTGGTGAAACAGGGATTGGGAAGGGATTAAGGAGTGTACTTGGGATGAGCACTGGGTGATGTATGAAATTGTTGAATCACTGTGTTGTACACCTGAAACTAATATAGCACTGTATATTAACTATACTGGAATTAAAATTAAAAACTTAATAGAAAAATTTACCTTCTTTGTTACCTATAGTAACTGGTAATGCTCCAGGAATACTAAATTAGGTATGCTCTGTTATATCGCTGTGTTTTGTACATGCTGTTTTCTCTACCTTGAAGACTATCCCCGTGCTTGTACACTAAGCACATTTCTACTCATCCTTCAGAGCCCAAATTAAATGCCACTTCCTCTGTGAATTCCACAGGTAGACTTTCATTTCACCTCATATTCCCAATGAGCCTGTATGTGTATATCTTTACCAGAGACTTTATTATAAATGATGTTTCCTTAACTATCTCCTAGACTGCAAGATACTTGAGGGAAGGGATTGTATAATTTCATCTCTGAATATCCAGCTCCTAGCAGAGTGTCCAATGTATGGTCCAAAGACACACACACACACACACTGAAGTAAGGAGGAAAAAAGTAGACTTTATTGACTTTATTGACTTTCTGACCACCTGCTCGGGTCCAAGAATGTTAAACACTTCATATATTATCTCATTTAATCCTTACAGTATCCTTATCTGGTATCTCCATCTTTAAAAAATGAAAAAATTGGGACTCTCTGAGATTTGGTAACATGCACAGTTTCACATATATAGTCAAAGCAGAGGGAAAGTTGAGAGAGAGAGAAAAGAATTGAGCCTCCCTAGGGGTAGTCTTTCCTAAAAAGGACCCCAACCTGAATCCTCACCAGGTTCTTCTTGCCTTCAGGCTCAGAGCCCTCAAATAATATCCTATCTACAGACCACAGTCATCTCTATCCCCTTTCCATGAGGGAAAAGTCCAGGAAGGACTTTTAAACTTCAGACAAATGCCACCTCTTCATCTACCTCGAATTCATCTTCTCATCTCAAGATTTCAAGTGGCCCATCACAGCCACCTCCATTCCTCCCCTTTAGGAGCTTGATAATCTTCCTAACTATTATGATTCATCTGTGGCCAAATGCCTTTTTGCCTGAATTGATCTGAGACAAGATGGGGGTTTTCAAAAGGAACTTTTCTCAGAAGCTGAGGGGAACACAACAAATTTTTTTTAAATTACGAAACCCTGGGGGCACCTGGGTGGCTCAGTGGGTTAAGCCTCTGCCTTCAGCTCAGGTTATGATCTCAGGGTCTTGGGATCGAGCCCCGAATCAGGCTCTCTGCTCATCTGGGAGCCTGCTTCCCCCTCTCCCTCTGCTTACCTCTCTGCCTACTTGTGATCTCTGTCTCTCTGTCAAATAAATAAATAAAATCTTTTTTAAAAATTACAAAATCCTAGAAATAAATGAGTTTACAGAAGATTGATTCCTTTTCCTAATAGAACTCAGATCTTTCCACTGATGGGCTTGGCTGGCACAGTTTATAGGGCACTCAATCCCCATTCCTATTCTTGGCCTCCATCCTGTCTCAGTTGAATGCTCAAGCACACTACTCGGACTCATTGCCTGGAAAGTTTGGGTTGGTGCCACCATTAGGGCTGGTGGGATTCTCCGTCTTTTCCAGAACCTGCTTTATTTATTTAGCTTTGGGTGATGATACAGGGAACATTTCCAGATTGCATCCGGGTCCCAGGAAAGTCTGTACTTATCCTGAGTAGCTTTCCTGGCCCCCTGAGAGAAATAATCTGGTTCCTGGTCCCAAGAGAGATGTAAGCACTCCCTCATCTAGCCCTAGAGAGGCCTTTCTTGAATTTTAGGAGGCCTCACAGATGTTTCTGAAACTCCTTTTACAGAGCCTTTATGGCTCTGGTCTCTGAAAAGCCCATCTTCACCTTCACCCCCAGCCTGTTTTTCTTGGTCCCTTTTGGTTTTCCTGAAACATATCAGGGGTAGACACCTCTGAGAGTGGTGGTTTGGCTCACAACAACACCCCTGTGACAGTCACTGCTTATTGTCTACCCGATAGCTCTTTCCCCACTCCTTTTGCTAGCAGATGGAAATATGCTGTGTTTTTGATGATGAATTAACCAATCCCAGAACCCCATATCCCTGGACATTGTATTGACAATAAATTTCCCTCATAGCTTAAGTCATTTTTTGATGTGTTTTCTATTAATTGCAGCTGAAAACATCTCCAGGAATGCCCCAATTCCCAGACCCAGTGGTCAAGTTGGCCCTATGTTATATGCCCTTGTCTTCCCTCCATCACTTACTGTTCCAAGGTTTAAAAATATGTTCCAAGTTGTCCAATCAACTTCACTCTGGGGAATTTAAAACTGGTAATGGGAGACACAAAGCATGGGAGCCAGTCATTGGAGCTGATTCCTGCAGGTGGCAATGCTCTAATGAGGAAGGGTCATAGACTTCTACAGAGTTATCCTGGTTCGTGCCCTTCCTGAGGGCAACTCTTCCTTCTGTTGCTTGCAACCAGAAGAGCCTTAGATAATGGTATCCACCTGATCAGATATTAGGACTACTCTACCCTTTTGTGACACACAGCAGTTGTTCTAGTCCTGACATTACAAATTGCTTTCCTTTCTATGTCAATGTTGACCCATTGCCTAGAGTACTCAGTTAAGAAGGACTTTCAGGTAGAGTCAGCACTGAAGTTGGGGTGCAATGACTAATTAGCAATGTTCACAACAGGTGCAAGAGTGGTAAAGTGGCACTATGTATTTGCAGTAATTTGGTGGCACCAAGTGTTTGCAGACCCTATCTAGGCTAATACCTGAAGCTAAGGTAGCCTATATTACCTCTTTCTGAAGCCTGTCCATCTGCCCAGTCCACTAACACAACTTTGTGACCTTGGCCAAATCACTTTCCTTCTCCGAGCTCCAGTTCCTTAAGTGTAAAATAAAGAGGTTGGATCATATGATCATGCAGTCCTTTCTAGTTCTATAATTCAGATCAGGCCCAAAAGTCAGTAGCATACTCCCTTTCTCTTCCTGTTTCAAAACTCACTCCCCTCCCCCTATTATAGTACTCACTGAAATCCAGTGTCTTGTCTGAGGAACCCCTCTAGTTCTCAGTCTGTTTGGTAGAGGAGAAAGGATTGACAGGTCTTGAGCCCAATGAATCATCAGGCTTTTCCCAGTTCAGGTTACAAACTCCATCTACTTCCCCAGGGTTTCTCTGATGATTCACTCAGGTGCCCCTCTCCTATCCTTGGGAATGAGCTTCTAGAATTTTATCTCTCCAGCTTTGCAATAGAAAAATACTTCACATGCTGAGTTATAGTAATAGACAATATTCAAAAACAGTAAAAGGGTTGCTCTCTCATGCCCTCCCTCCTCTGCTCAGCCTGATGTGCCACACCAATCAGGCCCTCAACCCACCCATTGGCTGCCACTGTACCTCCCCTGCCTCTCCCTTCAGACACAGTCCTTCATTTCCTGATGATATGTTCTCTTACACCCCAAACTGCCAGTATCTCTCCCCTTCACCCTACACTAGGCTCTGGCCTTTGGTGGCAACGCAGTCTTTACCTTCTCTCCACCCTGTCACCCCACTCCAGGCTCATTAAGCCCCCCTCACAGGCCTCTCCCTCTGCAGCTGCTACAGTCTGAATAAGCACACACAAAAATACCACATGTATTAAAGTGAGGCTCTTGTTGGACAACTGCAGATTTCCCTGGGCAGGATTTCAGTGTGATTTTCTCAGGGTTCTTATGGAGTCTGAGTTCCTGCCCAGACCCAACCCGCCCCCATCCCAGATGTCTGGGGCCTGTAAGGAACCAGAGCCCTAGCCAGTCCCAGAGGACCAGCTCCCTAAAACTTCCTTGTCCACCAGTCAGGGGGCCCAAGAAACAGAAAAGGCAGGAGAATGTCAGCCAAATGGGACAGGGAGCAGGCAGCTTGCCCTGCAGAGGAGTTTAACTCAGAACTGGGGCCCTGAGGGCAAAGAGCCAAGTTCCCCCTCATTGAAGCAGAAACCAATCTTATAAATAAACACATAAACAAATTACCAATGAGTCTGGAAGGGCTGCTAAGGGGCTGTAGAGCTGAGCTGTCCCCAGCCCCACCCCTGGCACTTCCCCCCAAACTTAGGCCCCAGCTTTGCCCAGGAGGGTCTGAAAGAGGGATTGGGTGTCCAAAGCCCCAGCCCCACCCAGCCTCTCAGTTGCTAACAGAAGCCTTGAGTTTGGCCAGACCTGGGCCTCTCTTCACTGTTGCCCCTTTCTCCTTGGCTTCTCCACCTGGAATCCCACTCCAAGTCTTTTAGCTTCTCAAGCCTGGGCTCTTGCCCATCTCCCTAGTGCACTTCTGCCATCTCTTGCCAGTATTTCACTGCTCCCAGCCATTTCCCCAATACTACTCAAGCATATTTACCACTATGTGCCTCCCTCTTTGGGCCTCCTTTCCAAATACCAGCTATGAACCTTGAAAATGGTCCCAGATAACACCCATTTCATCTCTCCCCTTCCCACTCTTACTTTCTCAGAACCCCAGGTAGAACTTTCAATTTAAGTTGTTTGGACCTCAGTTTGTCCCAGGATGCTGAGAACCCTGCCCCACTCCCACAAGCATCCTGAGGAATATCTACATGGGATGGAGCAGAATTGCTGTGCCCAGGCTCTGGGCCTCAGAGAGATTTTCCCAGTCTGTATGTTTCTATCAATGTTCTTTTCTGTCACTCCCATCACAACCATTTGGAAATGGCACCAGCATGCAGGTGCTGGGAGGGCCCAACGGGATTCTGGTAACAGGGCAGAATGCTTCCTTCCAGATTTGGCCAGAGGGAAAGAATATTGCCCCTGGGAATATTCTATGGAAGTTCCATAGTTCTGTCTGTGATCACTGCTATATCCCCAAGGCCTAGCAATGTCTGCATATAGGAGGCATTCAACAAATATGTAGAAAAGTGCATGTGTAAATATATGTATGAATAAAGCTTATAGCAATAAACTTCTAGGGTCCGGGATGGAGCCTCTTCATATGACTAAAATCTCAAAGCCTCTATATTAGTTTTCTATGGCTTCCATATACGTATATACGAATTTAGCAGCTTAAAACAAGACCTATTTAATTAGCTCACAGTTCTGTAGGTCTGGAAGTTTGGATGGGCTCTGCTGGGTTCTCTGCTCAGGGTCTTATAAGATTAAGATCAAGGTTTCAACTGGCCTGGGCTCTTATCTGGAGGCTGGGAGTAAGAATCTACTTTCACACTGATTTATGTTGTTGGCAGAATCTACTTCCTTGTGGCTGTAGGTCTAAGGCCCACCCCATTTCTTTGTGGGCTGTCGCCTGGGAGCTGCTCACTGCTTTTAGAGAGGTCACCTGCATTTCTTCTCATCTGCCCCGCTCCATCTTCAAACCAGAGACAGTGTGTTGACTTTGATTTTCCCTTCTTCCTTCCTCTTCTGTCACCAGATGGAGAAAGTTCTCTGCTTTTAAGGGTAACGTAATTAGACTTGGCCCATTCAGAAAATCTCCTTTTTTAAAAAAAAATTGTGGTGAAACATACATAACATAAAATGTGCTCTTTTAATCATTTTTAAGCGTACAATTCAGTGTCATTGAGTACCTTTATATTGTTGTACAACCATCACCACTACTCATCTAGAAAACTTATTTATCATTCCAAACCGAAACTCTGTATCCATTAAAAAATGACTCTCTATTTCTTCCTCCCCCAGGCCCTGAAAACCACCATCTTAACTTTCCATCTCTGTGAATTTAACTTCTCTAAGTACTTCATATAAATGACGTCACATAATATTTGGATTTTTTGTGACTGGCTTCTTTCACTTAGCATAATATCCAAAAGGTTTATCCATGTTGTAGCATGTGTCAGAATTCCCTTCCTTTTAAGTTTGAGTAATATTCCACCAACTCTCCCTTTTTAACGGTCAACTGGACCACATAATATAACACAACCATGGAAGAAAGATCGCATCACATTTGCAGGTTCTTGCAATAAGAATACGGACTTCCAGGGCCATTCGCAGCATCCAATTCAGGGACGTTGAAAACTGCTGACTTCTACCCAGAATAAAGGAGATCAGTGTGTGTAGTAGCTAGAGCATGAACTGGGCCTGGTGAAGGTGGATGGTATAGGGAATGGGCTGAGAGATGATCCAGTGAGAAATAGCACTAATGTTTATCAAATACCCACTAGGTGCTAATAGGTGCTATTACATGCATTATTTCCTTTAATTTTAACAACACCAGTGAAGAATATGTAGTCTAATCTTCATTAACAGACGATAGGCTCAGAGAGTTTAAATGACTCTTCCAAGGTCTCACAACCAGTAAGAGGAAACAGGGCCTAACACCAAGGTTCATGCTCTGGCCACCATACCATAGCAGCTTCCGATACTGGAAGTAAAGACGGTCAAACCTAGGAAGGCATGACTGAATGGCTCTTGTCTCCACTTCTCCCCAACCCTGTCCACCTGTACTGGAATAGTATTTGTGAATGCTGGCAGCACAGCAGAAGGTGACTATTATGGGCTAAATGTTTTGTGTCTCTCCCAAATTCATATGATGAAGCCCTAACCACCAATGCAACTATATTTGGAGATAGGACCTATGTAGAGGTAATAAAAGTTAAATGAGGTCATAAGTGTAAAGCCCTAATCCCATGGCTGCTGTACTCGTAAGAAGAGGAGGAACCCCAGAACTTATGTGCGCACTCTCTGTCTTTCTCTTTCACTTTTGCACTCTCTCTCTGCCATAATAGGACAGTAATGAGAAAGCAGTTATCTACAAATCAGAAAGACAGTCCTTTCCAAGAATCAGATTAGCTGGCATCTTGATCTTGGACTTCCTAGCCTTCAGAACTGTGAGGAAATAAATTCTGTTTATTTTTTTAAAAGATTTTCTTATTTATTTACTTGAGAGAGAGAGAGAGAGAGAGAGAGAGAGAGAGAGAGAGAGAGAGAGAGA
>LNAC01001368.1:50798-87439 GCA_002007465.1 Ailurus styani | reverse complement strand
CCAGAGAGAGAGAGAGAGAGAGAGAGAACCAGTAGGCAGTGGCAAGCAGAGGGAGAGGGAGTAGCAGGCTCCCCGCTGAGCAGGGAGCTGATGCAGGGCTCCATCCCAGGACCCTGGGATCATGACCAGAGCTGAAGGCAGATGCTTAACCGACTGAGCCACCCAGGCACCCCAAATTCTGTTGCTTAAACTGTGCAGTCTGTGGTATTTTGTTGCAGCAGCCTGAGTAGACTAAGACAGTGACCATGAAATACAGCAGCAGAAAGCAAAATCAAAAGAAAATACCCAGCCCACATGCACAGTCCTGCTCTATGTCTTTGACCTTTCTGGCATTAACTGAGAGCCAGCCTCGCGTCCTGCTGGCCCAGGTCTGGGGACTAGAAAAATGGGAGAAAGGGCCAGTTTCTGAGATTCAGTCTGGCCTGTGAACTGGATAGGGCTGCTGGAGCAGCTGGGGCTCTGGGTGTGAGGCCACCTCTCTAGGCAGGGCCAGAAAGGCTGCAAAAGGAATTAGCTACAGCTGAAAATCTGAAGCAGGAAGCAAGGCAAGTGCATAGTGCCATCAATGTGCAATTCATTTGTGATTGTGAACAGCATATTTGGGATGTGACGGCCGACTGCTGGGTCAAGCAGCCAGCAGAAGTGGGTTGGTTTGGAGGCAATTCAAGACTCTGAGCTGAAAAACCATATTTTTGGGGAAAGACCACGAGCATCTGTTTCAATTCAGAGCCTGGCTCCTCCCCACTGATGTTGCTGGTTTCTTTTGTCACAATGTATGGGTCCCAACTGTGGCCCCTGGAAACAAAGCTCCCAGTTGTTGAATGGCATCTCACTCTTGGGGCTGTGGCTTAGTTATATATTGCTGTATAACAAGTTACCACAAATGTAGTGGCTTAAAACAACATAATTTTTTAAAAAGATTTTATTTATTTGAGAGCAAGCAAGCGAGAGAGAGCATGAGTGGGGTGAAGGGCAGAGGTGGAAGCAGACTCCTGGCTGAGCAGGGAGTCTGATACAGGTCTTGATCCTGGAACTCTGGGACCATGACCCAAGCTGAAGGCAGATGCCTAACCCAGTGAGCCACCCAAGGACCCCAAAACAACATGAATTTATTATCTCATGGTTTCCATGCATCAGAAGTCTGGGCACAGTTTAGCTGGATTCTCTGCTCAGGATTTCACTAGGTTGAAATCAAGGTGTTCACAGGTTGCAATCTCATGTGAAGCTTGGAATTCTCTACCGAGCTCACTGGCTATTGGCAGAATTTAGTTTCCTTGCCATTGTAGAGCTTAAGTTCCCATATTTTATTTTATTTCCTTCCCTTCCCTTTCCTTCCTTCCTTCCTTCCTTCCTTCCTTCCTTCCTTCCTTCCTTCCTCCCTCCCTTCTTTCCTTCCTTCCTTCCTCATTTTTTTTTCCTGGCTATTGGCCAGAGATTACTCTCAGCTCCTAGAGGCCGCCAACCCTGAGGTCCTTGCCCCAGAACGCTTTCCACAGATAGTTCACAACGTGGTTGTTTGCTTCTACAAGGCTAAAAAGAGAGCATCTGCTGAGGCTTCCTCTCTCCCTCCACCCCTTCTTTCCTCCCTCCATCCCTTCCTCCCTCATTTTTAATTTTTTATTTTGAAATAATTATAGAACGACAGGAAGTTGTAAAAAGAGGACAGAAAAAAGCCCCATGTATCCTTTATGTTGTGTTCCCCAATGGTTACATCTTATATAATTATAGTAGAATGTCCACTCCAGCCAAATGACACTGGTGCAATGTGTGTGTAGAGTTCTACGCCATTTTATTACGTTTATAGATTTGTGTAACCACCACAGCAATCAAGATTCTGAACTGTTTCATCACTTCAAAAGTCTCCCTTGTGCTGCTTCTTTATAGTCGCTTCTACTTCTTTCCCTCCCACCATCTCTAACCCCTGGCAACTGTTAATCTGCCCCCCAACTCTGTAATCTTGTCATTTGACAATGCTATATAACACGCTGTAGGTGACCTTTTGAGACCAGCTTTTGTTGTTGTTGCTGTTTATTTCAGCATAATGCCCTTGAGATCCATCCAAGCTGTTGTGTATATCAATAGTCCGTTCCCCAACCCCCCCTCCACCGGTAGTCTATGGTACAGATGTACCACAGTTGGTTTAACCAATCAACTTGTGAGGGATATTTTGATTGCTTTCAGTTTGGCTATTTCAGTTATTACAAATAAAGCTGTTATGAACCATCATGTGCAGATTTTTGTGTCAATGTGGGTTTCCATTTTTTTGGTGGGATAAACATACAAGAGTGCAATAGTTCAATTATATGGTGAATATATGTGTAATTTTTATTTTTTAATTTTTTAAAGTTTTTGGTTGTTTTTAGAGATTTTTTTTTTAGTTATTTTTGTGAGAGAGACGGAGACAGAGACAGAGACAGAGAGAGAGAGTGCATGACCGGGGGGAGGGGCAGAGGGAGAAGCAGACTGGGATCATGTCCTGAGCCAAAGGCAGACACTTAATGACTGAGACACCCAGGCACACTCCCCCCATATGCATAGTTTTTAAAGAAACTGACATAGTCTCTTCCAGAGTGCTGTAATATATTACATTCTTACCAGCAACCTATGAGCAATTCAGTTTCTCAAATCTTCACCAGCATTTGTTGTTGTCACTATGTTTTGTTTGTTTAGCCTTTTGAATAGGTAGTTTAATTAGCAATTCCCTTAATGGCTAATGATGTTGTACATCTTTTCATGTGCTTACTTACTGTCTGTATATTCTCTCCAGTGAAATGTCTCTTCACACATGTGGCTTCTTTTCTAATTGGGTTTCTTTTTTTTTTATTGCTGAGTTCTTAGAGTTATTTATTCATTCTAGATACCTGTGTGTTGTCAGATACGTGGCTGCAAATATTTTCCCCCAGTCTGGAGCTTGTCTTCTCTTACTCTTAACAAGGTCTTTCAGAGAAAACATCTTTAATTTTGATGAAGTCAAATTTATTAATTCTTTTATGGATCATGCTTTTTATGTCAAATCTAAGATCTCTTCACTAATTCATAGGTCCCAAAGATTTTCTTCTGTTTTCTTCTAAAAGTCTTATAGTATTACATTTTATGTTGAAATCTACAACCTACTTTGAGCTAATTTTTAACCCACTGAGCCACCCAGGCGCCCGAGCTAATTTTTATATAAGGTACAAAGTTTAGGTCAAGCTTTGTTTTGTTTTGTTTGCCTATGAATATCCAAACACATCAATATCAATCGTTGAAAACATTTCTTATCTCTTTTAAGGGCTCACCCAGTTAAGTCAGGCCCACCAGCATAATCATCCTTTTGATTTACCCAAAATTAACTGAATATGGGCCTTCATTACAACTGAAACATCCCTTTTCCCATATGGTAGCATAATTATGGGATTGATAGCCCATCATATTTAATGGTCCCACCCACACTTAGAGGGAGGCAATTATATAATCATGTGGATCATTGGGGGTGTCATCCTAGAATTCTGTCTATTACATGTTGGGAACATCCGTTCACACCCAGCTTTTCCTTACCTGGGTTTCAGAAACTCTGCCTAGCCCTAGGGTCTTGTCCAAGTGAGGATTGGCTCATTTGGAAAGTTCCATAGGGAGCTGAGGGTAGTTTTGGTGCATTTGTACATGCCAAGGGTAAGTACAAGTGCACTGTGTGTGCCAAGCTCCAAGCAAAATATGATTTGGCCATTCCTTCCCTTAGTTAGGGCTGGGTGCCCTTATCTGAACTAAATAGGTCTGGTGGTGAGGTGAAGCATGGAGTAAAAGACCCTGATAGTCTTTCTGAAACCACGGGCAAGCCACTACCATACAGGGACTGGGTTCACTCTCTGACTTCTGAACGGAAGGTGACATGGTGAAATCAATTCGCAATGGTGTTCTTTCAAGCTGGGACCTACCAGAAAATTGTGAGGAGCAAGCAGCCAAGAAGCATGAGAAAAATTTAAGAGAAAAGGAGAATTGAGAAATGTAAAGGGAAAGCCATTAGAAGAGAGACCCACCTGAAATGAGTGGGATCCAAAACCTATTTAATTAGCCCTTCATGAGACGTGGTATGTATGTATATATATACATACATACATACATATATATATGTATATACACACACATACACAGTGGAATATTATGCAGCCATCAAGAAGAATAAAATCTTGCCATTTGCAATGACGTGGATGGAACTAGAGGGTACTATGCTAAGTGAAATAAGTCAGTCAGAGAACAATTATAATATGATCTCACTCATATATGGAATTTAAGAAACAAGGCAGAGGATCATATGGGAAGAGAGGAAAAGATGAAACCAGAGAGGGAGACAAACCATAAGAGACTTTTAATCATAAGAAATAAACTGAGGGTTGCTGGAGGCGGGAGGGGTGGAGGGATGGGGTAACTGGGTGATGGACATTGGGGAGGGCATGTGTTGTAATGAGCACTGGGTATTATATAAGACTGATGAATCATAGACCTTTACACCTGAAACAAATAATACATTATATGTTAATTAATTGAATTTAAATAAAAAACTACCACAATGATTAGGTAATAAAAAGTGCACAATAAATATTTTTTAAATACTAAAAAAAAAACCAGTCCTTCATGAAACCAAAGGAAAACCTGAAGCAAGAAGAGTGAGGAGCACAGAAGTCTCATATGATCACATTCCCTTAATTTCTCACTCTCAAATGGGTCTGAACTTTCTTTTTCACCAGCCCCATCATTTCCAATATGAATGGTACCCCTGAAGCTGAGCAGTGTGGTAGCCCTGATTCCAGTGTGTGTTCTCAAAATGCCACTTGAAAGTAAGCAAACTCCCTTACATTCTCAAACCCCTCCCTTATGTGTTCTGGATCCTATCTCCATGCCTCCTTCATTATTCAATTGTCAACCTCTTCTCGTTTCTAGACACACACACACACACACACACACACACACACACACACACACCAAGTCTCTCTCATCTAAAAACTTTCTCAAGCTTGTATTTTCCTTCAGCTATCATCTTAATTTGTTTGATCTCAGCTAAACTTTTTGAAAGGGTGGTCTAATTCATTGTCTCCATTTCCTCAGCTGTTACTCCTCAGACCACAGTTACTAGGGTCCTGCCACCCCACTAACTACATGGACGATAGTCAGGACAAAATCCATAGGGACATTTCCAGACATTTCTTTAATTGTTCTGTCTTTTGAAAACCTACCTTGGCTCTCATGATTCTCCCCTACCATGGGTCACCTCTTACCTCTCTGACTGACTGCTTCTGCTCAGTTCTCATTGGTTTTTATGTGTATTGTAAAAGTTGGCAGATTTGAAAGTCCTGTCCTTAGACCTCGTCACTTCTTTCCATATGCCTTCTCCCTAGACAGTTTCATAATGAGGACTCCCAAAACTCAGTCCAATCAAGCCTTTTGGCTGAACTCAAGACCATCTATTGGATCGTTCCTCCTCCTCAACTTTTTCATGCCCCCAAACAACTCATTATCTTCCTGAATCCTCTTCTATCAAACTATGAAATCAGACTCAATGATTTTCATCTTTATTAGTTACACCATTATTCATGGAGTCTGTCACAACAGAAACCTGGGTGTAGTTATCTAGAGTGTAGTTATCTAGACGAACATCATCAAGTTCTATCAATTCTACTTCCTAAATAGCTCCTTTTGTCCATTGCTCCTGCCTTTATTCAGGTCTTTATTTTTTAAAGATTTTTTAATTAATTTATTTGACAGAGAGAAATCACAAGTAGGCAGAGAGGCAGGCAGAGAGAGAGGGGGAGATGCGGGGCTCGATTCCAGGATCCTGGGATCATGACCTGAGCCAAAGGCAGAGGCTTAACCCACTGAGCCACCCAGGCACCCCTTTATTCAGGTCTTTATCTCTCACCACGACTAGTGATGCTACTACCTCCTAACTTGTCTCCCTGTCTGGAATCTTGCTCATCAATGATTGCTTCATCCAGTGGCCAGAGTGATGAAAGGCCTTTAGAATAGTACCTGGGACATAGTAGGTTCAGTAAAGTTTTGTTGAATGAACGGATGTCCAAATGCTCTCTGAGGTGCTATACAAAGCCTTTTCTATTTTCTAGCCTCCTTTCCTCTCTTGCAATTTAGGTTCTAGCTAGTGAGTGCAAGAGCAGATCTCACAACAGGTCTTCTGATTTGACGTTCGAATGCTCTTTCAATCAACTACAGCCCAGCTGCATCCCTTTCAGCCTCATTTCATGGAAGTCTTAAAAAACCTTCTGCTTAGGAGCATTCTAATGCTGTCCCAACTGGAGGCAAGAGTATAGACAATATGACCTCCCTTTGTCACTTCCCATGAGGGAATACTATGATGTTACACCACAAGGGAAGGAAGGGGGTAATTCTTTAGAGGTCTAAAGCATGGAAGAATTCAGATAATAATTTTTGCATGTATTAATTCATTCATTTACTCTATTCCGGGCTCCATGCCAGGCCTTGAGGTCATAGGGTGGACTCCATCGCCTTCAGGAGTATTGATGGACAATGATGGGAGCTTTGACATATCAGGAAGTAGAAGGGGATGAGCCTGTGGAGCATGACCTTGGTGGTAGTGGGGAGAGAGCATCTCCCATGCCCAGAAAGAATGGCCAAAGAACTGACCCAGGATGTGTCCTGGCCCACTGCAGCACCAGGGCAATGGGACATCATAAGATGGTGGGCAAAGAGGAAATCCTGAGTCTGGAGCAAAAGATGATTACTTTAGCCTCTCACTCCTTGCTCTAACCATCCCTTAGAGCAACAATTATCCCCCATATCCCTGGATACCTAGGATGTGGCCAACTCAACCTTCCTAGCAGTGCCCAAGATGGGTAGCAGCATAAACTTCTTTGGGAAGATATTGTTGTGTGAAATGGAACATGTACACCAAGGGACAATTTACCCAGGATTCTCCTCAGTCTCAGTTTCCCCCCATAAGCCTCTAGGTCTTCACTGGTGGCTCACCCAGGTGCCCACAAAGGAGGGTCTTTTAACCAGAATCTTAGAAATTCTTTGACAGTATTTGAAAAAAATATACCAGATAATTGCTGCCAGCATTGTCGGTGGAGAAAGATTGGCCCCTTACACAGTTGACCTGTGAGCACTAAGGCAGGCAGCAGGGACCAAGGCTGCAAAACTTAGCCAGTGGAGGAATGTCTGTATTGTGACCCTGTGTCTTCTCCCCAGGGGTCTGAGCCAGACTCCTAGGCTGCCTCCCTCTGTGCCCCCCTCCCCCCTCCCCCCTTTCTGGGCAGGGCTGTACCAGACCAAGAAGACACTGCCCCAGGGGCTCATAAGCTGAGCGAGACAGTCCAATTATCTTCAATTTATGGAGCTCAATTGGAGTGAGTTCAGAAAAGAGCAACCTGAACAATTAAGGGACTGGAGGGCTCACTCAGCTTCTGGGGCAAGATAAAAGGCGGGAGGTCTGAGACAGCAATAGTGGTTTCAGGGGGAGTTGTGACTAAGGGGAAGGGCCCACAAGAATGTCTGCCAGCAAGTGAGTGTTGAAGCAAGTGAACACCTGGGAAGGAGGGGGCAAAATGAGTGGGAACAAGGCAAGGAAGGTGAGCCTCTAGGAAGGGCAGGCAAGAGACTCAGAGCTCAGATCTAGCTTTGGGGAGTCAAGCTATACTGAGCAAGTAATAAATTCTGGCTTTCCTAGCCCAGGCCCTGGCTTGAGGGAATCCCAAGAAGCCCCAGAGAACAGAGCAAACAGGAGGGTGGTGCCTCTGAGAGAAAAAAAATCCTAGACCTGAAGTCTGTTGAAAGATCAGGCCCCATAAGAGGGTCACATGATAGAGAAAATAATGGTTTGCTGGGCTGATTGAGATCCAATGTGTCCTGGGATATCTGTTCTAGCCCTGTTAAGATCCCACAGGGATGGATGCTTCTAACCCAGCTCAATTCTTCATTTAGATTTTGTACCAATACTTAAGAGGTAGAGTGGGCATGGCCTAGTACTGGTTGGCAATGGGCCCTGCTTCTGGACCAGGCTCTACTTCTGTCAGGGTGTGTGATCCTGGGCAAATCCTGTCCTTTCTCTGGGTCTGTTTCTTCCTCTGCCAAGTAAGGAGAACCTTCTGAAATAGCTGAACCTTTGCCTTCTCATGAAATCTTAAACAGAATCCTATTGTATAAAGCAGTTAAAAGCAATTGCTTTGACCTGTACCCCTTGGGCAAATAATAAAAATAAAATTTAAAAAAAAAAAAAAAAGCAATTGCTTTGTTAACAGAAATGTGTTTATTAAGTTCAAATTTATGTCATTTGCTTTATTATAAAGTAAATCAATGGGAATTATGGGGCTCTTTTGATCAAATCAATGGTTTGAAATGAATAGTCACAGCACTTGGTTGCTGTCTGACATCTGCCAATATCTCCAATGTTTGTAGAACCCCTAAAGTTCCTCTGTAAAGCCCAAGGGCCCCCACAGAACTCTGAGTGAAAGCTATTATCTCAGTTATTCCCATATTCCTTCCAACTCAGGCTTTTTCAAAATCTAGACTGTGTATCCCTAGAAGGTGGGCACACTGTATCCTTTATCTTGTGTTCCCAGTACCTTGGAATCTTGACACCTGGCCCAGGGCTTTGCATGGATTTTCCAAAAAAAGAAGTCTGTTGGATTGAATTAGGGACCTTTGGTCAGGTAAAGGAGGCGGGCCTTGGTTGGGAGGGTGACCTACTCAGGCACAAAGGCTCTGCTCACTTCAGAGCTCCCTCCCAGATGACTGAGAGGAACACTTTTGGAGAAGGATGGCTTAAGTACTGGTCTTGAGTGCATCACTCCTGCCAAGCTCCTTTTCACTTCAGCTGCAATCTCTAGAGGGTTTCACTTCTAGGTGCCAAAGAGGCAGCCCAAACCAGGATTTTTTTAGAGGTCAAGCAAAGCCAAGCTGGCCAGAGTAGAGGAGGTGGCCTGGGCAAGAAGGAGCAGAGTGAAACTGATCTGAGTACACTTGGACATGGAAAGTGGATTGACTGTGGAAGTAACTTTGTGAAGCAGCTTACTAAGCAAGGGTTTGGGAACTACAGGTGCCATGTTGTTTCCCAAGCAGCTGTCCTTGACTGGCAGGTGATTTCAGGTTTTCCCTTGAGAGACTCTGGAGTTAGTTTTGTTTGATTATTGTTATTTTTTTCCTTTTGTATCCACTGTAGTAAAGAAAAGTATCTCTCCTTCCCTCCCTAGTTACATGATATCTTTCCCCAGAGACAACCATGGTGGCCAATTTCTTGATACGTATATCCTTCTACAGATATGTTATGCCTGTACTATATTTACATATCCTTCTAGAGATAGCTATACAAATACAAACAAATAATGTTTGTGCATGTGTGTGTTTCTGTTTTCTGTTCACCTCCCACAGAAATGGAAGTATTCTGTACACAATGCTCTTCATTTATAAAATTCATAAAAAGAACACAATGTTCTTTTTAATGACCATATAGCATTTCATTGTATGTGTAAACAAAATTTATTTAACCTTTTATTGATGACATTTGAGTTCCTTCTAATCATTTCTATTATTTACAATGCTGCCATAACTATTCCTTTTTCAAGATTTTATTTATTCATTTGAAAGAGAGAGCATGAGCAGAAGGAGGGGCAGAGGGAGAGGGAAAAGCAGACCCTCTGTTGAGCAGGGAGCCTGATGCAGGACCCTGGGATCACGATCTGAGCCCCAGGCAGATGCTTAACCAACTGAGCCATCCTGGCACTCATAACTATTCTTGAACATACATAATTTGGCCAAGGTGTGGGTATATCTCACTACAGAGTTCTTGAACCAGATTTTAAGCCCAACTGTAAGGCTTTAGGAGGGAACACTCTGGAAAGTTTTAGAAGCCTAACTGCCTTCTTTTACCACTTTGCTGCTTTCCTTGACCTTCAAGCTGTTCATTTTGAGACATTAAGAAGAAGGTGGGCAAGGGCCTGGTAGGAGTTTAACCCCCATTGGTTAACAATGTCCCCTTGGCTAACAATTCCTGTTTGGTGACATTTTTCACCCCTTGAACCATTTAAGCAGTGGCTGAATGACAGACTGGTTTTAGACACCAGGCAGATAATGGAAATCCATGAAACAAGCTGCATGTAAGACAAAAAATGGCAACTGACACCTAGCTTCAGTCTTATAAACCAGATGGGGAATGGTGGGGGTGTCGCTGACCAGGAGAAAGCATGTTCCATCTAAAGAGGGTAGAGTCCGTTCCAGCTGGCAGTGGGGGACCAGTACCCTCAGATCTTCTGAATTTTTTTAAACCCATTTATTTATTTGAGAGAGAGAGAGAGAGAGAGAGAGAGAGAGAGAGAGAGAGCGGGAAGAAAGAGCAGAGGGAGAGGGAGAAGCAGGATCCCCGCCTGAGCCTGATCCCAGGACCCCAAGGTCATGACCTGAGCTGAAGGCAGCCGCTTAACGCTTGACCAACTGAGCCACCTGGGAGCCCCAGGTCTTTTGAATTTTTAAGAAGCTAGAAATAGAGATTTTATGTGAACTTGTCCCAATTTATATACAACAATGATAATAATAGTAATTGCAAACACCCATAGCGCACTTCCTGTGTGGCAGGTACTGGTCTAAGGGCTTCAGATATTATAACTCAATATTCACTGTATCTCAATGAACTTGAGTCCTATCATTTCTCTCCAATTTACAAATGGGCAAAGTGAGGCACAGAGAGTTTCAATCACTTTCCCGGAGTCACGCAGAGCAGGGGTAGGGTCAGGATGTGAACTCAGGTCATGTCTTTAATGACTATTCTCTTGTTGAACTTTTATTGAACACTCACCCTAAGTCTCTCATTGAGGAAACCTAAGTCAAATTTAAGCCCTGCACAGACCAACACTACCAAACCAAAAAAGTGTCTCTGGAAGTCTCCGGTTGGACACCTCAGCTTTAGAGGGTCCTTCAAACCTCAATATTTTCCAAGTCCCCCTGCCATCACTGGACCCAGGCCAGGGGTCTGCATAGCCCAGGAGCCTAGTGAAAGAGATGCTTTGGTCACATGGCCCTTATTCTCAGTTGCTCTTGAGAACATAGTGAGGGTACTGGGCTGGGCTACTGGCCAGTTGGGCTGGCCCTAGCTTTGGGTCCTCAACAAAGTACAGAACTGCAGGTGAAAAGGTGCTGGTTTTGGAGTTAGAATTCTTGGCTTCCGGGCTCAGCCTTTTGCTCTGTGTTTTTTGGTAATGGTTTTTATTTTGCCTGGAGTGTGGTGTCTTTTGGCCTTTCTTTCGTTCTTTTTTAAAAAGATTTTATTTCTTTATATGACAGAGAGAGACAGCGAGAGAGGGAACATAAGCAAGGGAAGTGGCAGAGGGAGAAGCAGGCTCCCCGTTGAGCAGGGCAGAACCCCAGGATCATGACCTGAGCTGAAGGCAGACGCTTAACGACTGAGCCACCCAGGCGCCCCTCTTTGGGCCTTTCTGATCCTCAGTTCCTTCCTCTGTAAACCCAAACTAGTAATTCCTACTGCTCAGGATTATCGTGAGGAGCAACACCACGCTGTGGGTACATGTGCAGTACAAATGAAAGAAGATATTCTTAGCAGTAGAGCTTGTTTGGGGGACAGGAAGCTGTCATTTCCCAGAAGAAGCTACCCCGAGATGCAGTCAGGGAAGATGAGCTGTCTCTTCTTACTCCACGCTCCTCAGGGTTATGTTTTTGATCCCAAGCTCTTTCATCCACCAGGCCACTTCTAAGACCACGAACGAGACATAGCTAACTCTGGGCATGGCTTCCTGGAGTCCAAGGGCTCAGGGCAGCCTGAAATTCACCAGGCGTACTTTCTTTGCCAATGAATCTGCCTTTGCCAATTTTCCTGCTTCACTCATACGCTTTTCCATGTTAATTTACATGTTTGTGTGTTGGGTTCAACGGGCTGATTGAATATAGGAGTCGCAAACCTTTGCTCATAAAGAGGTACCTATAGTTTGACATCTGTGCAGGGGAAAAAAAAAGAAAAAAAAAACAGGCTGAAAGCAAGACAACATTATGGAGAAACCTGGTTTTCATGTTATCAACCACTTTGTGAAAGGATGGTCTGTGCTTCTTGAGAAAAAGCCTCATGTCCCAGCAGGAGGGTCACAGGGGAGTGGACAACATGAATGGAAAGAGGAACAGGGACATCAGGAGACGGGAGGAGAACAGAGCCCATCTAGGGGACAGGGAAAACAAAGGGAGAGGGCGAAGGAGTAAGAGTGGATGTGTTCCTCTGCTCCAGGGGAGGCAGGCACTGTGTTCTCTGTATTTTCCAGTGTTGTGACAGTGTGCTGGTGAGTAAACACTATTCACACAGGTGCTTATGCAGCCTGTACAGAGTCCCACAGAACCTCCCACGGCACTCAGTTCCTGTTCTAGCTCCTTTTTTTTTACTCAGGGAAGCCTACCAGGGGGAGGCCTTTCACTCTGGATTTGAGTTGAGGCCAAGCCAAAATAGTGAGGTCAGAGCGTGGAGGGTCTCGAACGCCAGCTTTCAAAATTTCCAAGCAACGGGAACCATTACAGGGGCGGGATGCCAGGCCACTGCTCCAGGAGGCTCCTGGCTCAACACGAGGAAGTCTGGGCTGCAAGGGCAGGAGGACGGAGGCCACCTGGGGGATAATGAGGATGAAGGGATCAGTTGAGGATCTAGAACGAACAGAACAGAAATATAGGATATCTGGGTCATAGAGTAGGGGAGTGGAAGGGACCAAAGGAGGAATCCCAGAGAGCTGCGTTCTTGCACCAGGGGCTGAGAGGAGAGTCAGGGCTATTCACATCGACAGTAAATGGGCCCCTTAATGACCGTAGCCCCTTTTCATCGAAAGCCCGCGCTAGCAACCCTGACCTCCCTTTAGTTCAGGCCTGGCTGGGGCTGGCGGCGGGGCGGCTAAGGGTGAGGGCGGTGGAGGAAGCTCCGTCTTATCCCAGGGGCCAGGGAGGATCCAAGCCTGAATGGGCTGCAAAGGGAGGGAGCCTCCCGGCCCCAGCTGCTCCTGCACCCCGCCCTGCCCCCGACTTCGGCCCCACTTTGGCCTGGCGGGTCTGAAAGCCAAAGATGGCCAGAGCGGAGGAAACCAGGCGTCGGCGGGGCCGGAGTGGGGGACAGGGGCGGGGGCGGCGACGGGCCTGTATCCGAGGAGCGCGGAAGCGGGAGAAAAAGGCGGACTGGGCAGAGCCCGCTCAGCAGGCGCCGACGGACCCCCGCGCCAGGCCGGGTTCGGCTGCGTCTCCGCCTCACCCTCCCACCCCCGCCACGCGCCTCCAACTCGGGTAGGAGGAGCCACAGCGCCACCCAGCGGCCAATGGCGGAGAACGGCAGTCAGGGCTCTTGAGTGGCCCCAAAGAGAGGGGGCGGCTGAGTGGAACAGGGCCCCAGAGGAGGGCCTGGAAGCAACCCAGTGTGAAGGTGGGGTGCACAGGAGTTGATGGGCTCTTAAGCCAGGCCCTCCATTCACTTCGGCCACGATTCTACCTGGCCTGTGGCACTACATGACTCTTACTCTAGGTCAGCCGATGATACATATTCCTCTTGAAATCAAAACACTTCCGCGGCTCCCAAGGGGTCTCAGTATAAAGGTCACATTCCCTAGCTTGACCTTCAAGGTCTTCCACGTTTTTGGACCTCAGGCTGTGTTTCAAGCTTCATCTCTTGCCTTCTACTCCACACATCCTACCACCACTCACTTCTGCCCATATGAATCGCTCATGGCATCCACATCCATTGACTCGGTGAACCTTTTTACTAAGGCACTGGGGGAACAGGCAACAGAGAGACAAGATCCTTGTCAGCTCAGAGGTTATGTTCAAATGAAGAGTGAGGCAATGAACAAGAAAGCCAATGAAGATCATTTCCCATAGATCATTTCCCACAGTTATCAGCACCAGATTATATAAAAGTCAGGTGGCATGAGGGGGTCTGGAGCAAGAAGGGACGACCGTATCTAGAATAGTCAGCAAAGGCGTTTGTCCAAAAGTTACGTGGGAGCTGAGATCTCTGAAGGAGAATGAAGAGGAGTCAATCAACCTTGCAAAATTCTTGGGGAAGAACATTTCAGACTGAGGAAGGCCAAGATTGACGACAGGCACGTAAGGCCCCTTGGGCCAAAATGAGGAGTTTGGATTCTATTCCTGCTGAGATGGGAACCTAATGGAGGTTAATAGCACGGGAGAGACAAGATCTGATTTGCATTTTTCAAAGACAGCTCTGGGTGTACTGTGGCTGGGGGACAAGATTAGGAAGCAGGGAGACCAGTTAGGAGGCCATTGCAGTGGCCCAGAAGAGGGTGATCACACACACACACACACACACACACACACACACACACACACACACACGGACAGGGAGAGAGAGAGAGAGAGAGGGAGAGAGAGCTGGTGGCCTGGTCCAGGTGGTGACAATGGAGGTGGGAGAAATGGTCAGAATCTCTTAAAATAAGCGATTTCTGTTCCTGTTTTTTCCTCACGACGACCCAGAAGCTTCTTGAGGGCCGATTCCCTGACTGAGTGAGTGTCAAATTCCCACCCTACACCCCTAAGCAGTTAGTCTAAGAGGTGCTCTCTGGTTAGGGACTAGATCTGTGAGCCTCCGCAGAGAATGTGACAACAGAGAGTGGCAGTAAGACAGAAACTAGGGCCTGAGCCAGCAATTCTGGGTCTTCTTTCTAGTTCCTCTGATGCACTTCTCCCTTTTCCCTTCTGTGTCCCGCAGGGTCTTCTAAAGCTGTTTTGAGAGGGAAGGAAAACAGGAATTATGAATCCCTCCTCTGTCCTAAGAACTTTCACATATATGACTTCACTTAAATTAATTTATTGAATCTTTGTAACATCTAATTCCATTCCTTCATTTTAGAGATAAGCAGACTGAAAACTCACAAAAAGCAAAGGGACTTGATGAAAGGCAAAGTTGTCATGGCACAAAATAGTCACAATTTTGAGTCTTACGTAAATTCCTTCCCCCATTTCACACCCCCATTCTGTTTCTCTGTACCCATGATACCAAGGTCTTTTCAGCCTCTTGTTAATTGTTAGCATTACACGATGCATAGAAATTTCAGAGTGAAACCCCAAGTCTTGAAGAAGATCTGGGGTTTCTTGAAGTTCAGTGAAAGCGATGTCGAAGACCATCATTAACGTCATATGAAATCCTTGATGTATGGTTCTTTGGCAGAGATAGACCAGTTACCACTGGCAGAAGAGAACCCTGACCTGGGTAATGACAGGATCAAGGCTTCAAAGCAAATGATTCAACTCTCAAAGGATTGTAAGAGGTCCTTGGGATAATTGAAGAAGCTCTCTAATTTTGGAAAGACAAAACAAAACTGTTTACGATGGTGCGGCCAGAGGCACTACTGTGTTCCCATGCACTTTGGTTAGGAAATTATGTTATCCCTCAATGCTTGAGTCATTCTTTGTTCATTCTAGGAATGAGTGCATATTTCCAATTATTGACACATTTCAAAAAATCAAAAATATTGTCTCCATTTTCCATTTTCCTTCTCAAGATGAAGTCCCTGTTAAACCCTTTTTCCCTGTGCCCCCACTCTGCTGTGAAGTGTTGGTCCCTACTTGAAGTGGGTTCACTGTAAGTGGCCTGTTTCTAGCACCACTTATGCTCAAACCACAAGGACTTCATGGAGCCATGGCCTCCTCTTCATCCAGCTATTGAGAAGCCTGGCTGCACATGTGCATTCGAACCTCTTGTGGAATTTGTGAAATAATACTGAAGCTGGAATCCCAGCCCAGACTAACTAAATCTGAATCTCTGCTGTGGGGTGGAGCGGGGGCAGGAGTGGGGGGGAAGGCGGGAAGAGCAAGAGCTTTCCAGGTGATTGTGTTGCACTGTGGCCCCATGCCTCCTGGCATATGCTGAGGCTGGAAGGGACTGAGGCTGTGTGTGGTTAGCCTGAAGGGAGAGCACCAGGGCCTGGGCCCAGGGCAAAGGGGTAGCTCAGGGGGGCAGCTACAGGGCAGTCTCCAGGAGCCAAAGGGCAAAATGTGGCTGGTAGGGCTGCAGACATGCCTTGTCTTACCATGCTTCACTTGATCATGCTTTGCAGAGACTGTGGGGTCATTCTGTTTGGTTTTGCTTTTGCAACAAGTAGAAGTTTGATCACTTCATGTCTCTATGTGACATTTTGGTAGTTCCCACAAGATTACAAGTGTTTTTGTGCTTACTGGATTTTTTACGGAGATCTGTAATTACAACTTCCTGAAAGCTCAGAGGATGGCTAGCAGTTTTTTAGCAATAAAGTATTTTTTAATTAAGGGATGTACATTTCTTTTAAATATTTTATTTATTCATTTGTGTGAGAGAGAGAGAGAGAGAGAGAGAGAGAGAGAGAGAGAGAGAGAGCGCACAAGCAGGTAGAGCAGCAGGCAAAGGGAGAGGGAAAAGCAGGGTCTCCACTGAGCAGGGAACCCAATGTGGGACTCAATCCCAGGACCCCAGGATCATGACCTGAGCTGAAGGCAGATGCTTAACTGAATAAGCCACCCGGACATCCTGGTATGTACATTTTTTTAGATGTAATGCTACTGTACACTTAATAGACTACAGCATAGTGTAAACATAACTTTTATACACACCAGGAAACCAAAACATTCATTTGACTTGCTTTATTGTGCTGGTCTGGAACTGAACAACCCAGTATCTCTGAAGTATGCCCGTATTTCCTTGGCATGGCCATGGTATCTCTTACTCCCTTACTACTGTGGGTGTGTAGCCTCCTGTAGTCCCTCACCTTTTTTCCCTATGCCCAATGCCAAGAGAGCCTGGCTCTCTTTGGTGACACCTGGTGATAGAAAAACTTGAGTGTTAGAGTAAGCCTATCATGGTTGCTGAACACAGAACATCATGTTATCTCGTGTATCTATTGTGTGTGAGTCTTTTACTGCTGTAGTCCCAGCACTGAGCACAGGGCCTGACACATATAGGCATTGCTCCATTGGTATGTTTTGATGAATGAATGACTGTGTTGAATAGAGGCAGGATGCAATAAGTGCCACGAATAAGGTGCAATGTGTTCTAGAAGTACAAATCATTCTCAGCTTGGGAGAGGGGGAGTGTGGAAGTCTTCATAGCAGAGGGGGTGTTTGAGCTGGACTGTGAAAACTAGGTGAGGCAGTAATAGGTAGAGGTGGAGAGAAGGCACTCCGGGCAGAAGCAAAGTAGGGGCACCTGGATGGCTCAGTCAGTTAGGCGACTGCCTTCAGCTCGGGTCATGATCCTGGAGTCCCAGGACTGAGTCCTGCATCAGGTTCCCCGCTCAGCAGGAAGTCTGCTTCTCCCTCTGACCCTCCCTCTTCTCATGCTCTCTCTCTTTCTCACTCTCAAATAAATAAAATTAAAAAAAAAAGAAAGAGAGAATATGAGCAAAGGGTAGGAGATGAGAGGGCAAGGAGCTCATTCAGTGAACAGCCAGCAGGGAAATGTGGCTGGGACTTGAGTGTGGGAATGCCTCCGGTGGAAGATCAGACTGGTGGGTAGGATCAGAACACACAGAGCCTTGAAAGTCATGCTCCAAAGTTTACTCTTGATTGTATGGGCAACATGGAGCCAACTGATAATTGGATCACAGGGGTAATTTCTTCACTTTAGGAAGATTAGATGTGTGCTGCATGGCTACAGTTCTTTCACGAAATATTTCTAGAGTGCTTCCTAAGTGCCTCAGCACCCTGTGCTGGGGGAGGGTGGATTGGAGTTGGAGTGACTGAACAAGAGATGAGTTGGTAGGCCATTGTGGTAGTCCAGGAGAGAGCTACCGCAGGCTTGTAAGTGGCAGAGTGGGAGGGGGTTGGAAAGGAGGGGCAGGAGCTGGCACGTGACAGAGGTAGAACTGACAAAACTTGGTGACCATTTTAAGTGGGGGGTGTAGGGGCACCTGAGTGGGTGGCTCAGTCGGTTAAGCCTCCAGCTCTTGATTTTGGCTCAGGTCACGATCTTAGGATCAAGTCCCATGTGGGGCTCTGCACTCAGAGTGGAGCCCGCTTGTTCCTCTCCCTCTGCTCCTCCCTGCCTCTCTCTCTCTCTCTCTTAAAGAAATAAATAGACAAATAAATAAGATCTTTAAGTGGAGGTGAAGGAAAGAGAATGAAGAATGAGTGGTGACAACAATAATGATCAATACTTGTGCAGCTCCTTCCATGGCAGCTGTCGTGCAAAGTGCTATAGGTATGCTGTGCAATTCGCACAATAACCCTTTGGATAGATGAGGTCACCACAGCTCAGAGAAGTCAAGGGACTCGTGCCAAGCCAGACAAGTAGGAGACATAGGTGCTAGATTTTGCACTCCTGACAACGCCCTAAACTCCCTGCTCTGCTGCTTTGGGGGGTGTTGGGGGGACTTGTACTTTCTTGGCACAGGAATTCAGAAGCTGGGTTAGGACACCAGATTCCCTCCTAACACATGCCCTCCCTTGCCCTGTTTATGTGAAAAGCTGGTGGCGGCAGAGGGCTCTGTCTGTCGCCCTTCCTGCAGTTCTTCCCGGGTGCCTTTCAATTCTGTGCTGGGTACACGGGCCCCTAGTGAAGCAGCGGAGGAGACGTGGAGCTGGTAGACTACAACCAAAGGCTGCAGCAGATGTGAGAAACCGTTGACCCCCCAGGCCCTGTGGGGATGGCAGATGTCTTTAGCACACACAGAAGTTTGCTTTCTGCAGACCTGAGCCAACATTTGAAAATGAGAGGGCTTCACAAAGATAAAGGGCAAGATCTGGCATCCCTGGACCCACATTCCCACAAGACAACCTTGGACTTGAGCTGCCCCCTGCAGACTGCCCGCACCCTGCCCTTGTCACCACTCACAGCCTTGGAGTCTGCCCTTCACCTCAGCCTGGCCCACCTCATGCACTCACCCTCATCTGCCTGATACCTGCAGAAGGCTGATTTTGTGAGTCCTTGGTCTGAATGGCCTCCTGTAGTTTTCCCTTTTTTTTTTCTGAGACTTGAGCCACCAAGGAGCAGGGCATGGGGTCAGGGTCCTCTGGTCCCGCCGCCTCCACAAGCCCTAGACTTTCTCCTCTCTCACAGTGCTTGATGCCACGGAACAAAGCCATGAAGGGAGGGTTATCATCAAGTCTTACCATTTATTTCTTTATGGGGTTAAACAAGAGCAGAGAGGCCTCTGCCCCACAATGCAACAAAACAGAAAGCAGTACACATACAGAGACTCTCACCGAAACACAGAGGCAGGGGGAAGGGGAACAACTGAATCATAGCCAAGTGAGGGCGGAAGGGACGGGGGACTACGAGGAATCCAGCTTGGAGACTCAGTCATAGGAACTAGTGCAAGAAAGGTCTACGCATGAAGCACAGTGTAGAAAATGGCATAAGAAAGCTGCCCAGCTCTGCGCCTGTGACGGAGGGCAGGGGGCAGCTGGAGGGGTGGTAGAAGATCTGGGTGGTGAGGGCGACAGGGACAGTCAAATGACTTTGAGGTGGAGTGAGGTGCCCCTTTCCCCCGCCACTGGGCAAGGCCCTGGGCTGGTCAGAGCCAGGGGTCTCCTGGGCACTTGGTGACGGGGAAGAGAGGATGGGAGTCTCCAAGGGTCCATTCTTTGGGGCCCTAAGGTCCCCCTTTACTTCCCAGTTCCTTTTCCCCTCCTGAGGATGCAGGAGTTAGAAGGCAGGACCTAGGGTCTCTCACATCTACAGAAGCGTCTCTGGAAAGGAGCCAGCACCTCTTCCCCTCCCCAGCTGAAAAGAGCACTCTAGGGATGGGGCATGTGGCTAGGCCCAAAGTGCTGTGGGCCAAACAGGGGAGGGTGTGGGCAGGGCATGAGGGTCGGGGAAGGGAAACAGGCTGTGACAAATGAGAAGACTGGCAGGGAAGGACACCCCAGTCTCATGGAGCCTATTTGGGACCCAGAGGAGGTCCTGAAATGATTCCCTCTCTCCTGGGGAGGTCTCCCATCTCTCCCCTGCCAACCACTTCTGTCTGTCCCCCCCCCCTTCTTGGTTCCACCGAATGCAGCTCCAGGCCCACCCCTCCCCTTGCTCACTGGCATCGCACGCAGCCTAGGACACAGGCCTTCCTGGCACCAAAAGCCTCTTGTCCTGTCCCAGGGACACAGTTCTGGCTGCCTTTCTTGTCTGCTCCTCTTGGCTTGTAGATGTCCCAGGCAAGATGGCCACCCACCCCCAGGAGATCAGCACAAGGCTAAGGGCCCCCAAGAGGCATTCGGGGCCTCTTTTCTTGTCTAGCCCTCGGGCCTGACTGAGCAGTTCCAGTGTCTCAGCCAAGAGACAACAGCACATTATCCTTATTCAGTGGGTCCTCTTGCCTGTCTCTGGACCTTCTCCAGGAAGGGGCAGGGGTGATTGGATCAGGGGATCTGCTACAGGGTGAGGAAGAGTCTGGTTGTTCCACAATTGAGATAGTAACCCACGGGGTCAGGGATGGGAAAGGGACGAATACTCTTTGGTAGGCTGGGGGTGGGGACAGGGTGGGGACGGGGGGAGGCTCATCTCTGGAAAGCCCTGGGGCAATGCCACCAGGTTCTCCTTCATGGAGGCCTGGGCTAGGACAGAATGAGGGTGTATGGGGACCCAGGCCAGGCCTGACCCACTGGGCTTAAGTCCCTCCTCCCCATGGAGATCAGAAATGGAAACATCTTTGGCCTCAAGGCCAAGATCTCCAGGGCAAGAGTGGCCCTTGGGAGTATGTGCACCTTCTGTAAGATAATGGCCCTTCAGACAGTGGCAGTCTGACCATGTGCCATCAGCCCTCTGTTTCGAGGCCCAATAACCAACTTCCTGTGCTCTTTCCCCACAGGACTCTTAGGTAACCCTTTCTGATTTGGGGAGCTGTCCTCGAGCCTGCCTCAACTGATCATCCATCCTCCCCAAGCCAGGTGACTGTAGACCATTCAGTCATTTCTCTAAGCTCTCTGCCCACTCCTCTCCCCTCTCCTCTCCTCTCCTCCCCTCTCTTCTCTTCCCCTCTCCTCTCCTCCCCACACCTCTTCTCTCCCCTCCTCTCCTCTGTTCTCCTCTCCTCCCCATCCCTCTTCTCTCCCCTCCTCTCCTCTCCTCCGTTCTCCTCTCCTCTTTTCTCCCTCTTCCCTATCTCCACTCTCTCACCACTCATTCTGTACCCCATTACTACCCCTCATTGCCTAGGGCTGTGGGGCACAGCTTAACTGGGGCCCCGACCTAGCCATGACCGTGTGCACCTCATCTCCCAGCCTGGCACTTGCCTGTGGTGGCACCACATGGGGCAAGGTGCGCTGGAGTGGGAGGAGGGCCACTGCACCGTCTGCCATTGCCTGTAGGGGTATGGGCAGGAGGGAATTAAGGATCGTGGCGACAAAAGGAATGCAGAGGGGGGAAAGAGCTTCTCCCCTCTGTGCCCCCCAACATTCCCTGTAGGGCCAAGGCTGGTTGAGCAGCCTCCTTTCCTAGGGTCAGGGCTTTCAGCAGGAGTGGATACTCCCAGCCCCCACTCCCCCCCCCTTTTTTTTTGCTAAGCCCCATAGATGGGGACCTGAGGGGGGAGCACCTGCTGCTCCTGCCTTTTTCTCCCGGATGAGTTTTGCAGTTCCCTGGGGCCCTCTGGCCCTTCTGTTGGAGCTGCTTTTGGGGTGGGGGTACGTTGGGGGTGATGTGTGGCCCCCCTTTTCCCCCCGCCCCCCACCTGGTCGTATACCTCCCATGGGAGGAGCCCCTCCCCCTCCCCCTGGGGGGCTGGAGCTGATGTCAGTGTGTGGTGGAGGTCTGTCCTCCCTCCCTGCTGTCACTCTTCCCGAGTCAGGCCCTCGTCTAGGGCAGGCAGTGCCTCCAGCCCCAGTCCTCCACCGCCCTGGCTGCTGGAGAAGGACACCATGGTATGGAGGAGCATGAGAACAAGGACATAGAGCCGGATCCTGCCGGGACTGAGGCGGGAGCCCCCGGAGACCGGCAGCAGGGAGGGCTTGTGGCTGATGTGGCCTGGGGGGTCATGGCGGGGGTGGTAGTGGTGGAAATAGGAGTGGTGGAATTGCTGGTGGTGGGTTTTGGGGGCCTCAGTCTCCTTGAACTTCTTCTTCTCCGACTCACAGGAGACCCACTGCACGTCACAGCACTTGGTTTCCGGCCGCTTTGGCGAAGTATCCAGCAACCCTGCCAATGGATAAGGAAGGTGTGGTGGGGTGCTAAGGGGACAGACAGCTTTCCTGGAGAGGAGAATTTTCAAAGCTGTGACTGTGCTGGTAGCCCTGGCCCAGACTCCTTTCCCCCTGCCCCTTGGCACCTTCCGTTTCTGGATACTTCTCTCCCAGGGATCCCACACAGTTTCTCGGGCATGTTGCGGAGAGAGATGGCCCCTGTGCTCTTTGCCGCTATTCCATTCAGCCCTGTCCCAACCTGGGGACCTCGCTGCCCACTCTTCAAGGCACCAGCCTTCTTCTAATCTGACTTCCCTGTCGTCCTCCCTGCTCCCACGCCCCCAGCCTGGTGCCTGCCCCGGGCCCCCAGCCTCCTCCCTCGTTGTCATCAGTGCTCTGTCTTTACCTGCACAGATAAAGCCGGGAAGCCCTCCGTACACCATTTCCTCATTGTCAGGGAGTATAAAGGGGCACCGGGTCTGCACCTCCAGACAGTACTGCTTGCAGGGCACCCAGCGTTGGCATTCCTGCTGGGTCACGCTGAAGTATTCGGAGCACAGCCAGGCCTTGTAGACAGCCTATGGGGAGAGGAAAGAGTGTCAGCCTGGGCGCCGGCCCCTTCCTACCTCAAAGGAGAGGGATGAAGGAGGCAGTGTACCTGGCCACCCACCCAACGCCAGGATCCAGAGGGTGGGGGAGAAGAAGGGTGGGGGTCAAGACCACTACATCCTACTCTAAAATCTCCTATCTCATAGCCCCAAGTCCCAAGGCCCCTCATCTGCAGTCCTCCAAGGCATATGTTTGTTTTTTTTTTTTCCCGTTGGCAAAATCACAAAAGTACTCCTATGTCAGAGCTGGAAGGGGCCTCACGGATCATTCCATCCAACCCTACTAGTTTAGTTGACCCAAGGAAGTATCCTGACTTGTCTGCAGTCACTTACAATGAGGTAAATTTCAGTTCTGTTCGATTCAGCAAACACTTCTTCGGCTGATGGTGTAAATTTTCTGAATTGACGAAAGCGATGGAAGGAATAATCCTTACCCTACCTCATTAGGGTGCTATGTGGATCAGATAATACGACACATGTGAAAATGTTTTGTAAACTCTGAAGTGCAATACCAACATGAAGGGTTAGTTTTAATGAAAACAGGAATCTGCCTTAACCAGGCACTGAGTGTGTTTTCAAGCTCTACTTAGTCCATGCTCTGTCCTTTGGGCTTCAACCCTGGTATGGGGCGGATAGCACATTTCATTTGGAAACGCTCCTTTGCAGTTTCATTTCACAGTATACTTCCTGTTCCTCATCTAGCCCACCCCTAGTCCCTTGCTCTGTACTCTCTGGTTATCATCAAGCCTGAACTTTCTTCACAGTAACCCGGCTGACCGTTTGAACTGGATAAATCGTTTTTTGTTTGCTTTTTTTTTTTTTTAACTTTAAAGGGGTGCCTGGGTGGCTCAGTCAGTTAAGCATCTGCCTTCGGCTCAGGTCATGATCCAGGGATCCTGGGATCAAGCCCCGAGTTGGGCTCCCTGCTCAGTGGGGAGTCTGCTTCTCCCTCTCCCTCTGCCTTTCCTTCCTGCTCCTGCTCTCTCTCTCTCTCGCAAATAAATAAAATCTTAATTTTTTCAAATCAACTAATTAATTAAATTGAAGTATAGTTGACATACAATGTTACATTAGTTTCAGGTGTACAACATCTCTACGCTATACTCCCCACAAGTGTGGCTAGCATCTATCACCATTCAACGCTGTTACAATACCACTGACTTTAATCCCTGTGCAGTGCCTTTTACTCCTGTCACTTATTCGTCCCATCACTGGAAGCCTGTATCTCCCAGTTCCCTTCACTCATTTTGCCCATCTGTCCATCCCCTCCCCTTCTGGTGACCTTGTCTGTTCCCTGTATTTCTAGGTCTGATTTAGCTTTTTGTTTCTTTTTCATTTGTTTTGCTTTTTTAGATTCCATATATAAGTGAAATTGTATATATTTGTCTTTCTCAGTGTGACTTACTTCACTTAGCACAATAGGTCCATGCATGTTGTCTCAAATGGCACAATCCCATTCTTTTTATGACTTTTATTTTCATTCTTTTATATTCCATTACACACACACACACACACACACACACACACACCCCAGTATCTTCTCTGTCCATTTATCTATCAATAGACCCTTGGGTTGCTTCCATATCTTGGCTATTGTAAATAATGCTGCTATAAACATAAGGGTGCATTTTTTTGAATTAGGGTTTCTGTTTTCTTTGGGTACCCATGGACTGGACAATTCTTTGTAGTGGCAACTGTCCTGTGCATTATAGGACTCCACCCAGTTGTTGCCAGTCCTATGCCCCTCCCATTTTTGTGACAAGCAAAATATGTCTCTGGCCATTGACAAATGTCCCTGGGGGGAGGGTGGTCAGAATCATCTCCCGTTGGGAACCACTGAGCTAGCTCTTTGCTACTGAAAGTGCGGACGTGGACCAGCAGCCTCAGCATCACCTAGGAGTTTGTGAGAAATGCAGAATACCAGGCCCCGCCCCAGACCTGCCGCGTCAGCACATGCATTTTAATAGGATGCCCAGGCAACTCTCCTGTATGGGGTCAGCCTTGCCCACAGCCTCCTCATATCTTCAGGGGCACTTTGTCACAGTTGCTTCTCACAGCAAAGGTACTTAGATTTCCATGGGCCTCAGAATCCCCTGGGGGCGCTTGTTAAATAGGCAGATTAGCTCCCTCCAATTCAGCTTCAAGAGGACTGAGGTGGGCTTAGGAATCTGCATTTTGAACAAGAGCTCTGATCATGGTGCTGCTGGAAGTCTTTCAATCACATCGTGAACAACATGGTCAGAGCTTCTTATGCTGACTTTAAGCATTTTCAGTAAAATATAAATAACTTCACCACGGACATGAACTTTCTCAATGTATCCCCACAGTAGCCTTTTCCAAAGCAGGGGATGGTGATAGGTGGTGTTGGTGGGTGGTAGTGGGTTGTAGTACAAATCAACCCCCTGACTTTAAGGGTTAGATGGGATGGGGAAGGAGACAAACCATAAGAGACTCCTAATCTCACAAAACAAACTGAGGGTTACTGGGGGGTGGGAGGGTAGGGATAGGGTGGATGGGTTATGGACATTGGGGAGGGTTTGTGCTTTGGTGAATGCTGTGAAAGATGTAAGCCTGATGATTCACAGACCTGTACCCCTGGGGCAAAGAATAAAAAAAAATCAACCCCCTGAGGAACAGAGTGTTGTTTGGTGCTTTGACAGTTCACCAGCATCTCACATTTAACATGCTCTAAATCTTACAATGAAGGTCTTCTTTTTTTTTTAAACTCCAAATCCACCCTCATTTCCAAGTTTGGACCATTTCAATGAAGCTGGCCATGGCCAGCTACCCAGGTATTCAAGCCAGAAACCTAGGTGTCAGCCTTTATTCCTCTCTTTCTGTGTATCCCCGCATGCAGTCCGTCAGCGAGGCATGCCAATTCCTATTCCACTTGCACAACTTTGTGCAGACAACTACTGTCAGCGGTATAAGAGTGTCTTATTTGGCCTCCCCACCTCTATTCTTCATCTTTCCAATCTGCTGTTCAGACAGGACTAACAGTGATCTCCAAACACCTTGCTTCAAACCCTTCAGTGCATTTAGAATAAAACTGAAACCTTTAACCATGGATTTCAAGCCCCTGCCTAAGTTGGCTCCCATCTCTCTCTCCAAACTCATTTCCTGTCTCTCCCTTCAAGCTCATCATGCTCCCGATGTACACACTAGGTTTTCTTTCTTTTCCTTGAACATACCCTACTTCTTCCTACCACAGGATCTTGGCTCATACTATTCTCTTGGCCCCCCCCCCCCCCCCCGCCTTTTTGCATGGTTAGGTCCTTCTCATCTTTCAGGCCTCGGTTCAAATGTCAAGTCCTCAGAGATAGTCTCCCTGACCCCTCTAGTTAGAGGATGCCTTCTCACGCCCTCTTTTTCTTCAGTGTTTCTTCATCACAAGCATGACTTTCTCTGCATCCTCGTTTTGATTTTCTCCATCAACCTCACTAAAATGTGCAATGCGTGAGAGCAGACAGGGTTTCTCTTATTGACCATTGTGTAGTCTGCACAATATACATAAAAAATGTCTGCTGATTGAATGAATAGGACAAGCAAATGAGGACCTGTCCCTACTCTCAGAGAAACTCCAGTTTCATAGGTAGATGCATCTAATTTGAATCTATGGCATATGACCTATACTGTTAGAGATGTAAACCACTGGCCATTGAAGGGAAGCAAATAGAAAAGCTGGGGAAGATTTCAGTGAGAAGACAGTAGTTGAGCCAGAACTCATAGTAGGATTTTAGACGGAATAGGTAGAGATGAGACCAAAGGGCATTCCAGGCTGAGGTGACAGCTTATGAGGAAGTGTGAAGGTAAGTAAATTCATGGCATGCTAAAAGAACAGAGTTTTGTGTGAATGGGGTGGGAAGGGTACCAATCTCCTGTGGATGGACATTTAAGTTATTTCCAAGTTCTCAGTACTATAAACAGTGCTTTGGTGAATATCTTCATACACACGTCTCTTGCACACCTGTGTTAAATTGTATTTATTCTAGCTCCTAAAAGTGAAATTATTGGGATAAAAGGTATGTGCCAAGGAAGGAGAAGGGAATGAAAGGAGGGTGTAAGAGATCGAGTGAAGGTAAGAGGCAGGTGAGTAGGTAAGAGGGGAGCTAAGGGGTAGAAGAGAGTGACAGTGGGGTAAGACGGTACAAGGGAGGAGTGCATAAGAAAGAGAGTGAGAAAGAGTAGGGAGTTAGAGGGCATGAAATGGTGGTGATGGGGGTAGACCTGGAAAGAAAGAGCAGAGGAATAAGAGATGGAGGGTAAGGGAGGTAAAGGGATGCAGTGAGGGTGAGAGAAGATGAAGGGTAAGGAAGAGCAGGGGGAAAAGAGGGTGGGGACACCAGAGGAAGTAAGAGGGGGTTTGTGAAGAGGAGGGGTAAGAAAGAGGAAGTCACAAAGATGAAGGTAAGAGTGAGCAGGGGAATTAAAGTGGGTGAAGAAGATGGGGATATATAAAAAAAGCAGGGATGAGAAGATGGATCAGAGAGCAGAAGGAAGGTAGAAGAAATAAAAGCAAGGCAAGAAAAGAAAGGAGATGCCTAGAGCTAAGGGGCCCAGTACCTCAGAGAATGCCCTCCATCTTTTGGAACCCAGAGTGCCAAGGTGAGACTCTGTCCACAGGCATTGCTCCAATCTCGGCAGCCTGGACCCAGGGTCCTCCTCAATCCTCACCCCAAAGTGTGTGGAATCACTCCCTCTTCCACCGATTGGGTTCAGAGGTCCCTGTAGGACTCTCCCTCGACTCTTTTGGTTCAATATTTCTGCTCCTATGAAAGAACACCCAATTGGAGTTGCAGCCCTCCTCCCAGGCAACCGTGATTGGTCTAATAACAGGCTACAGTGGCTGGGCACTCACCTGTATCCTGGGAGAGAGGGAGGGAGAGAGGGAGGCAGGGGTGGGGTGGTGGGGGCTGACAATGGGAGTGTGGCCTTTCTCCTTAGTTAGAAGACCCTCCCTCAAGCCCCATTCTCCCTAGCCTGGGTCACCATGACAACAAGTGGGCGACAGATTGCCTCAGGAGGACACCAGGCCTGTGGGTGGTTAGGCAGGAACAGGCAAAGAGCTAATGAGGGGAATGGAGGAAGAGCAAAATGGGGCTGAGAGGTAATTCAATTTCTTCACCTCACAGAAGGCTAGCTGAGGCCACTCTGGTTCACCTGCTTTGGAGGTGGCCTGGGGTCCTTCACAAGTGAAAAGTCTATCTCTCAGGGCTACCGTCTGGGCAGCAAGCCTACCTTAGTCTCTGCAGCCCTTTTCCCTTATCGAGCCTAAGTAGCTTGCTCTGACTGATCTGTGTGAGGACTGAGCCAGAGGGCACTGGGTTGTTTGGCAGTCATGGGAGGCGGCCTGAATACTCATCCATAAGGACAGGGAAGAGCTAGGCAAGGAGGGTTAGGGCAGCCATGGGGCCTGCTGGAGATGGGGCATGCAAGGAAAAGGAAGAAATGTCTCAGAACCAGACAACAGTCCTTTGGGAGACACTTGGCGATCTCCTGCTCTAGTCTCTCAACTCTGGCCGCATGTTAGAACCACTCAGAGAGTCTGTAAAAAATGCACTCCAGACCAGCTAAGTCAGATTCCTTGTGGGCGGGACCCACACTCATGTAGTTTTTCAAAACACCCTAGGTAATTATAATACGCAGAGAACTATCAGCTTAGCCCCTCTAGTTGCATTTGATAGATGAGGAAACTGAGGCCCAGAAAAGGGGGAATGACTTGTCTCTAGTTACATAAGATAATGGCAGAGGGAGAAACCTGAAACCTGGTTTCTTGACTCCAACTCCACGGTTCTTCTTACTAGACAATCCTACCAATGACTGTGAATTCCACACTCGGGGGCAAGGCACACAAAGGAGAACCAGGCTGGCTCTAGGCTTTCAGGCTCTTCAAACTTCAGCCTTGGCAGAAAAGGCTTCTTCATCATGTCCCCTAAGCTTAACCATCCTGGACCCTCCAGGTAGTGGCAGAGGATGGGTAGGGTTGGAAGACTTGACCTGGCAGTGCCTTCCTTTTCCTACAGAACCCCCTTTCCCACCTCAGTCAGGCCACTGCTGGGCTCAATCAAGTTCTGGCTGCTGTAGCCAAGTTGCTATGGGAACTGGGAGGGGAAGGAAGCAGGGAGTAACTAGAGGGAACACCAATTAATCCAAAAAGGAAGCTGGGAAGGCTATCCCACCCCTCCTCCCAACTGGGCTGCTAAGCAGCTCTTGAAATGGGAGTGGGAAAGATGAGAAACCCTCCTGGGCTCTGTTGCTGCCAGTTTAGGGAGGACCAGGAAAACTTAGAAAGCCTTACCTTCCTACTTCCTGGTTTGCATCCCTGGCCAGGGCTTCCTCACCACTATGCTCCTTTGGAAAGAAGTGTCTGACTTCTCCTGGCCCCCAGGATGCTGTGTGTATCCACACAAGTGAGTATCTACACACTCAGCACCCAAAGCCAAGATTCAGGGCCAGAGGGTTTAGAAAGAGGAGGCCATCCTGGACGCCTTAGTTTAAGAGCTGGAAGACCATCCAGAGAGGAGAGCTTCTGTTCTTGCCAACCAGAAAGTTGGCAGTTTCCTTCTTGGATTCCAACTTGCTAACGTCCCTAGAGCCTGTTTTGCCATCCAAAATCCTCCCTGCAGACTTTTTCTTTATGGCTGCTTGTTTTCTTAATGGACTCCTGGGACCCTTGGCCAGGAGCTGCAGCTGCAGAACCTGTGGAGGCAGAGCAACAATCTGGGCTGGACTCAGGGATGAAATCCACTGTCCACAGCACACAAGTAACCACCCTACCCCCATACCTTACCTGGGCGGAAACTGAGGCCCAGAAAAAGGAATTGGTTTAGCCAAGTCAGAGGCATGCAAGAAATCAGCTACAAAGCCAGGATTAAAACATGTCCTCTGACAACTAACCCCATGCCTCTTTGCACCACGTCCATCGGCGCACCTAGAATTTTGTGAGGTACCTCCTAGGGCAGGGTCCGAAAAGAGCCACATGCTCCTATTCCTGACTCTGGGCTTTCAAAGAAGTGGTTCAGGACAGGGTAAAGTCAAAGTCAGTCTCCAATTCAGGGGAAGGAGATCACGGACATAACTCTGGAGAGAGCCGTAGTTCATCGGGATTGGCAGAGTCAGACTGGGATTAGAGGCATTACAGGGAAAATCCAGGTGGATGATATGGCTTTGCTTAAGTGGCTATAAAAATAAGCAACAGCTTTCCTGCTTCAGACAATGAGCAGTCATGGGTCCAAGTGGCAGTGGCCTGGCCTGGCCTGGAGGAAAGGCAGGGGAGATGGCTGGTGAGGTGGGTAAGAACTTAAAGCAAGTGCAGTTCCAGAGGGACCTTGTACCTCCAAACTTCCCAGGGCATCTGCTCAAAGGCCAATGGCTGGGTGAGCCTGGCTTGGCCAAGGGCAGTCTGGTCAGTGGAAAAGTGGTGTTCCTAATGCAGGGGTAGCTCTTAAAGAGCCTAGATGATTCAAATCAATCAGATGAGTGGCGGAGGCAGGTTCATGACCACTCCAGAATGGAAGGGACTCTGAGAGTCATCACTCTACTTCCCTGTCTGCTGTTGGAATTTCTACTCCAACATCACTGCCAAATTCTATTGTCACAGGGCACTTACTCCCTCCTAGAGCAGCTCATATCTTTAGAAAACTGTAGCAGTTAAAGAAATTCTTCCTTCTTTCGAGCTGAGATAATGCCTTTCTGTGGCTTTACTCATGGCTCCTACTAGATCTACAGTCAGTTTCCTGTACCCCTGGATAGCTATGCAGTTATTTGTAAACTTCCCTGAGTCAGATCTTCCCATTCATTTGTTCATGCAGGGATCACTTTCTGAACATCTTTTGAGTATCTGGCACTGTGATGAGGGGATACATATGATGAAGATGAGTAAGATAAGATTGCTATCTTCAAGAAGAAGGAGAGACAACCATGTGAATCAATCATTACAAGTCACTGACTGTGCTAAATAGTATGTACTCGGTACAGTGCTAGCTGTAGAGGGAGGAGTGATCAACTGTATTTTGAAGGCTGAGGATAAGAAAACATCTCCATGTGGAGGAGGCTTGAGATGGGGCTTGGGAAAAAATTGGTAGAAGTTCTCTAGGTGGAATAGGGCAGGAATAAGTGTAATTTGAGCAAAGGAATCAGCAGGTATAAAGGCCCTGGAGGTGTGAAATAGTGCTCGGTTCAGACACTGTAGGCAATTTACCTTAGTTAGAGGCTGCAAAGGAAGGAGGGGTAATGGGAGGTGCAGTTGCAGAGGAAGGCCATGCCCATATTATGATATGCTCTGGATGCTGAGGAGGAGGTGGGGTTCATCTTACAGGCAATTGAAAGGCTTTAATGGGTTTTAAATAACTGCTTTTTAAAAGATCACGTATCACTTTTGTGGCTAACTTTTTAGGCTATGCCTGAAAGTGTGGATGTTGGAGTATAGGCATCAAGATGGCAGGTAGGGTGACAGGAAACTATTGCAATAATCTGAGTGAGAGATGATTGGGACCTCAACTTAGGCAGTAGCAGTACAATTAAGAAATGGAGAGAAGGCGCGGATGTGACAAAAGATGTCAAGGAGGTACAACCAACAGGATAACTTATGGAGGTAGGGAATGAGGGAGAGGGAGGGGTCCAGGATGACTACCAGGTTTCTGCCTTGGGTGGCAGGATGAATAGTAGTTTAATTCTTTAAGGAAGGGAAATCAGGAGGAAGAGTAGATTTGGGGGTGAAAAAGATGAATTCAGTTTTTGACCATATTGACTTTGAAGTATATGTGGGTCAGCTAGGTAGAAATGTCAAGAAGGCAGTTGGACATTTTGGTCTGAGCTCAAAAGGAAGATCTGGGCCAGAGATAAATCACCAAGGGATAAGGGGTTAATCATTAAAAACATGGTAAGACTATACTTTCCCCTACCCTTTCGAGTTAGGCATGACCCTATGACTTACATTGGCCAATGAAATGTGAATTGAAGTGACGTGGATCACTTTTTGGGAGAAGCTTTAAGAGTTGGTATGTGATGTGCCATATTCTCTTTCCTCTGCTGCTGACTGTGGAAGCAGTGTTGAAACAGACCCTTCACTAGCCTGGGTCTCTTGGTGACTATCATGAACAGATGCTCCCTGCTGACCTGTTTTGGACATGTTTCGTGAGCAAGAAATAACTGTTTGTTGTGTTAAATTTCAGATGATTGGGAGTTGTGGGTTGCCGCAGTATATCCTAGCTCACCCTGACTGATAGAGCAAGAGCAGAACCCAAGGAAGTGGATGATATTGCCTAGGGAGAGTGAGCACCAAGAGAAAAGGACCAACAGTGGACCCCTGAAAAACACTAACATTTAAGGGAAAGGTGGAGGAGGGGAATCTGATGAAGATGATGATGAGAGAGTGGCCTAAAAGATTAGAGGAGAACAGAAAAGAGTAGCATTCTGTAAATTAGGGGAGGAGTGAGTTTCTGAGAAGAGGGAGTGGTCAGCAAATGAAGACTTAGACAGAAACATGCTGGCAGTCTCATGGTGAGAATGGTTTCGGTGGAGCAGTGGCGGCAGAAACCAGACTGTAACCAATTTAAAAGCAAATGTGAAGGAAGAAGAATGGAGATAGCAATGTGTAGACTACTTTTCTAAGGAGCCAAACATTCCCAGTTTTTTTTCTAATTATTTCATAAGATGTGGTTTCCAGTTCTCTCTTCTATCCTGGTTGTTCATATTCAGATGAGTTCCTATTTTTCTGTGTCCCTTGCCAGAGAACCCAATTCCCAGAGTTTATCAACACAGTCAAGTAGAAGTATCAGCCCTCCTGACCTGGAAGCTCTGTTTCTGTTAATGCAGCCTAAGACCACCTTTGCTCTCCTGGGGACATGTGGTATTTTTCTGGTAATTCAGTGGAGAGAGATGGAAAGAGATTAAATCCTGCCTGGAGTGTGGGATCAAAGGCACAGACTAGCTGAAAGTCCCTGCAAGGAGCCCAAGCCTTCTGGTAAGACATCTGTATAAATTAAATCCTTGAAACTGTAAGCTCCCTGAGGACAGGGATTGTATCTTACTTATCCATGCATTACCCTTGGTGTTTCACAAGGAGCTAGGTATACAGAAAAGGTGCTTGCTAAGTACCTGAAATCTGAGCACTTGAAAATGAAGCCTCCAACAACTAGCTCAGACTGGAGTAAGAGTAAGGTGGAGAACTGCAATAAAAATGTAGAAGTAATGGGTTATGTGATGGTAATGTGTTTGCATGAATTTTACAGCTCCAATGGGGATATTGGACATGTATTAGCAAAGAGTCATACAGAACTAAGCAAAAAAGAGGCAAATATTAACTCCAGGAAAACAAGTTGACCAAGGAAGGAAATGTAATCCAGTATTCTACATGACTTAGCTGTGAACAATATATATAGTCCTAAGAATGTAAAAATGGAAAACTGTTAAAATCAGAAATTGTGATATGCCAATATTGGATGTATGAAGGGAGGGGAAGTGTGTGTGCACATACAGTGCTGCTGGTTGTAAGAGCTAAATCTTCCTCTAATAAAATAAAGTCAATAGATATTTAAAACAAAAAACTCAAGAAATTGTAGTATTGGCATGCCATTTTGAAATTCAGGGGTAAATATCAGAAGAAACAGCTAAGAGATTTGGAAATATTTAACTCTGAAGAGTGAGGCTCAGGGATTGAGCGGAAGGCTTCTCTTTTAATTATAAGCACTGAGATCTATATTTATCATTTGAAAGACATTAAATTCTATATATATGTATTGTGTGTATATATGTGTGTGTATTTATATATATATAAACATATATAAATATATTTTAAATATATATAAATATATAAATATATTTTAAATATATTAATATATAAAAATATATATAATATAATATAAATATATTATATATATTTTAAATATATATAATATAAATATATTATATATATTTTAAATATATATAATATATTATATTTATATTATATATATATATATATATACACACACACACACGTACACACACACAGATATTTAAAACAGACAAGTCAAGAAACAGCAGTATTGGCATACCATTAGAAATGTGGAGATAAATACCAGAAGAAAAATGTAAAAGAGTTTCAAGTGTTTGACTCTGAAGAGTGAGAGAGTGAGTATACATATGTAGCTTATACAGGTTCCTTAAAATTATGGACATGTAACACTTTGATAAAATGACAAACAAAAATGCTTACCTGCATCCTTGAACCCTTAAAACAATAAAACAAAATGTCTAAGACTTAATCTGATCAACCTCGCCAGATTCAGCCCCAAAGCCCCAGGCCCTGCACTGCCCAGTCCTGGATCATCTACTCCATCCCCACTGCCTGGACCATGGGCTTGGGCCAGGTCAGCTTAACAGGCCAACAGAACTAATGAGTGGTCCTATAGCCAAAGAGAGGAACTGATATGAGAAAACAGGAGCTTTGGGGGCTTCCGTGCAGGCTGCAACAGGAATGTTGCCAGCAAGACAGTGACAGCTGTAGGTTCCTTTGAGCTGCACACAGACATGTGCAGCATAAAATCCCACTGCCCCCTCCCAGACACAGCTGTCTGCCACACATTTCTAGCCCTGGGCCCAGGCCCAGAAAGCAATCTCTAGCCTTCCACAGGGATCATTGTGAAACCAGCTCCCTAACCCTGCTTTACCTCCTTCCCTAAATGCAGTACCCTGATAGACAGATGAGAGGCCGGGGAGAACAGAGACCTGATAAAAGAATCTGTCAGCCATGCTTGGTCCATAGGGATGAGGTGCATCAAGGCTTTGGAGTCCTTCGATCTCTGCCTCTTTCTTCCCCCACCTAAGCATGTCTTTGTGCCCTCACTCACTCCAGTTGCCTTCTGGCTCTCAACCTCCCACTCCCAAGCCAGACACTTCACCGCCTGCTCCCAAATTACCTTTCCCTTCTCCTAAGCAGTCCATCCCAGTGTTGTCAATCTCAATTGGGTATTCAACAGTCATTTGGATGAAACACATCTAATTAAGGTGAGAATAATACTGGCTGCCGTTTATTAAGTGCTTGCTATATGCCAGGCTCTGTTCTAAGCAACTGACATTTATTAACTCATTGAATGCTTGCAACCACTTCCTGAGGTGGAGACATATTTATGGATAACAACAGGAAGGACCAGAGAGTTTACATAACTTGCCCAAGGCCACACAGCCAGTAATAATAATAATGACGGCTACCATTTTGTGAGTATTTTCCATCCCACAGATACTGTAGTCTTAAGAGGTTAGCATGTTGTATGTCCTTTAAGCCTCACAATGACCCTACTACTTAATTTCAAATGTGAAGAAAGTGAGGTTCCAAGAGAGTGAAAGAACATGTTCAAGGTCTCAACAACTATTTTATGGAGAAGACAGAATTCAGAGCCAGATTTACCTGAACTTCAGTGCCCAAGCTCTTATATGTCCTGTTGCCCCTTGGCTGGTCTCTTCATTTCACTATTACCACTGAAGGAATTAGCTCGTTACTCAAACAAATCTTTCTGATGGACTTGCAGGTCAAGTTGGGGAGAAACTTCTAGGACTAGGTGGGAAAGTGATTTTCTACCACCAATGTATTCAGCCCATTTCTTATATGAGTAAGGTTTTCTTTCTAAGGGGATGTAGGGGGAAGAACATTTGGGTCCTAGGGGCTACACATGACCATTTCCACTCTCCTGTCAAAGCACTCCCTTCCTACTTTCCTCTAAACACGCACACACACAAACACACACCCTGGGCAATGGAGATGTTGAAAAGAGGCAACTACTGCTCTGTTTCATCCAAACCCACCAGCTTCCTACCCAGAGCCGAAGGCTTGCTATTTCTGCTTTAATCTTTGGCAACTGGAGAAGGGAGGGCAGCTGTCTCCCTGTAGAAAGGCTTTCTTGCCTGTGGACACTAGCTCTCCTGTTCTGGGTCCTATTATTTAGGGACTTCTGGAAATGCCTTGCCCTGGAAGACTCTGGTGCAAGAGTCCATTCCTTCAGAAAGGCCTCAGGGCACTCTACCTAATGGCTCCTACCCAGCATGCCCCAGAAATGTCTGCATTGCAAAGCCTTTGCTTGAGTCAGATGGAGAGTCAGCCAAAATTGGGTTCTGATTCTGGCCTTGCCATCGGCTAGCTTTGTACACTTGTACAAGTCACCCGTAAGGAGGTGGGGACTCAGCCGCTAAGTTGCTAGGTGACTGTGAGCAAAGGACTCTCCCTCTCTGGGCCTCAATGAGGATCCAAGAAGGTGGTCTCTAGGGAGGGAGCATGTGTGACAGGGTCAAACATCTTTAAACTCCATCCTGCGGCCAAATCCCAGATCTGCTCTTACCAGTTATGAGACCTCAAGCAAGTGACTTATATTCCCTGATCTCCATTTTCCTCACCTGCAAAATGGAGAGAATAAAGGCACCTATCCTTACCTTCCTATAAATTACGTCTGTAAAGCAACCAGCACAAAGCTTTACCTACAGTTGAATTGCTCTCTCACAGATTGGGCAGTACCACCACTTTCTGGCAATCAGATCCCTGGATTTGATCTTGATTCAAATCCCAGCTCCAACTCTTACTAGCTGAATGACCTTGAGCAAGTTACTTAACCTCTCTGAACCTGTCTTCTCCTATGTAAAATGGGGATACATATTTTGCACTCCACAATGCAGATGTATGAATTAAGGGTCTGGGTTAGTTTTTTTCTTTCCCATTCCTTCCTTTCAACTCTGAGATCAAAATAACAAATGAGAAAAATAACGGCCACAAACGGGATCAGAAAAAGGTTAAAATCATTAATACCTCTAAAAGAGTACATAAAAATCAATAAAAAACCACAAGACACAAACAGACAATTCACAAAACAGGCAATACAAATGGCCTATAAATAAGAAAAACAAGTTTTTGACCTAAGGGATGCAAATTAAAAGCCAACACTACATATGATCTCTCCGATATGAGGAACTTGAGGGGAAGGGTGGGGGGTCATG
>LNAC01001368.1:0-39005 GCA_002007465.1 Ailurus styani | reverse complement strand
CCCCCCCCCCCCCCCCGCCACCAGCCCCAGCCGGCCGCAGCCTGTGATGTTTGGGGATGTTTCCAGTCCACCCCCAACTCCATTCACTTCGGCGTCTCCGTTCATCCGCCCGCTCCCCGCGTGCACACGCCACACGCTGAGTCCCAGGCCCCGGCGCTCTCCTTCCCCCGCCCACCTGGGCGCCCGCCTCCGTCCCCAGGGCGGCCGCTCACTCCCCCCAGAGGGCTAGGGGACTTCGGAGGGCGATTCTTGGTGACAGGAGGCAGGAGGCATCTCCTTAGCGTCTCGCTGCCTCCCTGGGTCGCCTCCCCCATCCCCGTGACTAGGCGATGCTGGAGCCGGCTGCGGATCGGACCAGTCCCGTGTCCCTAACTCAGCAGTCGCCCTCACTGCCCTGCCCGAGGCCAAGGCGGCCCCTGGTGCTGAAGGACAGCTCCCAGCTCGGCTGCCGCAGAGGACGGAGCTGAGAGCGCCCTGGAGGGGGCAAGACGGTGGGCTAAGGATGGGTAGTAGAGATAGGGTGTCGTTTCTGCCCTTAGTAAGATTTACAGCAGCCTCTCCCCCTTCCTAGCTTCCTGGCTCCCCCTACAGGCTGCTGAGAATAGCTGAGGGAGAGTTAAGGAAACTGCGCCGCCAGGATGGAACCATGTGCTTGGGCCCTCACAGAGTCACATGGCCCTAGGAACTCAGACGTACAAACGTCCTGCCACGCCACTAACCTTGTTTGGATTCCACCAAATCTCAGACTGATCCTGTTGTCTACTTCCTTTCCTCACTCCCTCCCACTCCCAGTAACTCCCCCATTCAAGTTTTTATTCAACCATTACCGGTAAAAATGTTTTAATATTAAGAATAACAGCAATAAGGAAAATTGCCTTTATTGAGCGTATACTAGGTGCTAGGTTACTGCTCTAGGTACCTTACACGCGTTATTTCATTTAATCTTCACAATTTTATGACAGAGGCACTATTGTTATTTTCATTTACATATGAGGAAGCTGAGATTTGAGTGGTTAAGTTGCCGAAGGCCACAGAGCTGGTAACTGAGGAAGCCAAGGCAGAAACCCAGGCAGTCTGGCTCTAGAGCTCTCTTAACACTCCAGGAAAACCCTGGAAAGATGAAGGGGTGGAAGACACAGTCCTGTCTTAAAGGAAATGGTAGTCTACAGGAGGAAAAGAAAGCATATAAGTTGGCCAGTGGGAGGATTCATGGGCTGGAGACTTGGGTTCAAACAGTAGTTCTACCACTGAGCATAGCATGTGTCCTTGAGACAGTCCTTTCTTTCCCTGAGTCTTGGTTTTCCCCTGAGTAACACGAGGGGATGCCAAAGGCTAATTGAGATGGGTGGGAATCATTACCACTACTCCGGTGGGCTGGGGTGGGTGCATGAATGGTTTCTGGAAGAGTGAAAATTTGAGCTGGTTCTTAAAGAAATAGCAGGATTTGGGTGGGCGTGGGAAGGGCGTTCCACTTAGGAGGAATGTGGGTGAGTGTTTCAGGGAGGAGGAGGAGCCCTGTATGGTCCTGAAGCCACAAGTGTGACAGTTTGGCTGTTTTGGTAGTGAGAGCTTGTGGGGAAGGGAGTAGTGGGATATGAGACAAAAAACAAAACTGCCAGACATTTGAGAGTCCTATTCATTCATTATGTTCCAAGTACTATGCCGGGGACTAGGTGGGAGACTTAAGGGGGCTAGGTAGTCATGGCCCCACCCTTGAGATGCTCATAGTTGAATTAGGGATGCAGGCATCTTAAAGAAAAAATTGCAACCCAGTACAATAAGGATAAATATGAGCAGGAGGAAGGAGAGATTTTCCTCCCATAAAGGAAAAGATCTTTCCCTTATGAAAGCTCTGCCAGCTTCCCCCAGAGACAACTTTGCACACAGCCACATGAGTTGGGGGCATTCATTCATTCATTTGGCAAACATCTTTTGAGGATCTGTTATGTTCCAGATGCTGTACTAGGCATCAGAGATATGGGCACGAGTAAAATATGTGTCTTGGGCTGAAAAAGTTCATTTGAAGTCTTAGGGATGAATAAGAATTGGCTAGACAGGAGAGAAGGGGGTGTGTGAAGGATGTCCCAGGCATAGGGAATGTCATGTGTAAAGGCCCAGGAGCAAAGCCAAGAATGGCATGTTCAGAAACCCGAGAAGTAGTTCATTGTGAATAGGTGTGAAATGGGAGCACTGCCAAAAATGAGGCTGAGGATTTGGCAGGAGCCAAATCATGAAGGGCCCTGGGTGCCGTGCTAAGTAGTTTGGACGTTATCCCAGGGGTACTAAGAGCCACAGAAGAGGCTGAAATGTTTTCAGCAGGAGGTGACACAATCAGATTTGTATTTTTAGAAGATTCATTTGGCTGCAGGATGGAGATTGGGGAGGGGCATGGGGAGACTTGAGGCATGGAAACTGGTTAGGAGACCAGTTAGTAGTTCCCATAATAGGTGTTAAGGGCTAAGCAAAGCAACAGTAAGGGTAAAGAGAAGAAATACACACGGGAGGGAAATGACAGGTAGAATTAAAAGGACCTAGGACCAGTCTAGATGCAAGGAATAAAGTAGGGCCTGAAGGAAGATGAAACCAAAGGGTTCAGGTTAGTGACACTGGCACAACTGCCCCTGCCTCCCTAGGAACTGTCTTTCCAGAGCCATTCTTTGTTTAGTCCTTGGAGGGTTCAGTGTTCTGTTTAACAAAGAAGGCTAATCGCTTACAGATACCTGGTTCGGAGCTGATTGGCAGGGCCACAGTGATTGACACCCTTGAATGCCAATGAAAGAGCAGCCTGCCAGGCCTAGGCTATCAGCTCTGAGCACCTCTGGAGCTTTCTGTGAGAAGTCACTCAGGCAAGACTCCCTCCCTCCCCCAGCACACACAGGGCGAAAAGTGTCTCACAAAGGTCCATTTATCACTGGAGCACAATATAACAATAACTTACCTACACAGTACCTGCCGCACACAAAGGAGAAGTGGTAGCATACCAGCGGTCAGAGGAAGCTCTTATTCTCTCGCTCTAGATTACACAAGAAATTGGGATTGGGGAAGGGAAGGCATTGGCCTCTAATCAGGCCCCTGCAGCAGAATAGCCAGGTGGGGAGGGGACCTGCTGCTCCCCACAACTGGTGGGCCCTGGCCAGTCTTCCTCCCAGCCCTTTTTCTCTACCTGCTCCAGGTTAGCAGCGGCTAAAACTGGAGGATAAGGATGGGTCACTTCTGATGGGACCCAGACTGCTCAGCAAGAGTGATAGAGTGCCCCCAAACCTGGTGGTGGTGGTGGTGGGGAGACAACTTGGAGTAGAAGGAGGAAGGGAAGGTTTTCCACTGTGACATTCTGACAAATTAGGGAGAAGAAAAAGTGGAAGCCATTTAAAGAGACTAATATGGTTACACAGGGAGCTTTCTGTTAAGCTCAGATCTTAAAAGGTCATAGGAAAAAGATGGAAACAAGAACTTGCAATTAAGACTGAATCTAAGAACCTGTGAGAAGAGTGTCAGGATGGCTCAAGCACAGCTTGAACTAGAACTTGTCAGGCTCTGCCTAGATCCCACCCTCTGTCTTCCCTCCTCCTTTCATATAGTTGGAGTACTTTCCCTCCCACCTGCAGGCTACACCTGTCCTAAGAGAGGAAGGATGGAAGTAACCTCACCCTGTATACTGGAACTCAGCATCAAGTAACCCCTTTGCCACTGGTCTGAGTCTTATCTCAAGTTTCCACTGAGCCTCTCTCTCATTGTTCAGTTTAACCCCTGGCCTTCTCTCTCCTTGTCCTGTGGCTGAGTCCCCCAGTCAGAGACTCTGCCTGACCACCAGTTCCCTATCAAGTCCTAGGTCCAGTATTCTCTTTTAGTCCACCATCTAGGGAGAAAGTCCTGACCCCAAGCCCCCGCCCAGTGGCTGAGGCCTGATGGCCTACTGACCCCAACTTCCTGTCTAAATTCCTGTACTCATGTTAGCCCTCCATTTGCACCTCCCAGTTTTCCTATGTGGTAACCCTATGTCAGTTAGGTACGCTTTTGGTTGCAAATAATAGACAGGTCTACAATAGTGGCTATCTAAGATAGAGGCTTATTTGTCTTGTGTATCAAAAATTCCCTGAATACATGGTCCAGGGCTGGTATGGCAGTTCCACAATGCCATCAAGGCCCTGGCTTTTCTTTTCTTTTCTTTTTTAAGATTTTATTTATGTATGTGTGTGTGTGAGAGAGAGAGAGAGAGCGAGAGAGAGAGAGAGAGAGAGAGAGAGAGCGCACATGTAGGGGGAGTGCCAGGCAGAGGGAGAAACAGGCTCCCTTCTGAGCAAGGAACCTGATGTGGGACTCGATCCCAGGACCCTGGGATCATGACCTGAGCCAAAAGCAGATACATAACAGACTGAGCCACCCAGACACCCCAAGGCCTTGGCTTTTCATCTGTACCGTCCTTAGGGTAGGCTTGCTTTTTGTCTCATGGTCACAAGACACCTGCTAAAGCTCTGGATCTCATGTATGCATTATAGACAGGAAGAATGGGAAACAGCTCCAGGGCAAGAAGGCTAAGAAGACAGAACCTTCTAGAGAGGCTTTCGCTTTTTAAAAAAAGATTTTATTTATTCATTTGAGAGAGAGTGAGACAGAGAGACCACATGAGTCAGGGGAAAGGCAGAGGAAGAGGGAGAAGCAGACTTCCTGCTGAGCAGGGAGCCTGACACGGGTCTTGATCCCAAGACCTGGAGATCATAACCTGAGCCTAAGGCAGACACTTAACTGATGGAACCATACAGATGCCCCAGGCTTTGGCTTTTTATTAAGAGTAGAACACTCTCCCCAGTGACATCTACCTACATCTCTTTGACTAGAACTGTGCCATATGGAAACTCCCAGCTGCAAAGGAAGCCAGAAAGTCCACTCCTTTAAATGGGCACATTGCTGCTCTGGACAAAGGTGGGATTCTTTGAGCAAGGAAGAAGAGGGAAATGCTTATTGGGCAGGCAACTGGTAGCATCTGCCATGAACCCCAACCACCAACTGCCCTTCCTTTATACTAAACCCCTTATACACTGGGCTCTGACTGCTAGACTTGACTTCCTTTCAGCAACTACAGCTGGTTTGTTTATCTAGCACAGGATAGTAGAGATCTGGCTGGTTTAACAACAGAACATGTGAAAAAGACCTTGATTTGCTTGTAGAGTCAATACAAGTCAACAGAGTGATGATGCTGCCAGAAGAGCTAATTAGATTTTAGGCTGCATTAATAGAAGTATAGAACTAGAACAAGAGAAAAGATGGTTCTGCCCTTCTCTATACTTGTCACATCCCACCTGGAGCACTGTGCTCCATTCTGGACAACCCATTTAAACAGGGACACATTGATAAAGCACAAAGTGTCCAAAGGTGGGTCATTAGGCTGGTGAACCAGCAGCCACATTGTATGAAGAACAGTTGAAGGACCTGGGCTTAATTTGCCTAGAGGTAAAGAGACCCAGGGAAGAACCCCCATAGGGGAAGGATCAGAAGTAGTTATTCAAGTTAGGGTTCAGAGTCAAGATGATTATAGCAAGCCGTGTAGTTTCAAGTGATTAAGTGGGGGATGGGAGAGACAACAAATAACAATAAAAATCCTTATATAGCGCGTAGTATATGCCAGGTATGTAAGCACTGACATAGATCAAGTCACTTAATCCTCTATGACAACAATTCTGTGAGGTAGGAACTGTTATTTCTCCATTTTCCAGAGGAAGAAAGTGAGGGACAGATAGATTAAGTTACTTGTCTAAGGTCACACAGTTAGCAAGTGACTGAGGCAGAATTTGAACACAAGAGTTCATGCTGACCTTAGAAGAGTGTTAGTGATTCCGGGTAATCACCTAGATTTGAGCACTGGGTAGCATTTGCAGTTTGTTTGATTGTTTGGCAGTGGTGGCTGAGTTGGCAAATGGGGCAGAGAGATAGAGGGCCCTATTATAAAACCTACAACCTAAGGGATTCCTCTTAGATATTTCAATACCTTCTCAGTCAAGACCAAGAGTAGTAAATGTCCACCTCTTAACCCACGTTGGGCTTTCCCTCTCATTTCCAATTTCTTGTAAAAGGAATATAGCCTCACCCCTGGATAACTGACAGAGTGACCCTAACTTAGACTCCATCCCACTCTAGACCTCAAAGGTATAAGATGGCCACTTCTGGTATCATCACTACCCTAAAGCTTGTAGTATGCGGAGTTTGCAGCTCCTGAAGCTGCTGCCAACCCAGGATGAGAGAGGTGGTTTTCTGGCTACCATGCCCAAAGCCTGATAAATCCTCAAAGATTCCAGGACAAAATTCACCCTGCCCCACATCTCCCAAAGTCATCAGTCCACTCCCAAAGTGTAAGTCTCACGTCCACCCATACATTGGTTCTCATAATGCTCTGCTTTTTTCTTGACCCTCTCCATCCCTCCATCCCTCCTGTTTTTCTTCACCTCCCCAAGCCTTCCACAAGAGGCCTCTTGGCCAGATGGTCCCTAATCAGCATTCTCAACCTCTTTGGCCTAACAGAAACCTAGTTCTACCCAGAGGGCTCCATTTCCCCTGTTGTCTTCTTATGTGAGGCTGCTTATTGTCTTTTCAAGTACTTTAAGGCCAGAAAGTGGTGCGGATATCTTCCTTGTCCCCAGACGTTACTTTCAGACCATTTTTTTTGCTCCCCTCTTGCAAAACCTACAGCTTTTTTGAGACAGATGTCATTTTGATATATAACTCACTCCTTCTCATTTCTGTCATGCATATACCTCCCGGTCATATCCTCTGTAGTGGGTTGAATTGTCACCCCCCTCCCACCAAAGATATGTTGAAGTCTTAACCCTGAGTACCTGTGAAGGTGACTTTATTTGGAAATAGGGTCTTTATAGATCTAATCAAGTTAAGATGTGGTCATACTGGATTACAGTGGGCCCCTGACTAATGTCCTTATAAAAAAGGCAAATTTGGACATAGACATACACAGGGGAAAGATGGCAGTGCGATGACAGAGGCAGAGACTGGGGAAGTAGGTCTGCAGGATAAGCCAAGGGATGCCAAGGATTGTCAGCAATTACCAGAAACTTGAAGAGATGCATGGCAGAGATCTCCCTCAGAGCCTTTAGAAGGAACCAACCCTTCCAACACCTTGATTTAGGACTTCTGGCCTTCAGAACTATTAGAGAGCTAATTTCTGTAGTTTTATGCCACCCAGTTTGTGGCAATTTGTTAGAGCAGCCCTAAGTAATGAACATACCCTTTTTTGTCAGTGAAGGCTTTGGTTTCTGTCTCACTGGCTTTCCCACCCACTCCCCCCGCAAATCCTGCCATCATTCTAGGGGACTTCAGTATCCATGTTGATGATTCAGACATCACTTGGACCTCCTGGTCCCTAAACATCCTCATCTCTTCCACTCCATTTAGCTACCTACCTTTATTGTCACAAACTGGATCTGTTCTGCTATAAATAATCAATCTCAGTTGAGCCATCAACACTGCTTCACAATCCTACTACATACTGAATTTCATTAGTACCTCTCACACTTCAGGATGACTATTTCAAATCTTCTCCACTCTTTCCTTAAACCTCCAACTCCTGTGTCTACCCTCTCACTTTCTCTCATAGCAGATCACCTCATCATCTATTTTGCCAAGAAGATTAAAGCATCAGGCAGGGCCTCCAGTTCCTGCATTACCTCAATGACATTCTACGTAGGACTTTTCATTCCGAACAGTGGAGGAGGTGTCCTTTCTTCTCAGAAGACCATTCCTTGCACTAGTGTTTTGTAGCCTATCCCTTCCCACTTTTTCACACTATCAATTATCCCTTTTCTCTTCTACATATTCGACCTCTTTCTCTCAACTGGACCCTTCTCAGTAGCAAGTAAAACAGTCTCTGTCATCTTAAAATAATGCCCTCCTCAACTCCACACTCCTCTCCAGTTATCACTCATTGCTCTTGCCTCCCAAATAAACTTCTCAAAACAATTATCTGCATTCAATCATGCTTCTGCCCCGTTATTACCCTGAATATGCTTTCATTTAGGTCACCAGTGAACTTAATGCCAATAACTACAAACGGTGTTTTCAATCTTTATTTCACTTGACTTCTCAGTGGCATTTGACATTGTTGACTGCTTCTCATTTATTGAGACACTTTCTTCCATTAGCCTCCTTTCTTTGTTTTTCTCCCACCTCTCTGATAATTTCTTATTGGTTTCTTCTGGGGGCTCATTTTTCTCTCACTTGTCTTTAAATGTTGGAGTTCCTCAAAGCTGCCTTATCTTCTCACTCCATACTCCCTCTTTAGGAAATCTTATCCATGCCTATGGTATGTATTGCATATTTATGTCTCTACTGAGATAACTGAAACACAACTCAAATTCAATACATCCAAGACCAAACCTATGATCTCCTCCTCTACCAGTTTTCCTCTTTTCAGCGAATGGCAGCCCAACTATCCAGTCATACAGTTCAGAAACCTAGAAGTCATTCTTGGCAACCCCTCTCCCTCATATCCAGTCCATCACTAATTCCTATCTATTTTACCTCTTAAAAGTTTCTTAATTCATCCGCATCTTTTTTTTCTATGTTGAAAGCATCTTTCTTTCTTTTTCTTCTTTTTTTATTTTTTAATTTATTTAAATTCAGTGAGTTAACATCATTAGTTTCAGATGTAGAGTTCAGTTATTCAACTGTTCCATACAACAGCCAGTGCTCATTACATCATGTGCCCTCCTTAATGCCCATCACCCAGTTACCCCGTGCCCCCACCCACCTCCCCTCCAGCAACCCTCAGTTTGTTTCCTAGAGTTAAGAGTCTCTTATGGTTTGTCTCCTTCTCTGATTTCATCTTATTTTATTTTTCCCTCCCCTCCCCTATGATCCTCTGTTTTGTTTCTTAAATTCCACATATGAGTGAAACTATATGATAATTGTTTTTCTATGATTGACAGATTTCACTTAGCATAATACCCTCCAGTTCCATCCACATCTTTGTAACATCCACATCTTCTCAATGACACTGTCAGCCACCACCTTTGTCTAGGTTACTATCATCTCTCATTTTATCTATTACAAGACTGGTCTCTACACATCCATGCTGGATTCTCTCCAATAAATTTTCTACAGAGCAACCAGAATGATGTTTTCAAAAGTTAAACCTAGTTGTGTTATCATCTTATATAAACACCCTCCAATAATTTCCCATGACACTTGAGGAAAGAATCACTAATGTGGCCTATAAGGTCCTATAAGGTTTTGTCCAAACTTACATCTCTAGCCTCACATCACATTGCCCCATATACTCCAAGGTCCACCCACACTGGTCTTCTTTCAGTTCCAAATATACCATTTTTTGTTGACCACAGGGCCTTAGCACATGCTTGTTCTTCTTCCTAGAACACTTTCCATTTTCCATCTCCATCTGCTTCATTTGGCTAACCTACTTAATTCTCAGATTTCAGTTCCAGCATCACTTCTTCAATGAAGGTTTCCTAGACCAGTCCCCATAGGCTAGGTCAGGTTCCTTTGTTATATCTCTCATACAGCTGTCTTCCTTTCTTCATAGCATTTATCTCAGTTGCATTTCACCCTTATTTGTGTGATTCCTTGTTTTATTACTGTCTCAACCACTACCTTCCAAACTCCATTAGAGCAAGAGCCATATCTGTTTTTATTTTCCCCTGTTTCTCTAGCAGCAAGTATAATACCTAACATGTAGACACTCAGTATTTGTTGAATGAGTGAATGCATGAATGAGTGAGTGGATAAATAGATACTTTAAGCAAGACCATCCCTACCCCCATCACAGGGGTGTGCCTTTACTCTAACAAATCTGCTGCATGTGTCTAACAGATCATGGCTGCTTTTTTATTTTTTGTTTTTTGTTTTTAAGATTTTTTATTTATTTGACACAGAGAGAGAGATCACAAGTAGGCAGAGAGGCAGGCAGAGAGAGAGGGGGAAGCAGGCTCCCGACAGAGCAGAGAGCCCGATGCAGGCCTCGATCCTAGGACCCTGAGGTCATGACCTGAGCTGAAAGCAGAGGCTTTAACCCACTCAGCCACCCAGGCGCCCATGGCTGTGTTTTAACACCAAACATGAACCATAACCACAACATGCAGAAACAGAGGATCTTTCTCTCATAGTTGCCTCCAGAGGTAGTGAATTCCCTTCAGTGACAGAATCTGCAAGTAGTATCTAAGTAGAAGTTAAATGACTTCCTCGGTTTAAATAGCCACAAGAGGACTAGATGATTTCTAAAGCTTTTGCCATCCAGGGTTTTGTGATTTTAGGGTTTGGTACATAAATAGGGTGGCTTGAGCAAAGAGGATTCAAATACCTTCTGGGATGGAAAATGGAAAAGACATGGAAGACACCACTGTAGGATCCTAGCCCCATTGAAGTCACCTCATTAATTTCCTTCCTTCCTAAAAGAAGTTCTCTTTTAGTCTGTAATTGGTAGGACCAGCATTTTTCCTATATTGAAGACTACCAAGGGCTAGAGGTTCTTCCACTTCCACAGTTCTCTCAGGTCCATCATTCACTGGCAATCTTGCCACTAATTTTCATCTTTTCTGCTTATATTTAAAACTATTTCCTCATGGTAATTTCATGTCTTCGTGGATTCCACATATGTACACCTATTACATTTGATTTTCTCCTGTTAATCTGTCTTGTGTTAATTTGATTCTAAGTCCAGTTAGAAGGACCAAAGAGCAGAGGAAGGTCTTCCTCTCTGACAGGTGGCATTGTTGGCAGGATTGCTTTAACTTGCTGGATACTGCTCTCCCACCATACTGCTGCAGCTGAGAGATCCTTGGGACATTTGACAAACAGCCAGAAGCAGGTGAGATTTCTTACCATGTCAGCTTCCCAGATTCTCTATCTGCAAAGTTCAAAGGAACAATAATGATAAGAGTTTTTTTTCTCTCTTTCTAAATTTAGATTAGCAAGAGAAAATATTTGTGGAACTAGTTCCTTGGGCCTAGTGACTCTTTGGGTAAATTTGGTAGAGAACTCTTTGGTTACCAATTCATTTCCTCCCTGAGATGGTCTTTGTATTCTTTTGTCTGTGTCATGTGATGTGCATATGAGGTAAATGCTGTTGCTAAGGGACATCTTGAAAGCTAAAGCCGCAAAATTGGTGGGCATGAGTTAAGCACTTAAAAGCTGTGAAAGTACTCACCACCTCAAGAAGACTCCTGTGATAGGATAAGTTGGTCATGGAACAGATTAGATTGACACTAGGTCACCTGACAACGTCTAGAAAATTTCTGTGCATTGAGGTACACTGTAAAACAACACACAATCTCCAACCCTGCAATACCTCCCTCTTAGGTATTAGTGTGGCTCCAGGAGACCCAAGGCTTGGCCAGGACTGTTAATGTGCATATATTTTTGTTCTATGTCCTAAGAGCTTGGCTTTGTGATAAATGAGAATATTCTCTTTGGTCTCCACCATTGGAGGGTGCACTTACTGGGGTACACTTTGGTGGCCAGTCAAACAGACAGGGGATCGGATTCTGACTCTCTATTTCTCTCTCCCTTTCTCTCTTTCATTTTGTCCAGCCCTGCCAACTCTTAGGGATGTTTGTCATGAGAGGTTCCAGTCCATAGAAACCTTTTTTGTCTAAATCTTTGTTGCTTGTTAGTGCCGGAAAGTCCCATTCCAGTATTGCCTACCTGGTGTCATAGATTAGTGGGTCTGTGACTGGTGTCATCTCACAAATTTGTGGGAGACTGGCAATACCATTTCCACCACACCATTCTTAACACCTGTGCAATGAAGGTCCTTGTTTTCTTAGACTAATTTTGGAAGTAAACTTTTAGATAATGGGACTGTATCACCTATGCCCTCCTTAAATGCATTTTGCATCTTTGGTTAAACCATTAAGGCTTATTGGTTTGAGTTGCTATTAGATCTTACTTGTCAATGACCAAACGACGGATCCTTTAAATTGACTATATTTAAAAGAAAATATTCTTTATAGAGCTCTCTCAATTGCCTTACTAATATAATGGCTAGCCGTAGGGACTCCCTTGACAAGATCAAATCACAGAAATTAGGCTTAAGACTTAGAAATAAACGTCCATATCCAATGTAAATTTACTTTAAAATCTGACCTCATCTGCCCTATAAGATTTACAGAGAGTACTTAGCCTTAATCTCTAGGATCAAAATGTACAGGTTGCTCATATAAGTGTTCAAAGCCAGGAAATAAATTTGACAAGCACCTGAGAATGGCAATAGGCTTGCTTTGCTCCTACCTTTCAGGGATTGATAATCCAGGCTCTGCCAGCTCCAGGCATTCGTTAGCAATGTCCATTGCAGGTGTATCTGAGAACCCTCACTGCAAAAGAATTTGTGTCTCCTGCATAGCAGCAAAATCTTTTAAATTATAAGCCCTTTACCTCCAATTTTAAAATATCCCACAAAATTCAGAGAGAAATTTAAAAGGTTGATGACTTTTTTACTACCTTCCTTTCAGAGGAAAAGGGGACCAAAATTTCTCCTAATCCCTCCTACAAAAGATCTGTGAAAGACCAATATTCAAGGAATAATAGAGGCCAAGTGTGAATTAGAAGGCCTTTTAAAAAATGCTTTATACAGATAAAAATCTTTTGATTCCAATTTTAGTTAAAAATTTCCCTAATATAAAGAAGTAAATTCAGTTAAAAAGGCAGGCCAATCGCCTGATATTTAGGCTGGGATCTAGTTCTTTGGAAAGTTAAAAACAACTCTTTGTCTTACAAATCTCTATGAAACCAGAAATAGAACTTCAGAAACAAGTCAAGGCCCACCTATCTACGAATCCCAATTAATTGTAAACAATTAAGTTATTGGAACAAGATTATACTGTGCTTAGGAGGAAGGAAGTTTACTTTTAAATTACAATTACCCTGAAATTCTGGAAAATAAAAGTTGTTCTGCATTCTTTCTGTACTGTGAAATTATACATCTTGCATCTTTAAATGTAAACACAGTTTACAATCGAATGAAACTGAAGAAGGAAATGAGCAAGAGACTTAAAAAAGAAAAACTGCAAGAATGCCCAGGCTCTAGCACCCCTCATAACAGACAGATATGCACGAAATTTTCACTTTGCAGGAAATATGGATGCTCTCTTTCTGCCTTTTTGATGTAAATTTTCTGCTCCACCTTCTTCTCTAGGACCTGAGAGCAATTCTTTGGGTTCTTTTGTTTTGTTTTGTTTTTTGGTTTGTTTTAGAGAGACAGAAAGAGTGTGTTAGCAGGGTGGGAGGGGCAAAGGGAGAGGGAGAGAGAGAGAATCATAAGCAGGCTCCATGTAGCCGGCTTCACAAGGCTGGATCTCATGTGCCTGATATCATGCCCTGAGTCAAAATCAAGAGTTGGACACCTAACTGAGCCACCCAGGCCCTCCAAGCAATTCTTTGAAATAAAGAAAAAGGGAGAACTTTAGGGAAAAGTTTTTCACAAAAAAGGGAGATATTTGGACATTGGGCTTTTAATGTCTTTTCCACAAATATTAGTAAGAACAAAATCTAGAAGATTGTTTCTATCTTGTCTGTATATATGTGTCCATCCATCTATGTATGTTATATTTTTTCTACCTCTGGATGGTATTGCTAAAATTCATCTGTATAAGAACTCTATTTCATTAGTTTGAAGGCAAGTACTTGTAAGATTTGAGCATCCCAAAACTTAGAAATTAACCCAAATGTTTTTTTTCCAGTTCACGTGAATCTGGGATAATATTTGGTACTAAAGCTAATTTAAGGCTGTTGGTTTAATTAAAGTAAAATTGTCTTTAGAGTTAGAAACAAGCAATAAAAAACCCAAACCAAACCAAAACAAAAACCTATTTCCTCATGCTTCTCATAGCCAGGATAGAAATATGCTGTATCCAAAGAGTTCTAAAGGTTATTATTTTGGGCTACATGCAAGTCCCCACATTTCAAAGTACAGAGAATTGAGGTGCCATCTGTTATACTGTGTGTGGGCTACTCTTGGTATTTGGATGTTAAGGGTCTTCTAAAACTGAAGTGTTGTCAGACTGTGGAACCTGTGCAGGTCAAAGCTACTCCTTTCAATGTAGGGGGTTGGCTTTCACCTGAACTCTATAATAAATGATATCAACCACAATGGAGTCCTGAGAATCACCCGAGAAAGAAAGATATTCATCAGAGAGGAAACCAGGGCTGAGAAAGGAGGCCTCTAGGAAATTTGGGATTCAAGTTTCTGCAATATTGGCTGGGGAGGAATCCAGACCTCGAACACTTGCCCACTGAAATTGGAAGTAAGAAGTGTCCTCCCTGTGAACACAGCCTAGGGCCAGAGAAAGAAAGAGCCAGGCATATGCCATTTTGGAGCCTGGATATAGTACAGTCAGTGTGTGAGTCCCAGTGAAGAGTTAGCCATGGTTGGCTCAGTTGGGTGCTGTGGATCTGGGCTGTTTGGGTTTCTGGCATTGTTCTATGCTTCCCCCAGTGTGTTTCAGAAAGTTTTTAGTGCAGATACTGTGGCAACAGGGATGAATGAGAAAGAGGCAGAACCCTACTATGGGGGACCACTGTGGAGGTCCTGGGAATGAGAGCTACTTTCCAGCATGCCCTCCTTCCGAAGGTACTCTTTGCTCCAATCTGGCAGACTTTGTGTTTTATTTTACCAAGGGTGTGACAGTGGTAAGGTCAGAGTGAGACCTCGGACCTTCAGGGAAAAGGAAGATTCAGTGGGCCAGAGTTGGGAGGTGATTACAGCTCGTTCCCAGATGAAGATTCTCTTTTTAGTGCAATGGGTTTCTCCTAACAAAAGAAGTGGTTTCTTTATTTACTGGGTATTTTCTTATGGGTCAACAAGATACCTATCTATAGAGACAGAGGTAGATTTTCCAGCTGCCAGTGGGCAGATGGGTCCCTTCAGCTCTGCTCTACAGATCCTCTCTGAAGCCGGTCCCCTAGGCTAGGCAAGATTTTGGCCAAGATGCAGATTGCTTGTGAAGGCCAGAAAGCTCCCCTGTACAACTTCCTGCCTCATCTGCCACAGGGAAGTACCTGGTGAAAGGCATAAGGTAGGACCAGAGGACAAGGAAGTAAGGGCTTCCATCCTCCACAACTCAATACCAAGTCGCTGCCTGCCTCATCCTCTGCCACCAGCAGAGCTGGATATAGAAGGGAGCAAAGTGAAGGTCTTAAAGCAGCAGAAGTGGCTGAACACTAGAGTCTGAGTGACCTTGAATGCTGGTCCATGCATGACCTGAGGCTTTGACCCAAGGAAGACCTGGGTTTCCTGGACTTGAGCTTCTCTTTCAGTCCCTCTCTCAGCCTCTTCCTGCACTGCTTTTGGGTGGGGGCCAACACCCTGGCATGTGCTGCACTTTAGTTCTACAGCTGTTCTGTCCCCAGGAGGGTCCATGGTTCATTTCCTCAGGTTTGGGACATGGTGCAGTGATCTAGAAATTGCCTCCTTCAGCTGACCTTGTGGACTCTAGTCTATGGTTCCCACCCTCTTCAGGAAGCAGCACACTGGTAGTCAAAACAGTACAGACTTTGGAGTCAGACAGGCCTGGGTTTGCATCCCAGTGAGCACAGGTGGTTAGAACCTATCAGTTTTCCTATCAGTGAAATGGGAGAAATAACTACTTCATAAGTTTGTTGTGTAGATGAAATGTAATGATGGTTCTAAGGTGCCTCATACATGGTCCTCAGTACATTTTAGTCCACCCTGAACTATTCTTTGTAGGACAAGGTAAACATTCTCTTTTTCTTCTCTCATGGTGTCTTTCTGTTCTGTTGCTTGAAACACATTTGCCAGCATATTATTAAGTCTGGTTCTCTGCTGGGAAGAAATTCCCAAGGGACATAATTTCTCTGTATAGCAGAGGTTTTTGGGCTGGGAGGATAATATCATCAGAGATGCAGATGGCCCATGCTGAGAAAGGAGCTTGTCAGGCATTAGTGTTACGGGGAAGTGATTGCCACCCTCCAGATAAGAAATACAGAGGGAAAGGCCTCATAGATCTTCTAGTGGTCATCACAGAAGGGAGTCAGGAGACAGGGCCTAACCTCTTCAATCTCAGTCTCTTCAATCTGGGGACTTCGGAAAATGGAACTTTTGCCATTTTATGTTCATTCCACTGTTAACAATTCACCAAATATAGTCTGGGCAATGTGTTCCTATTTTTTACTTCTGTTCTGTTTTGCCTTGGGGGTGGTCAGTAGAGCTCTTTACCTGAGGGTTGTCATTAGATTTATTTTGGGGGGACTTTATCTCACTCTTTAGCCAGTCTGAAGAAGAGCTGTGCCCCGCCAAAGAGATGAGTGCCAATGACAGCTTTAGAGAGGAAAGGAAAGGAGGGTGAATTCCTAGGCCTTTAGGAAGGAAGTCAGTAGATCTCTTGGGGTAGGTCTAAACCTGACACATGGTCTGGAACTTGAGGAGGAACAGCACATGAAGCTTCCCTCAGGGAAGCTCAGCACCTTCATGGGTTGGTCTAGATTATAGCTGGGCCTGTTTATTTTATCAGCTATGTGACCTCCCAAGGCCATCTTGGACTTTGATATGTCAGTTAACAGACTATCCCTTTCTGTTCTGAAATCTGAGCTTCCTTCTGGACTCCCCCAGTAATGACCTTTCAGCAGTGCTTCTGGATTTCAGCTCATTTGCAGAATGTAGATGGCCAATGTCTTCTGAGTTTAGTAACTAATCAAGCTAGTTCTAGTTACCAGACTTGCCCTCTTCCCCAAGAAATGACGAATGACTCATCCTTTCTGGTATACCCAGGGGAAGGGTGAAACTTTCCCTAGAGTCCCTGAATTGGGTAGCCTAAATTTATGGACCATAAATGTATGAAGGTAGCTCTTCCAGGCCAGAGAGTCAACCGTGGTGGATGTGGGGAAAGGCCGTTGCTAGGATGATCTGGGAGAGAAGTTAAGGCAACATTTCTGAGCAGGAGTTCTAGGCTAGGAGAGCTCAGCCTAGAATATGAGAAGTGGGGGATGAATGTTTCTATGTGACAGTCAGTTAGAGAAGGAGAGACATCTGTGCACATAGTAAAACCTGACTAAATTATATACAAATAACTGCCCTCCTCCCTTACCATGCTTTGGACTTACCTATTGTGGCAATTTGGGTTTCCAAGGCTGTCCCACATCTCTGGAGCCTTCCCTCTTCTCTGATTTCTCTGGTTCCTTTTAGACTTCCTCCACTTCCTACATTGATTCAGGTCTGTACTGGCCTTCAGGGAAGTGATGCTCCCTGTGATTGAGCTGACCACAGATATGACTCCATGCACAAACAGATGCTAACCCAGAAGTTCTGAGTGTAGGGTAAGGGTTCTGTAAATTGGCCTCTGCAGCCCCCTCCATGGTAACTGAGGTTACTTTTCCTCACTTGAGGTGACTTCTGAAAAAAGGCTGTCAGGCCTCCAAATTACTGGCCACTTTCCCCAGCATCTTATAGCTACCCCTAGCAATCTCTGCAATGCTGCCAGGAACATGGGACAGGGACGAGAAATAACTTGGTCAAATCCTGATACTAGAAAGTTTCAGGCCATGACTAGAAGGTGCTGGCACATACTTTAGTTTGTATCCAGACTTCCCCCTACCCCCAGACCTCTCCTAGGAATGTGGAAAGTGAAAAGGGAAAAAAACAGGCATTTAAGACCCTGGGAGTGGAATGATTTCTCTCAGAGTATGGTCAGCCTCAAAATCACCAGCACAAAGCCCCCATGATCCCCAAGCACCCATCTCAAAATCTAAGAACATGATCCTTCCTAAGGGTGCCTTAAAGTTAACCCAGAAGCCATGACTCGACTTCTGCTTTTTGCCATGTAGCTCTGGCCCAGAGGTGCATGAGTTGGGAGAAATATAGTATTAGCCCATCTCTCACCTTATGGACTCTGCATGACTTTGGGCACTAGAGCATGGATGGAAAAGAATGCAGGTTCTTGATCTGACACAAAAGATGTAGGCTCCCCCACAGGCCTCAAGGAAATGTCCCATTGCTCTCTGAGAGAGTACTACTTTACCTACAGTGCCAGAAAACTGGTCTGACCATCAAGGCAGAAATAAGAAGACAGCTTTGAAGAGTTTATGCCTTTCTGAGTATGAGCTGGCAGAGTGAAGATACCACCAGCATCCCACTTCCCAGCTTGAGAATTGGATGGGGAGAGGGTTTCTAGAAGTAAACCTAGCAATGTTCATCCTAAGCTTCAAGCCCACCCTCGTTATGCTGGAAAACTCCTGCTCATCCTCACTTTCTGACTTCTTTCTTTGGGTATCCCTTGTACAACTCCTTCCTGTATCCTACCTTTATCTTATTCTGGAGGCAGGGCATGACCTATCTAGGGGCAAAGTTAAAAATCTGAGTCATAATAATCAAACCCTCTAGGTACTTTACATGTATTATTTCATTAATCCTCATAAAAACGTTGCAAAAGAGGAACCACTATTCTTTTTTTTATAGATAAGTAAACTGAGGTTCTGAGAGGTGAGATGATTGCTGCAGGGTCCCACAGCTAGACCTTGGAGGGACCTCTTAAACAGCTATCTATCTGGCTTTAAAGTCAGTGATAAGGGAGGGAAATATGAAGGGGGAGAAATCAGAGAGGAATACAAACCATGAGAGTCTATGGACCTCGGGAAACAAAATGAAGGTTTTGGAGGGGAGGGGTTTGGGGGACGGGGTAACAGGCTGATGGGTACTAAGGAGGGCATGTGTTGTGATGAGCACTGGGTGTTATATGCAACTAATGAATCGTGAACACTACATCAAAAACTAATGATGTACTGTACAGTGGCTAACTGAACATAATAAAAAATAAATTAAAAAAACCCAAACACACAAAAAAACCAAATACACACAAAAAAGTCAGTGATATTCTTGCAGAATATTACTCTGCCACCTTTTGTTGTTTTGGACCCCTTCCTCTTCCTGATCTTATATCCTACCAGATATCAAATCTATGGATTCTACTTTAAAAGTAGCTCCTATATCTGCTCTCTCCACTCTCCCTTTCTGTCCCTCCTCTCTACCTTTCTCCTGTTTCCTATACCCTCTCTCTTAATTGAAGTAAAATTTTCATACAGTGAAATGCACCTATCCTAATTATACAACTCAATGAGTTTTCATGAATGTATATACCATATTTCCACCACTCTAAATCAAAATATAAAACATTTCCATCACTTTGAATGTTCTTTCATTTCCACTTTCAATTAATTCTTTGCCCCCATAGGCAACCATGCATATGTTTTCTCTTACTGTAGATTAGTTTTCTCGTTCTAGAATCTCATATAAATGGAATAACATAGTATATACTCTTTGGGGTTCTACTTCTTTTGGTCATATAATGTTTTCTATATTCTACATGTTGTTATGTGTATTAGATACTTTATTCCCTTTTTTGGTAACAAGAGAGCTTCATTGAGATGTAATTCACATACCGTACAATTTACCCATATAAATATACAATTCACTGGTTTTTAGTCTACTCACACATTTGTACACCCATCACCACAATTGATTTTAGAACATTTCCATTAGTCCAAAAAGAAACATTTTATCCCTTCACCATGACACTTCAGGTCCCCACTGCCCCTGTGCCCAGCTCTAAATAATCATAATCATTTTATATGTCTGTAGATTTGCCTATTATGGATCTTTCATATAAATGGAATAATAAAATATGTGTTTTTATTGTGACTGACTTTCCACTTAGTATAATGTTTTCAAGGTTCATCCATGTTGTAGCATGTATCAGTACTTCATTCCTTTATAGCCAAGTAATATTCCATTGTATAGCTATAGAACATTTTGCTTAATCTTTCACCTGTTGATGGAGATGGAGATTGTTTCCACCTTTAAGCTAATATAAATAATACCACTATGAATATTCATGTACAAAACTTTGTGTAGACATATTTTTTTAAAATTTCTCTTGGATATATAACTACAAGTGGAATTGCTCTCATAGAGTAACTTTGTGTTTACATTTAGAGTAACTGCCAGACTGAAGATGTCTTAAGTTTTTTCATTTCAAACAAATACTTTTTGCGGCACCTGGGTGGCTCAGTCAGTTGAGCATCCGACTCTTGATTTTGGCTCAGATCATGATCTCACGGTCCTGGAATCAAGCCCCATGTAGGGCTTCCCACTCCGTGGGGTGTCTGCTTGTCTCCCTCTGCCCTTCCCCCACTTGCACTCTCTCACTCACTCTCTCTATCTAAAATAAATTTTAAAAATAAAATTTAAAAAATAGTTTTGCTGGATATAAATGTCTTGGTTGATTTTTTTTCCCAGTACTTTGAATATGTCACCTCACTGCCTTCTGATCCTCATTGTTATTGATTAGAAGTCAGCTACAAGGGGCCCCTTGCATGTGATGATTTGTTTTTCTCTTGCTGATTTTAAGATTTTCTCTTAGACTCTGTTATTCGACATTTTGACTATGATGTGTGTGGGTGTAGATCTCTTTGCTTTTATCCTACTTGAACTTCATAGAATTTCTTGAATATGTAGATCAACATTTTAAATCAAATCTGTAAAGTTTTCAGTCATTATCTCTAGGTATATTTCTGCTCCTTTCTGTGCTCTCCTTCTGGTATTCCCATTACATGTATGTTGGTGCACTTAGTGGTAACTCACAATTCTCTTAGGTTCTGTTAACTTTTCGTCTTTCTTTTTTCCAGATTGTACAGTCTCTACTGACTTATCTGCAGGTTCATAAATTCTTTTTTCTACCAGATCCAATTACTCTTGAACCCATATATTGAATTTTTTTATTACAGTCATTGTATTTTTTAACCATGGATTGTGCATTTAGTTCTTTTAAAAAATAGTGCCTCTCTCTATTGATATTTTCTACTTGATGAAACATTGTCATCATAGCTTACCTTACTTTTTAAATTATAGCTTCCTCTAGTTCTTCTAGAGCTATCTATTATACCTTCTATCTATAATAGCTGTTTTGAAATCTGTCTGCTAAGTCTGACATCTGGGCCTCCCTAAAGACAATTTATATTGCCTGCTTTATTTCCTGTTTATGGGTAATACTTTCCTGTTGTTTGCCATCTTGTAATATTTTTGGAAAAATGGGTATTTTAAGTAATGTATTGTAGCAATCCAGATACTGATCCCCTTCCTCCTATGGAACCCTATTTTATTTTTGTTTTGTTTTGTTTTGTTTTGTTTTGTTTTGTTTTTGCTTCTTTTCGTGGTTATGCTTTAGTGACTTGGCTGTTCTGGTAACATCTACTTCACCCACAGTATACCACCTGTTATGTTACTCCTCAGAGGCATAGCCTTGGGTAAGTTCACAGTCTCCTCAAGTGTCTGGGTAGATCTGTCTCTATTGGTATCCCACCCAGTTGTTAGCCTCAACTAATTGCTATCTGACTGCTCTGTTGTTTTTGATGTTGCTCTGGGACATAAATTGCTCTGTGGTCTGATCTGATAAAAAGTAGACTCTCTTTGGAGGAGCGAGGTGTTACCAATCTTTGTGGCTACCAGTTTCCAGATAAACGCTTTTTAGCTGTTTCTTTGCTTGTGTATCTCTGTTAAACTTCTAGATGGTATTTAATTTTGCCTGTTGCTTTTAGTATTCTGGAGCTGTTAACCTCCTTTTAGTTGTTCACCACCAAAATCCCCATTGTTTTCCATAACACCATCAGACAACTCCCTACACTCTGTTCCAATGTCAATTCCCTTGGAGAGAGCTACAGACCTATCAGTTCTTGTGGTCTGTCTCTCCCCTGGCCAAAACCTCTGTGCCATTTTACGAGAATGGGGACAGGGGCCATAGTCTGGTTTGTCTGGAGTGGCACTACTGCTTTATAGGCAGGGCTCACAGATGGGACAGTAGCTCATTCTAACTTGCCCAGTTACCCCATAAACAAGCTGAAATGGAGACATTTGAGTCCCAGCTTTCTCTGTCTGTCATGCCTGGAGTAAAGCCTCTGCCTTATCGGTAGAGGCTGGGTTGGGGACTTGTCAGTGTCTGCCCAAAATAGAGCATCTGCAGCATGAATCTTGAAGGGAGGTTGGATATTGGTGGCCTGTCCCTCCAAAGGTGAAGCCACAATATGAGACTGAAAGCCATATGGAGAGGGAGGCTTGTCTTGGTTGCACATGACTAGGGTAGGATGTGGGGTATTGATAAGGGAGTGTGTCATGGCTCAAATACCACAGACTTTCACTGTCACCACTTTTTGAAAAATAGATATTTTTCCATTTGGTGTGTACTCTTAGAACAATTTCCAGAGAGTTAAATGATTGTTTTTAAAATGCATTTCAGCAGTGAAATTGTTTTTTCTCTGAGAAGAGGGCTCACAGAATTCCTCACACTGAGATTCTGGAAATTGATCACCTCATTCCTTTTTATTGCTCAATAATATTCCATTGCATGGATATGACACATTAATTATGGTTCTTTTAAAACTAAGCTTATTTTGATGGGCGCCTGGGTGGCTCAGTGGGTTAAAGCCTCTGCTTTCGGCTCAGGTCATGATCTCAGGGTCCTGGGATCGAGGCCCACATCGGGCTCCCTGCTCGGCGGGGAGCCTGCTTCCCCCTCTCTCTCTCTCTGCCTGCCTCTCTGCCTCCTTGTGATCTCTCTCCCTCTGTGAAATAAATAAATAAAATCTTAAAAAAAATAAAACTAAGCTTATTTTGAGATAATTGCAGGTTAACATACAGATTTAAGAAATACAGAAAGATTTCATGTACCTTCTACACAGTTTCCCCCAAGGGTGAGAGCTTGTTAAATTATAGTACATTATAACCAAGATATTAGCATTGTTATAATCCACAAATTTATTCAGGTTTTCCCAGATGTACTTGTATTTGTGTATACCTGTCTGTCTGTATGTGTGTGTATTTAATTCTATGTAGTTTTTTTAATTCAAATTGAATATAGTAAACATAGAGTATATTATTAGTTTCAAGAGTAGAATTTAGTTCATGAGTTGCATGTAACACTCAGTGCTCATTATATCATGTGCCCATCACCAGGTTACCCCATCCCCCCACCCACCTCCCCTCCAGCAACCCTCAGTTTGCTTCCCATAGTAAAGAGTCTCTTATGGTTTGCCTCCCTCTGTTTTTATCTTATTTCATTTTTCCTTCACTTCCCCTATGTTCATCTGTTTTGTTTCTTTTTTTCATCTGTTTTGTTTCTTAAATTCCACATATGAGTGAAATCATATGGTATTTATCTTTCTCTGACTGACTTATTTTACTTAGCTAATACCCTCTACATCCATCCATGTTGTTGCAAATGGTAAGATTTCATTCTTTTTGATGACTGAGTAGTATTCCAATGTATATGTATACCGCATCTTCTTTATCCATTCATCTGTCGAAGGACATCTGGGTTCTTACCATAGTTTGGCTATTGTGGACATTGCTGCCATGAACATTAGGGTTCAGGACCCCCTTCAAATCACTACTTTTGTATCCTTTGGATAAATACATAGTAGTGCAATTGCTAGGTCATTGGGTAGTTCTACCTTTAGCTTTTTTAAAAACCACCATACTATTTTCCAGAGTGGCTGTACCAGTTTGCATTCCCATCAGCAGTGTAAGAGGGTTTCCCTTTCTCCACATCCTCACCAACATCTGTTGTTTCCTGACTTGTTAATTTTAGCTATTCTGGTGTGAGGTGGTATGTCATTGTGGTTTTGACTTTTATTTCCCTGATGCTAAAGCAATGCAGAACATTTTTTCATGTGTCTGTTAGCCATTTGTATGTCTTCTGGAGAAATGTCTGTTCATATCTTCTGCACATTTCTTGACTGGATTTTTTTGTTTTTTGGCTATTGAGTGTGATAAGTTATAGACTTTGGATACTAGCTCTTTATCTGATATATCATTTGTGAATATCTTCTCCCATTCTGTAGGTTGCCCTCTAGTTTTGTTGATTGGTTTCCTTCGCTGTGAAAAAGCTTTTTATCCTGATGAAGTACCAATAATTTGTATTTGCTTTTGTTTCCCTTATCTCTAGAGACATTTCTAGCAAGAAGTTGCTATGACTGAGTTCAAAGAGGTTACTGCCTATGTTTTCCTCCAGGATTTTGATGGATTCCTGTCTCACATTTAGGTCTTTCAACCATTTTCTATTTATTTTTGTGTATGGTATAAGAAAGTGGTCCAGTTTCATTCTTCTGCATGTGGATGTCCAATTTTCCCAACACTATTTTTTGAAAAGACTGTCTTTTTGCCATGGGAAATTCCTTCTCGCTTTGTTGAAGATTAGTTGACCATAGAGTTGAGGGTCCATTTCTGGGTTCTCTATTATGTTCCATTGATCTATATGTCTGTTTTTGTGTCAGTACCATACTATCTTGATGAATAAAGCTTTATAATACACCTTGAAGTCCAGAATTATGATGCCTTCAGCTTTGGTTTCCTTTTTCAACATCACTTTGGATATTCAGGGTCTTTTGAGGTTCTATACAAATTTTAGAATTGTTTGTTTCAGCTCTGTGAAAAATGCTGGTGGTATGAAACAAGATGGGATGGGGAAGGAGACAAACCATAAGAGACTCCTAATCTCACAAAACAAACTGAGGGTTACTGGGGGGTGGGAGGGTAGGGATAGGGTGGATGGGTTATGGACATTGGGGAGGGTTTGTGCTTTGGTGAATGCTGTGAAAGGTGTAAGCCTGACGATTCACAGACCTGTACCCCTGGGGCAAAAAATAAAAAATAAAAAATAAAAAAAATGCTGGTGGTATTTTGATAAGGATTGCCTTGAATGTGTAGATTGCTTTGGGTAGTATAGACATTTTAACAATATTTGTTCTTCCAATCCATGAGCATGGAATGTTTTTCTATTTCTTTGTTTCTTCCTCAATTTCTTTCACAAGTATTTTATAGTTTTCAGAGTACCAATCTTTTACCTCTTTTGCTAGGTTTATTCCTAGGTATCTTATGGTTCTTGGTGTAATTATAAATGAGATTTATTCCTTGATTTCTCTTTATGCTACCTCATTGTTACTATATAGAAATGCAACAGACTTCTGTGCATTGATTTTATATCCTGTGACTTGGCTGAATTCCTGTATCAGTTCTAGCAATTTTTCAGTAGAATCTTTTGGTTTTTCTACATAGAGTATCATATCATCTGCAAAGAGTGAAAGTTTGCCTTTTTCTTTCCTGATTTGGATGCCTTTTATTTTTGTTGTTGTTGTTGTTGTCTGATTGCCAAGGCTAGGACTTCTAGTACTGTGTTGAACAACAGTGGTGAGAGTAGACATTCCTGCTATGTTCCTGATCTTAGGGGAAAAGCTATCAGTTTTTTCCCACTGAAGATGATATTCATTGTGGGTTCTTCCTATATGGCTTTTATGATATTAAGATACGTTTCCTCTGTCACTACACTGCAGAGAGTTTTAATTTAGAAAGGAGGCTGTAGGGGGCACCTGGAAGGCTCAGTCAGTTAAGCATATGCCTTCAGATCAGGTCATGGTCCCAGGGTCCTGAGATGGAGTCTTGTGTCAGGCTCCCTTCTCATGGGGGAATCTGTTTCTCCCTCCCTCTCTGCCCCTCCCCCCATTCATGCTTTCCCTCTCTCTCTGTCTCTCTCAAAAAAATTAAAATCTTAAAAATAAAGAAAGGGTGCTGTATTTTCTCAAATGCTTTTTCTGTATTTACTGAGAGGATCATATGGCTCTTGTCCTTTTTTAAATTAATGTGGTGTATCACATTGATTTACAGATGTTGAACCACCCTTGCAGCCCAGGAATAAATCCCACTTGATCATGGTGAATAATCATTTTAATGTACTGTTTAATCCTATTAGCTAGTATCTTGGTAAGAATTTTTGCATCTATGTTCATCAAGGATATTGGTCTGTAATTCCACCGTGTTCCAGACCTTAAGAGAAAAGCTCTCAGTTTTTCCCTGCTGAGGATGATAGTAGTTGACGGTTTTTTGTATATGGCCTTTATGATGTTGAGGTATGTTCTCTCTATCCCTACATTGTGTAGGGTTTTTATCAAGAAAGGATGCTGTATTTTGCCAAATGTTTTTTCTCTTTCTATCGAAAGGATCATATGGTTCTTATCCTTTCTTTTATTAATGTGGTATAACATGTTGATTTATTTGTGGATAATCCCTGAAGCCTGGGAATGAATCCCGCTCGATTGTGGTGAATAATCCTTTTAATGTACTGTTGGATACAATTAGCCAGTATTTTGTTGATAATTTTTGTATCCATGTTCATCAGGGATATTGGTCTGTAGTTCTCCTTTTAGTGGGGTCTTTGTCTGGATTTGGGATCAACATAATGCTGGCCTCATAGAATGAGTTTGGAAGTTTTCCTTCTGTTTCTGTTTTTTTGGAACAGTTTCTAGAACAGAATAGGCATTAATCCTTTAAGTATTTGGTAGATCTCCCCTGGGAAGCCATCTGGACTCTTGTTTGTCGGGAGATTTTTGATTCAATTTCTTTGCTGGTTATGGATCACTTTAGATTTTCTATTTCTTCCTGTTTCAGTTTTGGTAGTTTATATGTTTCTAGGAATTTATCCATTTCTTCCAGATTGCCTAATTTGTTGGCATAGAATTGCTCATAATAATCTCTTATAATTGTTTGCATTTCTTCAGTGTTTGTTGTGATCTCTCCTCTTTCATTCATGATTTTATTTATTTGGTTCCTTTCTCTTTTCTTTTTGATAAGTCTGCCTAGGCATTTATCAGTCTTGTTAATTCTTCCAAAGAACTAGCTCCTTGTTTCTTTCATTCACCTGTTCTACTATTTTTTTTATTTCTATATCATTGAATTCAGCTCTAATCTTTATTATTTCTCTTCTCCTGATGGACTTAGGTTTTATTTTCTGTTCTTTCTCCAACTCCTTTAGGTATAAGGTTAGGTTGTGTATTTGAGCCTTTTCTTCCTTCTTGAAGAAGGCCTATATTGCTATACGCTTCCCTCTTAAGACTGCCTTTGTTGCATCCCAAAGGTCTGAATTAGTTTAGACCTGACTTGTGACCCAGTATGTGATCCATTCTGGAGAGTGTCTCATGTGCACTTGAAAAGAATGTGTATTCTGCTGCTTTAGAATGAAATGCTCTGACTGTATATGTTAAGTCCATCTGGTTCAGTGTATCATTCAAAGCCTTTTTTTCTTTGTTGATCAGCTTAGATGATCTGTCCACTGCTGTGAGTGGGATCTTAAAGTCTCCTACTATTATTGTATTCTTATCAATGAGTTTTTTTAAGTTTGTTATTAGTTGATTTCTATATTTCCCAAGTTAGGTATATAAATATTTACAGTGATTAGATCTTCTTCTTGGGCATGCCCCTTTATTATGATATATAGTCCTTCATCTCTTATTACAGTCTTTGGTTTAAAATCTAGTTTGTCTGATATAAGGATGGCTACTCTGCCTTTCAGTTAATGTCCATTAGCATGGTAAATTGTTCTCCACCCCTTCTCTTTCAATCTGGAATTGTCTTTGGGTCTTAAATGAGTCTCTTGTAAGCAACATATCAATGGGTCTTCAGTTTTGATCCATTCTGATACACTATATCTTTTGATTGGAACATTTATTCCATTTACATTCAGAGTAATTTTTGGAAGATATGATTTTTTAATATTTTGAAAAATTTATTTATTTTTGAGAGACAGAGAGTGAGAGCACATGAGTGGGGGGAAGGGCAGAGGGAAAAGCAGGCTGAGCAGAAAGCCTGATGTGGAACTTGATTCTAGGACCCTGGGATCATGAACTGAGCTGAAAGCAGATGTTTAACTGACTGAGCCATCCAGGTGCCCGAAAGATATGAATTTAGTGACATTATATTATCTGTAAAGTTGCTGTTCCTATAGATCGTCTCTGTTCCTTTTTAGTCTTTGTTACTTTTGATCTCTCTTTCCACTCAAAGGGTCACCTTTAATATTTCTTGCAGGGCTGGTTTAGTGTTCACGAATTCCTTTAGTTTCTGTTTCTCTTGGAAACTCTTGATCTCTCCTTCCATTCAGAATGATAGCCTTGCTGGATAAAGTATTCTTGGCTACATACTTTTCCCATTTAACATGTTGAATATATTGTGCCAGTCCTTTCTGGCCTGCCAGGTCTCTGTGGACAGGTCTGCTACCAGCCTTATGTTTCTACTCTTGTAGGTTAAGGATCTCTTCTCCCGAGCTGCTTTCAGTATTTTCTCTTTATCTTTGCAATTTGCAAGTTTCACTATGATATGTCATGGTGTTGACCGAGTTTTGTTGATTTTGAGGGGAGTGCTCTGTGCCTTTTGGACATGAATGCCTGTTTCCTTCCCCATATTGAGGAAGTACTCAGCTGTAACTTGTTCAAATAAACTTTTGACTCCTTTTTGCCGTTATTCTTCTGGGACTCCCATAATATGGATACTATTTCACTGTATAGAATTGCTGTGTTCACTAAGCCTACCTTTGTGATCTAATAGTTTTCTTTCCCTCTTTTCTGCTTCATTATTTTCCATAATTTTTTCTTCTATATCACTGATTGTCTCTTCTGCTTCATTTATCTTCATTTTTATGGCTTCCACTTGGTGCTGCATCTCAGTTATAGCATTTTTAATTTCAATCTGACTAGATTTGAGTTATTTTATCTCTACAATAAGGGATTCTCTAGTGTCTTTTATGCTTTTTTTAAGCCCGGCTAGTATTCTTATAATTGTTGTTTTAAATTCTAGTACAGACATCTTACTTATATCTGTATTGATTAAATCGCTGGGTGTGAGTACTACCTTCTTTTTTTGGGGGGGGTGTGTGAATTTCTCCATCTTGTCATTTTGTCCAGAAAATAAAATAAGAAAGAAAATGAAACAAAAACTGGGGCGCCTGGGTGGCTTAGTGGGTTAAGCCTCTCCCTTCGGCTCAGGTCATGATCTCAGGGTCCTGGGATCGAGCCCTGCATCGGGCTCTCCACTTGGCAGAGAGCCTGCTTCCCCCTCTCTCTCTTCCTGCCTATCTGCCTACTTGTGGTCTCTCTGTCAAATAAATAAATAAAAATCTTTAAAAAAAAGAAAATGAAACAAAAATAAAAATAAAAACAAAAACAGTACTAGATCCTGGGTGTGTTTTGGTCTGCTTGTTAAAAGAAACTTCCAAAAGGTTGTTGCTTTTCTACTTGTAGACTTGCAGTATTTGTTTTTTAGACCTCTGATTGATTTCTCAGTTGTTCAGAGTGACTTGATAACTATTCAAGTGATGAGACAAACTTAGGGTTCCCCTATTCCTCTGCCATCTTCAAAAATCTGATCAACACTGGATTACTTTGAAGCATAGCCTGGGCATCATATAATTTCATTCATAAGTATTTGAATATATAGCTCCCAAAGAAAAGGGTTTTAAAGAACAAAACAAATATACCTTATAGCACCTAAAAGAACCCACTAAATCTTTAATGTCATTAAATTTCTAGTCAGTGTTCAAATTTCCTTGATTGTCTGGTAAACTTTATATTACCATTGGTGTATTCAACCAGGATCTAAATAAGGTCCATGCATTGTCTCTTTTTCTCTTTTTTAGTATAGTTGACACACAATGTTACATTAGTTTCAGATGTACGACATAGTGATTCAACAAGTTTATACATTATGCTGAGTTCATCAGAAGTATAGCTAGCTACCATCTGTCCTGATATATCACTATTACAATATCATTGACTATATTTCTTATGCCGTGCCTTTTATTCTATAACTTATTATTATAATATTATAATTATTATATTATTATTATTATTATTATTCCATAACTGGAAGTCTGCATCTCTTACTCTTCTTTGTTTATTTTGTTCAGCCTTCTACCCTCTTCCCCTCTAGCAATCATCAGTTTCTCTATATTTATAGGTCTGATTCTGCTTTTTGTTTGTTTGTTCTTTTGTTTTTTAGATTACACTCATGAGTGAAATCATATGGTACTTGTCTTTCTCAGTCCAACTTATTTCATTTAGCATAATACTTTCTAGGTCTATCCATGTTGTCTTAAATGCCATTATCTCATCTTTTTTTATAGCGGTGTAATAGTTCATTGTGTGTGTGTGTGTGTGCATATACCACATTTTCCTTACCCATTCATCTATCAATGGACACAGGTTGCTTCCAAATGTTGCCAGTTGTAAATAATGCTGCAATAAATATAGGGGTGCATATATCTTTTCAAATTAGTGTTTTCACTTTCTTTGAGTAAATACCCAATAGTGGAATTATTGGATCATATGGTATATCTATTTTTAATTTCTTTTTTTAAAAGATTTTTGTTTATTTATTTATTTATTTGAGAGAGGGAGCAGAGTGAGTGAAAGAACATGAGTGGGGGGAGAGGCAGAAGAAGAGAGAGAAGCAGGCTCCCCACTGAGCAGGGAGCCTGACACAAGGCTCAATCCCAGGACCTCGGGACCACGACCCAAGCTGAAGACAGCTGCTTAACCAACTGAGCCACCCAGATGCCCCTATTTTTAATTGCTTGAGTAACCTCCATACTGTTTTCCACAGTGGCTGTACCAATTTACGTTCGCATCAACAGTGTATAAGAGTTCCTTTTTCTCCACATCCTTGACAACACTTATTCTTTATTATTTTTTAGTTTTAGTCATTCTAACAGGTGTAAGGTGATACATCATTGTGGTTTGATTTGCACTTCCCTGATGATTAGTGATGTTGGAGCATCTTTTCATGTGTCTGTTTGCCATCTGTATGTCTTCTTTGGAAAAATGTTTATTCAGGTCCTCTGACCATTTTAAATCACTGTTTGGGGCTTTTGGGAATTGAGTTGTATTTTTGAGTTATATAAGTTCTCTGTACAAGTTCAAAAACATAAAGAATTTGGATATTAACCTTTTATTTGATGCATCGTTTGTAAATATCTTCTATTTAGTGGGGTTTTGATGGTTTCCTTTGCTGTGCAAAAGCTTTTTATTTTGATATAGTCCCAATAGTTCTTTTTTTTTGCTTTTGTCTCCCTTGCCTTAGGATACATATCTAGAGTAATGTTGCTATGACTGGTGTCAGAGAAATTACTGCCTATATTCTAGGATTTTTATGGTTTCGGGTCTCACATTTAACTCTTTAATCCATTTTTAGTTTATTTTTGTGTATGGTGCTACAAGGTAGTTCAGTTTCATTCTTTTACATGTAGCTGTCAGTTTTCCCAGCACCGGAAGAGAGTGTCTTTTTCCCATTGTATATTCTTGCCTCCTTTGTCATAGGTTAACTGACCATGTAATCATAAGTTTACTTTTGGACTCTCTATTCATTCCACTGATCTATTTTTGTGCCAGTAGCATACTGTTTTGATTGCTAAAGCTTTGCACTATATCTTGAAATCTAGAATTGTGATGACTCCAGCTCTGTTCTTTCTCAATATTGCTTTGGTTATTCATGGTCTTTTGTGGTTCCATACAAATTTTAGTATTCTAGTTTTGTGGAAAATGTTATTGATATTTTGATAGGGATTGAATTCAATTTGTAGATTGCTTTGGGTAATATGGATATTTTAACAATATTAATTCTTCCAATCCCTGAGTATGGAATAAATTTGCATTTGTTTGTGTCATCTTCAGTTTCTTTCATCAGTATTTTGTAGTTTTTAGAGAACAGGTCTTTCACCTCTTTGATTAAGTTTATTCCTAGTTATTTTATTCTTTTTGTGTAATTATAAATGGTGTTTTCTTAATTTCTCTTTCTTCTTCTTTGTTATTAATGTGTGGAAGAGTACTGATTTCTGGGTATTAATTTTGTATCTTATAACTTTACAGAATTCATTTATTATTTTTTGATGGAGTCCTTAGGATTTTGTATGTATATAATACCCTGTCAACTTCAAATAGTGACAGTTTAACTTATTTTTACCATTATAGCTGCCTCTTATTTCTTTTTCTTGTGTATTTCCTGTGGATGGGACTGTCATTTGGAAGTCTAGGTAAATTTTTCAGAGAACAAAATATGTTTTCTAGAATAAAAAAATTAATTGTCAATTTAAAAAATTCAGTGAACAGGTTAAATAGCAAATGAGAGAGAAATAAAGAGACTGTTAGTAATCTGAAAAGTAGATCTGAAGAAATTACTCATAATACAGCAGAGAGAGAGAGAGAGAGCAAAAGGGGTAGGAATTGTAAATGAGAAATTTAAAAATATGAAAGATAAAATGAGAAACCTAACATAAATGTAACTGCATTCTAGATGGAGAGAATGCAGAAAATGAGAGAAAACCAAAATTCAAAGAATTATGGCTGATAGTTTTCCTTTATTGATGAAAAACATGAATCCTTAAATTCAAGAATTGCAACAAGCCTCAGGCAGGACAAATCCAAAGAGAGATGTGCATAGACACATTACAGTAAAAAGATAGAGAATGTCTGAAAAGGAACCAGACAGAAATGATGGATTATCCCTGAAAGAATGATTATTAAACTGAGGTCAGACTTCTCAAAAGCAACAAAGTCAGAAGATGAAGAATAATATAGTTGACCCTTGAACAGTGTGGGTGGTTAGGAGTGCTGACCCCTGTGCAGTTGAAAATCTGTGAGTAAATTTTGGCTTTTCCAAAACTTAACTACTAATAGCTTAGTGCTGACTGGAAGCATTACTGATAACATAGTTGGTTAATGCATATTTTGCATGTTACATGTATTATATGCTGTATTCTTATAATAAAGAAAGTTAGAGAAAAGAAAATGCTATTAAGAAAAGCTTAAGGGGACACCTGGGCGGCTCAGTGGGTTAAAGCCTCTGCCTTCAGCTCAGGCCATGATCTCAGGGTCCTGGGATCGAGTCCCACATCAGGCTCCCTGCTCAGCGGGGAACCTGTTTCCTCCTCTCTCTCTCTCTCTCTCTCTCTCTCTGCCTGCCTCTCTGCCTACTTGTAATCTCTCTCTCTCTGTCAAATAAATAAATAAATAAATAAAATCTTTTTTAAAAAAGAAGAACTTAAGGAAGAGAAAATACATTTACAGTGCTGTACTATATTTATTAAAAAATGCATGTATAATGAGCCTGCACAGTTCAAAGGTATGTTGTTTAAGGATCAACTGTACTTTAAATGTGCCAAAGGAAAATATCTGTCAGTCTAGAATATTTACCCTTGAAAATCTAATGCTGGAAAAAATAAGAGCTAAATAAAGACAATTTCAGACATGTAAAATCAGATCCTCTCTAATAGGTCTTCTATAGTGAATTTCCATAAGATGGAAGAAGAATGAGATAAAAGAAATAGTAATGAGAGGAGAAATTTAGATAAATATAAATAACCATTACCTATGTGAAACAATATAGTGGCTGAATTGGGGAGTTTTTAAAAAGGTGGAATTAAATTAGTGGGCAACAGTAATAAGTAAGCTGAGGGAGTGATCAACATTAAAGCATTAGGAGGTCCTTGTATCATTGGGGGGAAGGAATAGATAGTAATTAAATTTAGACTTGGTTCATTTAAGTATGAATATTAAAATTTAAAGGTAATTTCTAAAAGGATAGAAATAGAGTATACAACATACAAAGAAGTAGAAGGAAAAATTGAATAACAAAAGTTCAGTTACTTGTAATGGAGATAGGAAAGGAAAAAAAGAAGCATTGAAAAGTCACAGTGAGGGTGCCTGGGTGGCTCAGTGAGTTAAAGCCGCTGCCTTCGGCTCAGGTCATGATCCCAGGGTCCTGGGATCGAGGCCCACATTGGGCTCTCTGCTCAGCGGGGAGCCTGCTTCCTCCTCTCTCCTCTCTCTCTGCCTGCCTCTCTGCCTACTTGTAATCTCTCTCTCTGTGTCAAATGAATAAATAAAATCTTAAAAAAAAAAAGAAAAGTCAGAGTGAGTAGAAAACATTAAATTAGATAGTATGAATAAATAAAAAATATTAGTGATCAAAATACATGTTATTGTATGAAATCTGCCAGTTAAAATACTGAAATTTCAAAATGATAATTGATTTTTTTCAAAATCCAGTTATATGTTTTTACAAAATACACACCTACAAAAGACACAACATAAAGACTGTATTCTCTGGTCACAGTGCAATTAAGTTAGACATCAATAGCAAAAACAAAACAAACCTTAAAAATATATACAGAAATTTATTTTTTATTTTTTTAAAAGATTTTATTTATTTATTTGGCAGAGAGAGATCACAAGTACGCTGAGAGGCAGGCAGAGAGAGAGGAGGAAGCAGGCTCCCTGCCGAGCAGAGAGCCCGATGAGGGCCTCGATCCCAGGACCCTGAGATCATGACCTGAGCTGAAGGCAGAGGCTTTAACCCACTGAGCCACCCAGGCACCCTATACAGAAATATAAAAACACATATTTGATTAACTCATGGGACAATGAAGGAGCCTTAATGTAAATTAGAAAATATTTATAACTGAATTCTAATAAAAAATATCTCACATTCAAACCTGTAGGATGAAGCAAAGGAAGATTGTGCTTAGAGTCAGATTCGTAGCCTTTAAATATCTTTACTAGGAAATCAGAAAGAATGAGCATTTATACATTAGGTACCCAACCTAAGAAGTTAGAAAGGAAACAATGATATAAATCCAAATAAAGTAGAAGGAAGTCAATAACAAAGATAAGAGCAAGAGTTAAATGAAAAGAAATTGAAACTATGGTAGAAAGTGAATTGGGGTAAATTGGAGGGGGAGATGAAAGATGAGAGGCTGTGGATTCTGAGAAACCAACTGAGGATTATGGAGGGAAGGAAGGTGGGGGGATGGGTGAGCCTGGTGGTGGGTATTAAGGAGGGCATGTATTGCATGGATCACTGGGTGTGGTGCATAAACAATGAATCTTGGAACACTGAAAAAAATAAAATTAAATTAAGATGTTAAAAAAAAGAAAGAATTTAACTACCAAATTGATACTTGAAAAGATTGTGTTTTTTGGAAAATGGATAAAACTTCTGGCCACGCTAATCAATAAAGAGATAAGTTAAATAAAATGAAATAGTTTGTAACTAGAGTGACGCCTTGGTGGGTCAGTCAGTTAAGTTGCCTTTGGCTCAGGTCATGATCCCAGACTTTTGGATCGAGTCTTGCATCGGGCTCCTTGCTCAGTGGGGAGCCTGCTTCTCCCTCTGCCTGCCGCTCCCCCTACTTGTGCTTTCTCTTCTTCTTCTCTCTCTCTCTCTGACAAATAAATAAATAAAATCTTTTTAAAAAGAGAAAATTTGTAACTAGAAATAGAGAAGAGATTAAAAATAAGTTATTACTGTGAACTACTTTATACTGATTAATTTGAAGACTTACACAAAATAAATAATATCCTGGGCAAATATAACTCTACAAAAATGGCTACAGAAGAAATTGAAAACCTTAATAGACCTATAAATTTTAAAGTAATGAATTAATAAGTAAAATTCTACCATACCCCTCACTCTGAATACCACAGTCCAGATGATTTCATAGGTGAGTTCTGTCAACATTCAAGAAACAAACAAACAAAAAATCCAATCTCACAAAACTCAGGAAGGGAATAGAAAAATAAGAAAAATTCCCTCCAATTGATTTCATGAGGGTTTATAAGCTTGATAATAAAACTGACAAGAACATTAGGGGTGCCTGTGTGGCTGAGTTGGCTGAACATCTGACTCTTGATTGCAGTTCAGGTCATGATCTCAGGGTTGTGAGATCATGGAGCCTGCTTAAGATTCTCATTCTCCCTATGCCCCTCTTCATTCCCCCAACTCTCTCTCTTTCTCAAAAAATAGAAAAGCTTAAAAAAGAAATAAAATAAAATTGACAAGAACATTAAAAGAAAGAAAAAATACAGGTTGATCTTTCATATAAGCATAGCGAAAAATCTTTTGCTAATTATTAGTATCTCGGTTTATAAAATGTTAAAACTTTGTTGAAAGACATTAAAGGGATCTAAATGAGGAGAGAGGCTAACTGACTCAGTGTAAACTGCTACAATCATACTAATTGTATATAAAAATCTTACATATGACAAACTAAAGAAAAAAGAAAAACAGTGATTATATGTAAGAACGGTAGAGCACTGAGAAAGAGGAGCCTCGAGGTAATTTTAGTCATAGGTAGTATTTACTATTCCAAGTCACTGTTTTAAATACCTTGGTCGGAGGCACCTGGATGACTCAGTCAGGTGGGCACCGGACTCTTGATTTCAGCTCTGGTCCTGATCTCAGGCTCATGGGATGGAGTCTGGAGTTGTGTTCCCCACTCAGCAGGGACTCTGCTTCTCTCCCTCTTTCTCTGCCCCTCCCCCAGCTCGTGCTCTCTCTCTCTCTCTCTCTCTCAAATAAATAAATAAATGGATTGTTTTAAACAAATAAATACTTTGTTCATATTAATTTATCCAATGTTAAACAATCTTGTGAAGAATGTGCTGCTATTATTAGCATTGTCACTTTACATATGGGAGAACTATGGCATAGAGATATCAAGTTACTTGTCTAATGTCACACAGTTAGAGAGCTTAAGTTTGATTACAGTCTGACCTTTCTTTTAACCACCATACTGATACTTTTGATTGCTAATAATTCTCTTTCCTACTTGGGATAATTGCCCTTAACTAGAGAAATATTGTCAGGGAAGAAAGTAACAGGAGCTTGGATCTTTTAGGGACAAAGCAGTCCCCAACTATTGGAGGTCTCTGTTTCAATGAGGTGTGTGTGTGTGTGAATGCATATATATGTATTTATGCAAACTCATGTATTTATCCTTCCCTCAATAGCTTCATATATATCAATAACAAAGATTAGAAAATATAATGGTAAAAAATTCCATTGCCAATAAGAATAGCAAGCATAGAATACCTAGGAATATAAATTTAACAAAAAGTGCAAGACTCATAGGAAGAAAGTATAAAATTCTACTAAAGAAGATAAAGATAAGACTGATAAATATAGAAAGATGTCTTGTAATTACATAGACTCAATTTTGTAAAAACTATTAATTAACCTAGAAATTAAAGACATTTTCAATGAAAATTTCAAGAGTGTGGGGGGTTGTTTTTATTTTTTGGAACTTTATAAAAGTTTTCTTCAGTTTATGGGGATGGATAAATATTAAGGAATAGCAAGGAAATTCTGAAGAGTAAAACAAATAAAAGAGGATTTGCCTTATTAAATATTAAAATTTATTACAAAGCACAATAATTAAAATACTATAGCATTATTTTAGGAATAGAAATAGATCAGTTGAATCAAAATGGAAAATCCAGAAGTGAACCCAGATATTGAATTTATTATAAAAGTGTCATTGCAATTTACTAGGAAAAATAAATATTCAGTAAGCTTATTGGGACAACCAGCTAATTATTCAGAAAATAAATAGAGCTGCATTAATGCTCTACTGTTTATACCATATGAATTTTTTGTATAATAATATAAAATATGAAAAAATGAAACCATAAAAACAACAGAAGGAAATATGAGTGAACATTTTTATAATCTCAGGGTAGCAGAGGACTCTTCAAGCATGATACAAAATGCACAAACCATAAAGGGAAGTTTGACAGATTTGACTACATAAAAATAAAATATTTCTGTACAGCAGAAAATGTCATAAATAAAATTGAAAGGCAAATGACAAATTGGAAAAGAGCACATATGACAAAGGTTAATTTCCTTTAACAATCTATTAACAAAAAGATAAACGCTCAAGTAAAAAAATGGGCAAAGGACATGAGTAGGACAATCATGACAGAAAAACACACATAGACAATAAACCTGTGAAAAGCTGTTCAACATTACCTTTAATCAAAGAAATGCAAATAAGAACCATAAGATAGACTTTGTCACCTTTTGGTTTATCAAATATTTTAAAATAGACTATTTTTTAGAAAAGTTTTAAATTTATAGAAAAAGTGAGATGTTACAGAGATTTTCCATACACTCTGCACCCAGCTTCTTTATTAACATATTAAGTTAGTGTGCATTTTTATAATTAATTAACCAATACTATACATTATTGTTAGCCAAAGTCCATAGTTTTTTTAAATTTACTTTGTTTTTACCTAATGCCCTTTTTCTATTCCAGGATCCCATTCAGGATACCACATTACAAGTAGTTATCATGTCTCCTTCAACTTCTCTTGGCTATGGTGGATTTTTACACTTTTCTTGACATTTTTGGAGTACTAGTCCAGTATTTTGTAGGATGCCCACTATTGGAATTTGTCTGATGTTTCTCTTAGGCACAAGATAAGACCAGAGTTATGGATTATTGGAAGGAAGAACACAGTGCCATTTTTATCACATTATGTCAAGGATGCATGCTATCTACATGATTCATATCTGTTGATGTTGAACTTTCTGAGGTGGTGTTTATCACGTTTTTCCACTGTAAACTTACATTTTCCCTCCCCCTTTCATACTTTACTCTTTGGAAAATGTTACTATATGTAACTCATACCTAAGGAGTGGAGCATTATACTCCCTATTTCTTGAGGGCTGATTAGCTACATAAATTATTTGGATTTTTTTCTGTATAGATTTCTTTCTTCTCACCCATCTGTTAATTTATTCAGTCATTTATTTATATCAGTATGGACTTATCTATATTTATTTTATGCCTTGGTTTATAATCCAGTACTACTTTTATTTATTCTGTTGCTCCAATTGTTCTAATTTTAGCTATTAGTAGCTCTCTCAGTTGGGTCCTGTGCTCCCTTGATTATATTGCTGTCAGTGTATGATTTTTTTTAAAAGCACTTCCTTTCTGGCACTAAAAGATGCCAGGCTTGTCTTGTATATTTCCTGCACCAGTCCTAGAATCAGCTATTTCTCTAAGGAGCACTCATCCTTTTTAGTGTAGAATAGTACTAGAAATCAAGATCTGGATGCTAGATGTGCTCTTTCCTCCTGTGGCCTCATTGCTTCTAAGCCCTATTAGATGACACAACAAAGAAATATGCATGTGTTTATTAACTTGTGTATATACACATATCTCTAAATATTTCTATATGTAATTATCTGTATCTATATTAAGTTAAACATGATTTCATACTGATATCTTCAATTCTTATCCCTTACCACATGGATCATTTTATCTTTCCTTTCTTTTTTTTTTAATTTTATTTTTATTATTTGCCCAAGGGGTACAGGTCTGTGAGTCATC
>LNAC01001367.1:82480-218935 GCA_002007465.1 Ailurus styani | reverse complement strand
CTCACCCGTGACTCTATGTGACCCGAAGGGGGCCTGGGCGTCACCGCCTACATTCTCACCCATCCACGGAGTCTCTCTGTAGCTTCTCTGATGTCTTTCGTACTGGGCCACTCTAGCTCTCTAAGTGTCCCTGCTACTGGCTGGAGTGGAGTGGCATGGCAGGAGGGCTCTCTGGAGGAGGTGGCCTCTGAGCTGAATACTGATGGATGAGCAGGAGGGACCAATGATGCATTCACACCTTAGAGAGCATAGGAATCTCTTGGAGACCTTGTCACAGAAAGATCCCTCAGGGCGTGGAGCTGAGACCCTGTCCTGCCCCCATGTGCTGTCTCTGCTGGGACCAGACAGGGAGTAGCAAGGATCCTCACATGATGATGGGATAGGAGTGGGGGCAGCTGGAGGAGGCAAAGGCATTTCTGGCAGAAAGCACCACATGGGCAAAAACACGGGGCACCAAACAGCTTTGTCGGGGTGAGCGAAGCCCGTTTGTGCACTTGGTTTCTGGAGTCCAGACACTCAACGCTGGCAGGGCGGAAGTAGGAGGCAGAATAAAGGAACACCCTGTGCCCATGGTCTGTTCCCACGGACTCTGTCCAGGGCTCCCATCCTAATGGGCAATCCTACCCCCTAGGGAACCTCTCTCCTGGAAGCACAAGCACCTAGAAGCCTCTAATCTTGGGGTCCCCACAGCCATCAGGTTGCTTTGGAAATCGTTCATTTGACAACTCAGCTATCCCAGAGGAAGCAGTAGTGCCAGAGACAGCAAGAAACCAAATCCTGATACCTGGACCCTTGATCCAACTCTTCCTGAAGCCTCTCTCCTACTCTCACAAAGGACCTGACCTGAGTCTCCTTTGAGGCTTTAGCAGGTTGAGACGAGTTTCTACCACCACATGGGAAAAAAATCTTACTGGTTCTCTTTCATCCCAATTCTGCTGAGGAGCAAACACTGTCTTGGGAGAAGACTCTGTGTAGAGTCCATCAGAACAGACAAGAGACAGCTCCCAGGTTCAGTGGGCCACACTTGGGCTTCTACCTTCCAAGGATAAGGACAGTGACAAACTTCCCTATTTCTGAGATTGCCAGGTACCTCCCTCTGGGGTCCCCCACTGCCCATGACAGTTGTCCTCTCCTGGGTGGGTCTGGGGACATTGGTGTGCTCTGATCCCAGGCAGGTTCTCAAAGCCAAACCCTATCCTGTCCTGGAGTTCATGACATCAGAGCGAAGACACTAAGTCCCCAGCCTCTGCCATCCCCTGACATGAAACCCCCCCAGAGCTCTTGCCTAACCACCAAAAGCTAACCCCCTGAGAAGCTGTGTGAGTGACTGTGTCCTGAGTTCAGCTTTGAAGGGTCCTCCATCCATGTCTAGGGTGACAAATCGAGTGCGTTCCCTCACCCTGGACTCACAGGCCACGCACCCTCCTGGAAGGGCAGGCCATTCCTACCCCCTCCCAGAGCAACCGGCCTGCTCCTGGGCCCCATGATGGACCCCAGACTATCGGGTGAGGAGGAGAGCCTGCTGGCCCCCCACAGGCATGGTGTGTAGCATGCACTGACAGTGAGTAACCCAGAAGCAAGGAGGGTGGGAAAGGACCCCATAGGAGCTGGGCGACCCCAATGGCAACGTGCTCCCTAGCCCCGGCCTCTGCACCTTTGCTGCGTCCACACTCCTGTCTTCCCGACATGTGTTCTAAGGTTCTCTCCAGGATGTAGTCACAGGAGGTCTTTCTGCCACATGCAGAGCGAGGTGACAGACGTCCCCATTGGTGCTTGGTGCCCCTATGGGCTTGAATAGCCTCCCTCCAGATTCATGTCTGCCTGGAACCTCAGCAGGTGAGCTTCTTTGGAAATAGGGTCTCTGCCGATGTAACTGGTTGAGAAGAGGTCACACTGGGCTACGGCGCAGCCCTGATCGCACATGCCTGGTGTCCTCACCAGCAGAGAGAGCAGACTCAGGCTGGCAGGAGGGAAGTGGGGGAAGCCCAGGGCAGGGACTTTGGCGACACAGCTTCTGGCAGGAAAGCCCTACTTGGCAGCAACGCCCAGAGGCTGGGAGAGAAGTGTGGAAAGGACCCCCCTTTGGGCCTCCCAGAGGGACCGAGCCCAGTGGACCCTGATTTCAGACCGGTGTCCTCCGGATCCATGAGAGAACGCAGTTCTGAGGTTGTAAGCCGTCTGGCTTGTGGTATCCTGTTTCAGCATCCTGAGCAAACTCCCGCGGGGCCAGGAGCCCTTCCAAATGCAGGCCCCGTAGACCCTCAGAGCCGGAAGCCACAAGCCCAAAGCTGCGGAGAAAGGAAAGACGTCTGTCTGTCGGATGGGTAGCCCTCGTGCTTCTACGGGACAGACATCACCCGACACCGCACAGACCCATGTAGCCCCTCCTCTCGGATACTGATTTTAAAAGTCACCTCGTTGGGAACATCCTGGGCCTGACGGAGCCCATCATGAACTGGACCCATGACCCTGGGTGCACAGTTAGCTTCAGGGAGTGACCCCGCAGTGGCAGGAGTGACACCCCGTGGTGTGCTCTGCTGACTGAGCAAGAGTGACGGACACGGGAATGCAGACCTGCCGCCCTACAACCTCTGTCTTATTCTTCCAGAGGTTTCCTTGTTGGTGCACGTTCCCAGGAGGGCGTTGGAGCCTCTGTCCCATGGCTTCCACTTCCGGGCAGCCCCCACCGTCAGCGGTGAGCGGACTAAGTCAGACCCACCTGGGACAGGTGTGTGTGGACCTGCCAATCCATGCACGACATCCTCCAGCGCTCGGGGCAGCAGCACTTCCCACGCAGTGATGGCGGAGGGGCGGGGACATTCCTGATGGGGCCCCAGCCCTCCGCGACCACATGCGCCATACTCCCAGCACGTGTGAGGCCATCTGACCATAACTGAGTGTTGCAGGGACAGAGAGCGGCCGATGACCCAAATCACCTGCTAGGAACCTCTCAGGGCTGCATTCTCTGTCTTTCCTTCACGTCTGTGGTCCTGCATCCACCAACACCCTGTGCATCACAGGGTGGGGGTCCTTTCCTGTCTGGGTACATCAGGGTTCCTGGTATTTACTCTGCACAGTCAGGCTTGGGTTCAGCCAGAAAGACCTTGTCCCTGTGTCTTTGTCTGCCTGGATGCTCCTCGGACAAGTGACACCGTGGAGACACTTCCCCCACCACATCCACTTTTGAATGAAGGAGAAGGCTCTTGATTGTGACTGGTGCATTGGAGCAGGGTCAGCCTGGGCCAGTGGTTCCCACACACAGCATCTTAAGACATGTCCCCATCAGAGATCAGGCTGAGGGATCAGGTGAACCCCCAGTTGTTCCCTTCAGCTTTGGAGAAAGGGGACAAAAAGGGAATGGGGAGGTGAGCATCTGAGGAGGGTATAGGGAAGGAAGTGGATGGGTTAGTATGGAGGATTTTAGCACAGATGCACGGTTACATTCTGAAATTGTCCTTTTTCTGATGGCAAAGCCTAAAAGGTATTACAGCTTGAATTCTAGTTAAAACTTCACTCTGAAGAAGAGAAATTAAGAAACAGTCCCATTTACAATTGCACCAAAAGAATAAAATACCTTAGAATAAACTTAACCAAGGAGATGAAAGACCTGTATTCTAAAAACAATAAAACACTGAAGAAGGAAATTGAAGAGGACGTAGACAAATAAAGATATTCCATGCTCATGAATTGAGAGAAAAAATATTACCTTAAAAAAATATTATTAAAATGTTCATACTACCCGAAAGAATTGACACATTTAATGCAATCCCTATCAAAATATCAATAGAATTTTTCACAAAACTAGAACAAATAATCCTAAAAATGTGTACAGAACTACAAACAAACAAACAAACAAACAAAAACAAAAAACCAAATAGCCAAATTAGTCTTAAAGAAGAACAAAAGTGGAGGTATCACAATCCCAGATTTTCGAGATATACTATAAAGCAATAGTAATCAAAATAGCATGGCACTGAAACAAAAACAGACACATAAATCAATGGAACAGAATAGAGAGCTCAGAAATAAACTCACATTTATATGATCAATTAATATCTGACAAAGCAGGAAAGAATATCTAGTAAGAAAAAAGACAGACTCTTCAAAAAATAGTGTTGAAAAACTGGACAGCGATGTGCAAAAAAAAGAAACTGGACCACTTTCTTAAACCATATACAAACTCAAAATGGATTAAAGACCTAAATGTGAGACTTGAAACCCTAAGAAACCTAGAAGAGGGCACAAGCAGTAATGTCTCTGATGTCAGGTGTAGCAACATTTTCTTGGTGTGTCCCCTGAAGCAAGAGAAACAAAAGCAAAAAAAAATAAATTAAACTAAATTAAATTAAATTAAAAAAAGAAAAAAAAAGATGAGACTACATCAAAACATAAAGCTTCTGCCCAGCAAAGGAAGCAACCAACAAAACTAAAAGACAATCTACTGAACGGGAGAAGATATTTGTGAATGACATATCCAACAAAGGGTTGGTAGCCAAAATATATAAAGAACATATAAACTCAAAAATGCCCAAAAAACAAATAATCCGATTAAAAATGGACAGAAGACATGAACAGATATTTTTCCAAAGAGGGCATACAGATGGCCAACAGACACATGAAAAGCTACTCAGTATCACTCACCATCAGGAAATGCAAATCAAAACCACAATGAGATATCGCCTCACACTGTTTAGAATGGCTAAAATAAAAAAAGACAAGAAGCAAGTGTTGGTGAGGATGTGGAGAAAAAGGAGTCTGTGTGTACTTTGGTGGGAATGCAAACTGGTGCAGCCACTGTGGAAAACAGTATGGAAGTTCCACAAAAAATTAAAAACAGAATTAACAAATGATCCGGTAATGCCACTACTGAGTAATTATCCAATGAATATGAAAAAACTCATTTGAAAAGATACAAGCACTTGTATGTTTACTGCAGCATTATTTACAATAGCAAATTACGGATGAATGGATAAAGAAGATGTGGTATATATGTATGTACACACACACACACACACATTATATATACACATCTAAATGGAATATTATTCAGCCATAAAAAGGAATGAAATCTTGCCATTTACAACAACAAGGGTGGATCTAGAGAGTATAATGCTATGTGAAATAAGTGGATCAGAAAAAGACAAATACAATTTCACGCATATGGAGAATTTAAGAAACAAAATGAACAAAGAGAAAGACAAACAAAAAAACAGACTCTTAACCATAGAGAACAAACTGAGGGTTATCAGAGGGGAGGGGTGGGGGAAGGGGAAATAGAGGATGGAGATTCGAAGTGCACTTGTTGTGATGAGCAGTGGGTTTTGTGTGGAAGTGTTGAATCACTATATTTTACACCTGAAATTAATATAGCATTATATGTTCACTAACTGGTATTAGGGGGAAAAAATAGCTACTGACGTAGGGTTCAAAGCCAAATGGATTCCCCATATTTTTTCTTTAATATTTTTACTTTTAATTGAGATATACACCATTTCTACTGTAGGTCCTCAAATCTTAGGGGCACTTAACTGTTCAGTGACCTTTTACACATGTCTACAGCCATGTAATCATCTCCCAGAGCGAGATGCAGAACATTTCCAGGCCCAGAAGGCTCCTCCTCAGTAACTAATCCCTCAACCCTAGAGGTAACTGCCGCTCTGAACTTTGGCACCATGTGTTACTACACTTAAAATTTAGAGATGGAGTCATACACTATGCATTCTAGGACCTGTTTTCTTCTGCTCAGTATTGTGTCTATGACATGTCCTTGTGTAAAGCAACAGTTTGGGTTTTTGTAGTTGTTGTTGCATGCTGTCCCATTACATGACTCTATCACAATTAGTTTCATTTCTTCTGAAGTTGGTGACCACTTGGGTTGTTTTATGTTTGGGGCTATTAGAAACAAAGGTGCTACCACCATTGGCATGCATGTCTCCTGGTGGCCAGAGCCCTCACTTCCCCTGGCTACACACCCAGGGATGCTGGCCACGGATGTCTGCGAGCTCAGCTGTACTAGACATGGCCACACTGTTTTCCAATGTTGTGCCACTTCCCCCATCAACTGTCAATGTACAGGAGCTGCAGCCGTCCCCTGTCATTGTCACACTCGGTGCCAATCTTTTTTCATTTTAGCCATTCTGATGGGTATGCAAAGCTATCTTATTATAGGCTTAATTGGTATTTTCCTGTTGGCTAATAATGTTGGGCACCTTTCTCAATGCTTATTGGTCTCTTCGTTTCCTCTGCTACAGGCGTCTGCATGTTTTTCCGTAGGGGTCTGATAGTAAACATCTTTGGCTTACAGGTCAGATGGTCTCCACTCCAGCCACCCAGCCTTGCTGTTGTAGGGAAAAGCAGATATTGACGATGTATGAGTGAATGGGCATGGCTGTGTTCCAATAAAACTTTATTTATAAAATAGGCCAAGGGGTTGGATTTGGCCTCCAGGGCCTTGGTTTCCCAACTCCTGCTCTAGGATAAATATCTGCTCAGGATGTTTACCCATTGCTACGTGGGTTTGTTTGAATTTTCTTTGATCTGTACAAGTTATCTGTAAGTTCTGGATCCCAGTCTTGTGTTACTAATCATTTATCATGTTCCGGAAATGACAAGAAATCATGGTATTATATCAGACCATTTCTATAGCTTTGTCCTCCATGTTTCCACCACGAGGGCCCTAAGGGAGGAGATGACAGTTGTCACAGGGTGGTAACCTCCTGACACGGGGACCCAGGAGACCTGCCCACTGCTGTATAGTCTGAGAAGCAGACAGCGCTGCCCAGCAGCCCAGAGCCCTGTGTTCCCTCTGCAACTCCCACCACAGATCACCATGCTGGGATGGGATACAGTAAAAATAGCCCTGACTTGCTTAGAGGCGCACATTTCTCAAGAGGAACAGAAACTTAGTGTGGATAATGAATGTATATGCCACAGGAACTTTTCATTTGAAGGAAATTCTCCAGTCCTTTAGATCAAAGATGGTCAAAGTTGGGGAGCTTTCCATTGTTAGCCAAAAGCTTTACAGGGTGAGCACTGGCTGACAGAGGGCTGGAGGGGAAATGGCCCCCCATTTGAAGATGGGGTTGGAAGGGCTGCTACTGGAAATCTGGTCAGGTTCTGCACACCAGGATGAGGCCTTGTGGTCTTGAAGAGGGGAGAAGGGTTGGTCAGAGGACTCGTCACTCAGGCCCCAACAAGCCAGCTGCACAGCTGGGATGAGAGTCCAGATTTCCCAAGTCCGAAGTCTTCCTCACATCTCCCCTTTATCTAAGTAACTCTGACTTTGCCAGATGAACCATAACATGAGCCACATAAAAACTACTGTGTGTTTTGTCTTTTTTTTCCACCATACCTACATTATCGAACAACGGAGGAGCCCCATTTGTAGAACAAACGGATCGTGAGGAAATGAGTAGTAGCTGGTTTGATTGCATCTTGCAGAGATGTTTTGGTGCTCATCCCCCCATCCCTCCCTCTCAAGGGTCCCCTCAAGACAGACAGGGTGGCTCGATGCCCAGTGTCAGTCAGGACCTGAGGCCAAGAGGAGACTCGCGGTATCAGGCCTCTTTCCCTTGTACGTTACTAACATCGTGGATGTGCCACACTTTGTGTCCTTCACAGGTGCTCTAATCACAAAGAGATACATCAAAATATGGGAACTTGCCTCATCCAGTGTGGCCTCAGATGGCCAACTACTCTTACTTTCAGTTTTACCTGATTCCAAACACACAACATCTTAGGAACATAGGAGAGCTGTTCCCAGCCCCTAAATGTGGGATTTATCAGTCATGCATTGTTTATTCTTGTGGAATTAGGGCCCTCCTTTCTGGAAAAGGACTTTCAGGACTGAATAAATCTCTGTAATTATTCTAGCAGTAATTCTGCTTCTCTGAGCATGCCCTCCTTTCATACCAAACTGGGGTTATGGGAAGTTTGGGTCAACAAAGCTCTTATGAGTAATTAGTATCCAGTTAGGCCAAGGTTTCATGTCTGTGGGAGTCACAGCCTCTTTCTCCAACCTCTGGGAAGAATTAAGTAGGTCAGCCCTCTGTTTACAAAGCCGGGCCCATGCTGACTGCCCAGCCATTTTACTAGTTACTGTTAGTGGCTGGACGTCTACAGAAAGCTACTCAGTGTTTTTGTTGGCCTTTACTGCTGGTGGAAGATCAGGACTGGCCCCCAGGGACCTAGGTCCTTCCTCTCTGTGTCCATCTTGTAGGAGGTTCCAGCATCACCAAGAAGCTTCATCCTGACCCAGAGAGAAGGTCACGACAGTGCTTTCTGGGTGAAAAGTCATGACATTATCCTTTCCATCATCAGCCTGTTTCAAATGATGAACCTGGAATGAGAGCCTTTCTACTGGCAAGAGTCTGTGCCTGGTTTACGTTTCCCAACTTCGTATTATGAAATGTTCAAATAGACAGAAAGTGCAAAAGAAGAACACAGTGAACATTTGTATACCCCTGCCCTTAATTCACCAATTGTCAAATTTTGCTGCACCATTCGAAAGTGAGTTACACTTTAAATATTTCTGCATGATCTCCTAAGAATGAATACATTCCTTAATATAACTAAAGTAATATTATCACAAAAATTATCTATTTCTTTTAAGTTATTGAATTAATTGGAGTAAAATTGCCATAATGTTTCCTTCTCATCCTTTTAAAATCTATGGGATCTGTAGTGATGCTTCTATTTCATTCCTGAGGTGGTAAGTTGTGTCTTATCTTTTTTTTTTTTTCCTGAATAAGTCTAGTTAGATCAATCAGTTTCATAGATTTTTTTTTCTCAAAGAAACTGTTGTGGGAGTCTTTTTCTCTTTTTTTAAATTTTGCATTTCACTGATTTCTCATTTTATTTTTATTACTCCATCTTTTTTAGGAGGCTTAGTTTTGGGTTTTCTTTTTTTGTCATTTCTAACATCTTAAGGTAGAAGTTCAGATTTTTAAAAAGTGAATCCTAATTTTATTTTTTACTTAGTTATTAATATTCTTAGTCCCCTTGTGATTTCTTCTCTGACCCATGGGTTCTCTAGAACTTTGTTGTTTAACTCTCAAATATTCAGGAGTTTTTGAACTATGTCACCATATCCTTGTACAAGGATTTGTCATTGTCTGTCTGATCTCCTTTTATGTTAGCCATCCTAGCGCAAGTAAAGTGCTACCCCAAGATAGTTTTGATTTGCATCTCCTGAAAGACTAATGAGGCTTAGCATGTTTTTATATGCTTATTCCCCATTTGTGTATCTTTTAATAGAAATGTCTATTCACTAGGGTACCTGGGTGGATCGGTGGGTTGAGTGTCTGTCTTGGGCTCAGGTCATGATCTCAGGGTCCTGGCATCAAGCCCTGAGTTGGGGGGGGGGTCTCCGCTCAGCAGGGATTCTGCTTCTCCCCCTCACTCTCCCTCTGTGCTCTTTTGCTCTCAAATAAATAAATGCCTGTTCATATCTTTTTTTAAATTGAAGTATGTGTTGCACTACTGTTGATTTTCAAGTGTTCTTTTTATATTCTGGACACAAGTCTTTTATCAGATATATGATGTGAGAATATTTCCTTCCATGCTGTGGATTGTCTTTCCACTTTCTTGATTTTGTCCTTCGAAGTACAATTTTTTTTTTAATTTTGATGAAGTCCACTTTATCTGTTTTATTCTTTAGTTCCTTGTGTTTCTTGGTATTGTATCTAAAAAATTATTGCCTAACTCAAAGTTACAAAAACTGTCTTATGTTGCTTTTTAAGAATTTCATAATTTTAACTTACATTTATTCTAATTTTGTACTAATGTTGGTGTGTAGTATAAAGAAAAGGTCCACCTTTATTTTTTCATATGTAGACATCCAGTTGTGCCCTTGATCATTCATCATTATGCCAAGAAAAAAAAATTTCTTCTAATATATAAATGAAAAACTTTCTAACTTTTAAAGTCATAGAACATTACCTCCATAATTCTGCTTACAGGCACTTAGTCCAAATGCCCTCAGACAGGTCAACTGATTTATCCAAGGCCATCCATGCACCAATTCTGGTCTCAGCTTTATTTTTTTTATTTTTTTTATTTTTTTATTTTTTTTTTAAGATTTTATTTATTTATTTCACAGCGGGAGAGAGATCACAAGGAGGCAGAGAGGCAGGCAGAGAGAGAGAGGGGGAAGCAGGCTCCCCGCCAAGCAGAGAGCCCGACGCGGGCCTCGATCCCAGGACCCTGAGATCATGACCTGGGCCGAAAGCAGAGGCTTTAACCCACTGAGCCACCCAGGCGCCCATATTTTTTTTATTTTTTTAATTATTTGCCCCAGGGGTACAGGTCTGTGAATCATCAGTCTTACACCTTTCACAGCATTCACCATAGCACAAACCCTCCCCAGTGTCCATAACCCATCCACCCTATCCCTACCCTCCCACCCCCTAGTAACCCTCAGTTTGTTTTGTGAGATTAAGAGTCTCTTATGGTTTGTCTCCTTCCCCATCCCATCTTGTTTCATTATTTTTCCCTACCTACCCCCCATAGCCCCCCGCCCATCCCCTCAAGTTCCTCATATCAGAAAGATCATATGATAATTGTCTTTCTCTGATTGACTTATTCCACTTAGCATGATACCCTCTAGTTCCATCCACATCATTGCAAATGGCAAGATTTCGTTTCTTTTGATGGATGCATAGTATTCCACTGTATATATATATATATACCACTTCTTCTTTATCCATTCATCTGTTGATGGACGTCTAGGTTCTTTCCATAGTTTGGGTATTGTGGACATTGCTGCTATAAACATTCGGGTGCATGTGCCCCTGAGAATCACCACCTTTGTATCTTTAGGGTAAATACCCAGTAGTGCGATTGCTGGGTCATAGGTTAGCTCTATTTTCAACTTTTTGAGGAACCCCCATACTTTTTGAGGAACCTCCATACTGTTTTCCAGAGTGGCTGCACCNGAGTCTCTTATGGTTTGTCTCCTTCCCCATCCCATCTTGTTTCATTATTTTTCCCTACCTACCCCCCATAGCCCCCCGCCCATCCCCTCAAGTTCCTCATATCAGAAAGATCATATGATAATTGTCTTTCTCTGATTGACTTATTCCACTTAGCATGATACCCTCTAGTTCCATCCACATCATTGCAAATGGCAAGATTTCGTTTCTTTTGATGGATGCATAGTATTCCACTGTATATATATATATATACCACTTCTTCTTTATCCATTCATCTGTTGATGGACGTCTAGGTTCTTTCCATAGTTTGGGTATTGTGGACATTGCTGCTATAAACATTCGGGTGCATGTGCCCCTGAGAATCACCACCTTTGTATCTTTAGGGTAAATACCCAGTAGTGCGATTGCTGGGTCATAGGTTAGCTCTATTTTCAACTTTTTGAGGAACCCCCATACTTTTTGAGGAACCTCCATACTGTTTTCCAGAGTGGCTGCACCAGCTTGCATTCCCATCTCCTTTCTCTGCATCCTCGCCAACATCTGTCATTTCCTGACTTGTTGATTTTAGCCATTCTGACTGGTGTGAGGTAGTATCTCACTGTGGTTTTGATTTGTATCTCCCTGATGCCGAGTGATGTTGAGCACTTTCTCATGTGTTTATTGGCCATTTGGATGTCTTTTTTTGAGAAATGTCTGTTCATGTCTTCTGCCCATTTTTTGACTGGGTTATTTGTTTTATGGGTCTTGAGTTTGAGAAGTTCTTTATAGATTTTGGATACAAGCCCTTTATCTGATATGTCCTTTGCAAATATCTTCTCCCATCCTGTCAGTTGTCTTTTGGTTTTGTTGACTGTTTCCTTCGCTGTGCAAAAGCTTTTGATCTTGATGAAGTCCCAATAGTTCATTTTAGCCCTTGCTTCCCTTGCCTTTGGTGATGTTCCTAGGAAGAAATTGCTGTGGCTGAGGTCGAAGAGGTTGCTGCCTGTGTTCTCCTCAAGGATTTTGATGGATTCCTGTCTCACATTGAGGTCTTTCATCCATTTTGAGTCTATTTTTGTGTGTGGTGTAAGGAAATGATCCAGTTTCATTTTTATGCATGTGGCTGTCCAGTTTTCCCTACCTGGTCTCAGCTCATTCACCCAGGATCTGCTCCTCATCGTAGTGGTATTTGGAGATGGGGCTTTTGGCAATTAGGTGGAGAGACTGGAACCCTTATGATGGAATTAATGCTCTTATAAGAAGAAGCTGGAGAGGTCTTGCTTCTTCTCTCTCTCCACCTCCCAGCGAGGAGGCCACCATCTATAAAACAGAAAGAGAGCTGTCCCCAAGAACTCTGCTATCCTGGCACCCTGATCTAAGACTTGCAACCTCCAGATAATGACAAATAAATACTTGCTGTTTACACCACCAATTCTGTGGTCATTGGTTATGGCAGCCTAAACTAAGAGCTAGCTTCTCTTGAAGCCTTTTTCCTTACCTTTAAAATGGGGTAACCACATTTACCCAAGGTTTGATAACAATTAATTGAAATGAAATATATCAAGCCCTGAGTATACTGATGTGTTTGGTCGATGGAGCATAACCCTGGCATGACCCAAGGATGAGATATGTTGCTCATGAGCTGGATGACAGACCATCACTGACTATTTAGCTCAGGGGGGCTCCTTCTTGAAGCATTCCCCCTCCCCCAGGGGGTCTCTAAAATTGACAAGATCTCAGTCATAGCTGATAAAGCCTGAAGCTTCCTAAGTCACACTCCCTGCCTCCTGGAGACATAGACAAATAACCCTGAGACCTGTCATTTTAACCCTTCTTATGTTCTTCTTGCTGGAGGGGCAGCTTGGTGAGTCCCACTAGGAGCAATCATTCACTCTGTATAAGCTCTCTTCTGCTGCTCCCTCAGGCCACCATCCAGCTCTGCAAGTGCTCTCTCCCTTCTGCCCAGACTCCTTTACTTGTGTGGCTGATACCAGGCCCAAATCATTATCCACTAGGCCTATTGCAATCACCTCTTAGCTGGTGGCCGCACCCCCAATTCCTCCCCAGTTTCTAACCCCATGTTACACTGCCATTTGAGCAATCTTACAAAAGTCTGTGTAAAGTGTGATCCTGACAGCTTCTGCTCTCAGAAGACACTGTTCTCCATTTCTACCATTGGAAATCATTATGGGGTCATTATTCTGAGAGAGAAATTTGACAAGTCTAAGATGGGCTCCCTTTTCCTTCCAGTCCAAAATCTAAGCTTTGTGGTATGCCTTTCAGGCCCTTGGTGCCCTGCTCCTCCTGATGTTACAGTTCCACCCCTTGCCACCTCTCATGGAATTTCAAGTTTTTCCCAAACTAAACTTAATGGACCCTCCTCATGCACTCAGCTATGCCCTGCCTCTTGACCTTCCCTTTTTGCTTTCCCTGCACCTAGTTTATCCTTGCCTCTCATCTTCATCCACACAACACATAGGCTATTGTCTCAACTCAGGGTCTCCTGCTTCCAGAAGGCCCTCCTTGGGGCCCCAACAAGCTTAAGTGCCCCTCTCATGGTCCCTCATTCCAAGCTTTGACAGGTCCTTTCAGATGGCCAACTGCCTTACCAGAGGGCAAACTTCTTGTGCATTACTGCTCACTGCAGCCCTAGACTTGGTATCCCACTGTCAGTGAGTGCAACTCTTCTTAAAATGTATGTCAGTAGCTGAGGGAAACTTGGTTTGGGAACTAACTAGGTAGAATGAAGACATGCTCGCCATGTCAGAAGAACTGTTGAGTGGGCAGGAAGGCAGCCAGGGAGACAGATCAAAGAGTCTCCTGGGAGAAAATTCAAACTGTGGGAGAGTTTCCAGCTACAAGCTGTTTTATGCTATTATTTGCTGGACTGGTCACCTTCACTTTCCAGAAACCTCAGATAAGAGGCTTCGGGGAGGGTGGTGGTGGGGAGAGGGCACTGGAAGGAAAGCCATGGGATGGAAAAGAACTGCATGACTCCCAAGTTCTCTGAGGAAAAAGGTTTTACTGCTGGGTCATTGTGGCCCACACCGCACACACCACATGCCCACACACACAGGCACACACTCTTGGTTCCAGCACATTCTTGTTCAAGTTGCACAACCTCTCCAAGTTCCATTTTCTTGACTAGCGTGGAGTGACCAGCATAGAGCCTAGAACATAGTAAGCCCTTATTAAACAGCATTATTGTTCTTTTTATTAATAATATCTTACTTTGAGGAGCCAGAGGCATTTATGCTCATGTGATGAGACTCATAATTTCTTATGCAACAGTGGAAGCAGGTGGTTAATTTATGTGCACAGATATGCCCAGATACTTGCTGTAATTGTGGGGGAAGGAACACCAAGACCACACCAAAGAAAGATCCTTTGCAGTCACCTGCAGCAGTAAAAGCAACGTCTTTTCCCTTTCCAGGAGGCTGCTGCAGTGATAAAGTGCCCTTTTATCCAGGTCAGTACAAAATCCAATCCCTACTGATCTCTTCATGAAAGCCTTTGTGGGAAGGCAGTGGTTGCTGCTATTTCTGCTCTCAGAAGACACAACTCTCCATCTCCACTATTAGGGACTTTACATGGAGCTATCAGTCTGAGAGTGAACACTTAGTAAAGTCTGAGAAAAAGAAATAGTGCCATAGAAGTGCCAAAAATGGCATTCCACTTCCCCACCAACACTCCTGTCATTGTATGAGCCAATTAAAAGGCAATTCCTGGCTTAAAATGTGATTCTTGTCATCACTTTTCAAATTTTAATCTATTTCACATAAAGTCTTCCTTAAAGTAACCTGAGGAATTTCATCATAAGAAAATTCTTAAATAAAGTTATGCTGTAGAGGGAAAATAACACTGTCTACCTTTCGGACAATTATGAAAATTATTACCCACATTTTCATTGCCTTTTTTAAATTTACTTTTTTTCAGTGTTCCAAGATTCATTGTTTACATTTTCATTTTATAATGGCACTTTGCTTTACTATTTCATTGTTGTTTGATATCAGAAAAAAAAATTATCCTTACTTAAAATTTAAGACAACTTCTTCATCTATACAGAAATCCAAGGACAGATTTGGAACAACTTAGATAGTTTTCTAATGGTTTCTTTGAGTCAGCCATCTGTCAAAAGAGACTATAATTTTTGATTAGGGGGTCATGCAGTCCTTCTGTTAAATTTTAAGTTTGGTCATAATTGGTCATTTTATTTGGTCATATTAACTTAATAAATATATCTATTGAATAATATTTTCTGGCTTATTTATTAATTATATCATAAATGGTTACTTTTTAAAAAGAAAACATAACATCATTTGAATGAATTCCTGCCATTAATCTGTAAATTCTAATTGAATAAAGACAGAAGTCCTTGCCAGATTATGTCATGCAAGGGTAATAACAGTGTAAATAGTTAATATTTATGAACATTTATCATACTTTCATACAGTGCTATATACTTTGTATTTATTTATTTGTTTTTTATTTATTCCTTATAGCAACCCTATTAGATGGGTAGTATACATACTTGTTAGCATTTTATAGATAAGAGAAGTGAGAGGTAAAACGTTTAAGAAACTTAACAAAACTTACAGGTAAAATAAATGAAGTGTAGGGCACCTGGGTGGCTCAGTGGGTTAAAGCCTCTACTTTCAGCTCAGGTCATGATCTCAGGGTCCTGGGATCAAGGCCCGCATCGGGCTCTCTGCTCAGCAGGGAGCCTGCCTCCTCCTCTCTCTCTGCCTAATTGTGATCTCTCTCTGTCAAATAAATAAATAAAATCTTAAAAAAAATAAAATAAAAAATAAATGAAGTGTATTGAGTACCTATGTAATGTGCTAGTCATTGTGCTGGACATTTAAACTGCCTCCTGCCTCCCCGGCTCCATGCCTTCCTACAGCATCCCTCATTCTTCCTTCCTTCTCACAAATATGTATCAAGTAACTGTTATGTGCTGGGCTTATTTTAAAGCACTCAATGTTACAGTGATGCACAAGATAGACAAGGCCCTTGCTCTCATGGCATTTATTCACTTTACAGAAGGTGTCAGATGTATGTTTAATCAAAGAAGATGAAAGCAAATGCTGTAAATCAAGCAATATAGCATTCTTTAGTGGCTACTTTATTTTAATTAGGATTTCTAAAATAGTGACAGTTGAAAGATAGGAAGAAATCACTGCAAGACAGGCAGGAGGGAAAAAAATTTCAGTCAGGGAAAGGCATGTTTAAACCCCTTAGTAACCTTATGAGATAAGAATTATTATTCCCATCAAAAAGAAAAATGGAGGGGTGCCTGGGTGGCTCAGTGGGTTAAGCCTCTTCCTTCAGCTCAGGTCATGATCTCAGGATCCTAGAATCAAGCCCCGCCTTGGACTCTACTCAGCAGGGAGCCTGCTTTCCCCTCTCTCTGCCTACGTCTCTGCCTGCCTCTCTGCCTGCCTCTCTACTTACTTGTGATCTCTCTCTGTGTCAAATAAATAAATAAAATCTTTAAAAAAGAGAAAAATGGATGTTCAAATATATTAAGATATCTAAAGTTATAATCATGAAACCAGTATACTGCAGCATTGACATTAATCGCAGATGTGTAATTTCAAAGTGTTTTGCCATAATATAAGGCTACTGCCTATTTCATTGATTTGAGGATATCACACTCATACACACACACACACACATGCTACACAAATGAAGTGTGCACAGAAAGGGCTGAGACACGGATATAGTTGTGCATGCATGGGTACAGGTGTTTAGTTGTATCTGTAGAAGCTAACAGATGCTTAGTTCTGTGTTAAGAACATTTGAAAACTTTTAAACATTCTTTACCTTGCATATATTCAAGTGCTTGACTGTCTTTTAGAGAAAATATCTTGCATAGATAAAGCAAAAGATGCCAACATGACTGAAGCTATTAATAAAAGGACTTGTACAGAAACAATAAGTTAGCATAAAAGAATAAATAAAAAGAATTGTAAATAAAAGAACTTATTTACAAATACCTAACTTGACCTTCTTTGTAACTCTTTTATATTACAAACAAAAAAGAGTGTAGTGCTCAATTATTTGCTTAAATATTTGTTTCTAGAGAGGAAATGCCTAAATCATTAGCTAGAGAAGGAAGATTTCACTTTTGTTTGAGAAAAACAAAGCAACAGACCATTGGTATGTTCCTGGGGTTCAGGAATGTAAGGAAGGTTGGTCTGAAAGTATACGGTATAAAAATAAGCAATCAAGAGCACTGTGCATGTCCATTCCAGGACTCAATAATTGCAAAAGCATAGACAAACATTGTACGAAGCATAACTTATTTCTATTTTTTCACAAGTGGATATTGGCTGCCCACAACAACAAGGCTTTTTACATGGAATTCTGCCCATTGTTCTGTTTGGTCTGGAAAAATCTTTCTCATCCTTCTATTTTTCTCTCAGCTTATACTGAACATCTGTAAGAAGGAAAAAACTCAAGGTGTGCTGGCTGTCCTTTTTGAAAGATGTTTTATTTTATTTATTTAACGTTTTATATTTATTTACTTATTTTCAGTGATTCGTGATTCATTGTTTATTCACCACACCCAGTGCTCCATGCAATACATGCCCTCCTTAATACCCACCACCAGGCTCACCCATTCCCCCTTCCCCCTCCCCTCCATAACCCTCAGTTTATTTCTTAGAGTCCACAGTCTCTCATGGTTCATCCCCCTTCCGATTTACCCCAATTCACTTTTCCTTTCCTTCTCCTAGAGTCCTCCATTTTATTCCTTATGTTCCACAACTAAGTGAAACCATATGATAATTGACTTTCTCTGCTTGACTTATTTCACTCAGCATAATCTCCTCCAGACCTGTCCATGTTGATACAAAAGTTGAGTATTCATCATTTCGGATGGCTGAGTAATATTCCATTGTATATATGGACCACATCTTTATCCATTCGTCTGTTGGAGGGCATCTCAGTTCTTTCCACATTTTGGCGATTGTGGACATTGTTGCTATGAACATTGGGATACATATGGCCCTTCTTTTCACTACATCTATATCTTTGGGGTAAATACCCAGTAGTGCAGTTGAGGGTCATAGGGTAGCTCTATTTTTAATTTTTGAGGAATCTGCACGCTGTTTTCCAAAGTGGCTGCACCAACTTGTGTTCCCACCAACAGGGTAAGAGGATTCCCCTTTCTCCACAACCTCTCTGACATTGGCTGTTTCCTGTCCTGTTGATTTTGGCCATTCTAACTGGTGTGAGGTGGTGTCTCAGTGTGGTTTTTATTTGAGTTTCCCTGATGGCTAATGATGATGAACATTTTTTCATGTGTCTGTTGGCCATTTGCATGTCTTCTTTGGAGAAGTATCTGTTCATGTCTTCTGCCCATTTTTTGACATGATTATCTGTTTTTTGGGCATTGAGCTTGAGAAGTTCTTTATAGATCTTGGATATCAGCCCTTTGTCTGTAGTGTCATTTGCAAATATCTTCTCCCATTCCATGGGTTTTCCTCTTTGTTTTGTTGACTGTTTGCTTTGCTGTGCAGAAGGTTTTTATCTTGATGAAGTCCCAAAAGTTCATTTTTGCTTTTGTTTCCTTTGTCTTTGGAGACGTGTCTTGAAAGAAGTTGTTGTGGCTGATGTCCAAGAGGTTACTGTCTATGTTCTCCTCTAGGATTTTGATAGATTCCTGCCTCATGTGAAGGATGTTTTAGTTCTTTATTTTTTTTTTCAAAATCCAATCTGGGTCAAGATATATCATCCAGGCACCTAGGTGGCTCAGTTGGGTAAGTGTCTGGCTCAGGCTCAGGTCATGATCCCAGGGTCTTAGGATTGAACCCCGCATGGGCTCCCTGCTCAGAGGAGAGTCTGCTTTTCCCTCTCCCTCTGCCCCCTACCCCAGTCATACTCTCGCTCTGCTCTTTCCCTTTCTCACTCAAATAAATGAATAAAATCTTTAAAATAAAAGATATGTCATCTGCATTTAGCATTTATATGTCTAAAGTTTGGGGGGAATCAGAGTAGTGTCTATATAAAAGAAAATATAACCAAAATGACCCTATCAGTTTGTTGTTGCTATTACTATTTTAATTTATTTTTTTATGTTCTGTTAGTCACCATAAAGTACATCATTAGATTCTGATGTAGTGTTACATGATTCATTGTTTGCATAAAACACCCAGTGCTCCACGCAATCCATGCCCTCCTTAATATCCATTACCAGGCTCACCCCACCTCCACCCCATCCCTTCTAAAACCCTCAGTTTGTTTCCCGGAGTCCATAGTCTCTCATGGTTCATCTCCCACTCTGATTTCTCCCCCTTCATTTTTCCCTTCCTTCTCCTAATGTCCTCTATCCTATTCCTTACGTCCCACAAATAAGTGAAACCATATGATAATTGACTACCTCTGCTTGACATATTTCACTTAACATGATTTCCTCCAGTTCCATCCATGTTGATGCAAAAGTTCAGTGTTCATCCTTTCTGATGGCTGAGTAATGTTCCATTGTATATACAGACCACATCTTCTTTATCCATTCATTTGTTGAAGGGCATCTCAGCTCTTTCTACAGTTTGGCTATTATGGATGTTGCTGCTATGAACATTGGGGTACATATGGCCCTTCTTTTCATTTCACTACATCTGTATCTTTGGGGTAAATATCCAGTAGTGCAATTGCTGGGTCATAGGGTAGCTCTATATTTAACTCTTTGAGGAATCTCCACACTGTTTCCCAGAGTGGCTGTACCAACTTGCATTCCCACCAACAGGGTAAGAGGGTTCCCCTTTCTCCACAACCTCTCCGACATTTGGTTTCTTGCTTTGTCAACTTTTGTCATTCTAACTACTGTAAGGTGGTATCTCAATGTGGTTTTGATTTTAATTTTCCTGATGGTTAATAATGGTGAACATTTTTTCATGGGTCTGTTAGCTATTTGTATGTCTTCTTTGGAGAAGTGTCTGTTCATGTCTTCTGCTAATTTTTTGACTTGATTATTTGGTTCTTGGGTGTTGAGAAGTTCTTTATAGATCTTGGATATCAGCCCTTTCTCTGTAGTGTCATCTGCAAATATCTTCTCCCATTCCATGGGTTGCCTCTTTGTTTTGTTGACTGTTTCCTTTACTGTGCAGAAGCTTTTTATCTTGATGAAGTCCCAAAAGTTCATTTTCACTTTTGTTTCCCTTGCCTTTGGAGATGTGTCTTGAAAGAGTTTGCTGTTGCCAGTGTCAGAGTGGTTAGTGCTTATGTACTTCTGTAGGATTTTGATGGATTCCTGTCTCACATTGAGGTCTTTCATCCATTTTGAGTTTGTCTTTGTGTATCGCATAAGAGAATGGTCAAGTTTCATTCTTCTGTATATAGCTGTCCAATTTTCCCAGCACAATTTATTGAAGAGCCTGGTTTTTTTTCCATTGAATATTTTTTTCTGCTTTGTCAAAGATTATTTGACCACAGAGTTGAGGGTCCATATCTGGGTTCTGTATTCTGTTCCACTGGTGTATGTGTCTGTTTTTGTGCCAGCACCATACTGTCTTGGTGATCATAGCTTTGTAATATAGCTAGAAATCAGGCAATGTGATGCCCCCAGCTTTGTTCTTCTTTTTCAACATTTCCTAGGCAATTTGGAGTTTTTTCTGATTCCACAAATTTTAGGATTGTTTGTTCCAGCACTTTGAAAAATGCCATTGGTATTTTGATTGGGATGGCACTGAAAGTATAGATTGCTCTGGACAGCATAGACATTTTAACAGTGTTTTTCCATCTTTTTATGTCTTCTTCAATTTCCTTCATAAGTGTTCTATAGTTTCCAGAGTATAGAACTTTTACCTCTTTGGTTAGGTTTATTCCAAGGTATCTTAAGAGTTTTGGTGCTATTGTAAATGGAATCAATTCTCTAATTTCTCTTCCTAAAGTTCATTGTTAGTGTATAAGAAAGCAACTGATTTCTGTGCATTGATCTTGTATCCTGCCACATACTGAATTGGTGTATGAGTTCTAGTAATTTGGGAGTGGAGTCTTTTGGATTTTCCACATAAAGTATCATATCATCTGCTAAGAGAGAGAGTTTGATTTCTTCTTTGCCAATTTGAATACCTTTTATTTCTTTTTGTTGTCTGATTGCTGTTGCTAGGACTTCCAGTACTATGTTGAACAATAGTGGCGAGAGTGGACATCCTTGTCATGTTCCTGATCTTAAGGGAAAGGCTCTCAGCTTTTCCTCATTGAGAATGATATTCACTGTGGGTTTTTCATAGATGGATTTTATGAAATTGAGAATGTCCCCTCTATACCTACACTCTGAAGAGTTTTAATCAGGAAAATATGCTGTATTTTGTCAATGCTTTTTCTGCATCAATTGAGAGGACCATATGTTTTTTCTCTGTCTTCTTATTAATGTGTTCTATCACATTGATTGATTTGCAAATGTTGAACCATCCTTGCATCCCAAGGATAAATCCCACCTGGTCGTAGTGGATACTCCTTTTAATGTACTGTTGGATCCTATTAGCTAGGATCTTGTTAAGAATTTTAGCATCCATATTCGCCAGGAATATTGGTCTTGAAATTCTCCTCTTTGATGGGGTCTTTGCCTGGTTTGGGGATCAAGGTAATGCTGGCCTCATAGAATGAGTCTGGAAGTTTTCCTTGTCTTTCCATTTTTTGAAACAGCTTCAGGAGACTGAGTATTATTTCTTCTTTGAATGTTTTGGTAGAATTCCCCAGGGAATCCATCATGTCCTGGACTCTTATTTTTTGGGAGGTTTTTGATCACTGCTTCAATCTCATTACTGGTTATTTGTCTATTCAGGTTATCAATTTCTTCCTGTTTCAATATTGGTGGCTTATAGGTTTCCAGAAAGGCATCCATTTCTTCCAGTTTGCTTAATTTATTAGCATATAGTTGTTGATAATAACTTCTGATAATTGTTTCTATTTCCTTGGTGTTAGTCATGATCTCTCCTCTTTCATTTATAATTTTATTAATTTGGGTCCTTTCTCTTTTCTTTTGGATAAGTCTGGCCAGTAGTTTATCAATATTATTAATTCTTTCAAAGAACCAGCTTCTAGTTTCATTGATGTGTTTATGGTTTCTAATTCATTGGCCTCTGCTCTAATCTTAACTATTTCCCTTCTTATGCATGGGTTAAGCTTAATTTGTTGTTGATTCTCCAGTTCTTTAAGCTGGAAAGATAGTTTGTGTATTTGGGATCTTTCTTTCTTTCTTTCTTTCTTTCTTTCTTTCTTTCTTTCTTTCTTTCTTTCTTCTTTCTTTCTTTCTTTTTTTTTTTTTTTGAGTGAGGCTTGGATGGCTATGTATTTCCCCCCAGGACCGCCTTTGCCATATTCCATAGGTTTTGGACTGATGTGTTTTTGTTCTCATTGGTTTCTATGAATTGTTTAAGTTTCTCTTTGATTTTCTGGTTGACCCAAACATTCTTGAGCAGGATGGTCTTTAGTTTCCAAGTGTTTGAATTTCTTCCAAACTTTTTCTTGTGATTGAGTTCCAGTTTCAAGGTATTGTAGTCTGAGAATAAGCAGGGAATAATCTCAATCTTTTGGTGACACTTGAGATCTGATTTGTGACCCATTATGTCGTCTATTCTGGAGAAAGTTCCATGTGCACTCGAGAAGAATGAGTATTCTGTTGTTTTAGGGTGGAATGTTCTGTATTTATCTATGCAGTCTATCTGGTCCAGTGTGTCATTCAAAGCTCTTGTTTCTTGGTTGATTTTCTGCTTAGATGATCTGTCTATTGCTGAGAGTGGAGTGTTGAAGTCTCCTACTATTAATGTATGATTGTCAATATGTGTCTTTATTTTGGTTAATGGTTTGCTTATGTAGTTGGCTGCTCCCATGTTGGGGGTTTATGTATTTACAATTGTTAGATCTTCTTATTGGATAGACTCTTAAAGAATGGTATAGTGTCCTTCTGCAACTTTGACTACAGTATTTAGCTTAAAATCTAATTTGTCTGATATGAGACCCACTACCCTAGCTTTCTTCTGTGGGCCATTGGCATGAAAGATGGTTGTCCATCCCTTCACTTTCAGTCTGGATATATCTTTAGGTTCAAAATGAGTCTCTTGTAGACAGCTTATGGATGGGTCCTGTCTTTTTATCCAATCTGCAACCCTGTGCTCTTTTATGGGAGCATTTAGGCTATTTATATTGAGAGTGATTAATGAGAGATATGATTTTATTGTCATCATGTTGCCTGTGAAGTCCTTGTTTCTTTAAATTGTCTCTGCAAGTTTCTGTTCTATATCGCTCTTGGGGTCTTTCTCCTTTTATAGAACCTCCCTTAATATTTCTTGAACAGCCAGCCTAGTAGTCACATATTCTTTCAGTTTCTATTGGTCCTGGAAGCTCATTATCTCTCCATCTATTCTAAATGAAAGCCTTGCGGGATAAATTATTCTTGGCTGCATGTTCTTCTCATTTATTACTCTGAATATGTCTTGCCAGCCCTTTCTGGCTTGCCAGGTCTCTGTGGACAGGTCTGACATTATTCTGATGTTCTTCCCTCTGTACATAAGGAATCTCTTCCCTGAACTGCCCTTAAGATAGTTTCCTTGGTTCTAAGATTTGTGAGTTTTACTATCACATGCCAGAGCATTGGTCTGTTCTTGATCTTGGAAGGGGTCCTCTCTGCCTCTAGGACATGAATGCTTGTTTCATTCCCCAGATTAAGGAAGTTCTCAACTACGATTTGCTCAAATACATCTTCTAGTCCTCTATTTCTCTCTCCACCCCCTGAGGGATCCCAACGAGTCTGACATTGGAACGTTTCATGGCATCATTTATTTCTCTAATTCTCTTTTCATGGATTTTAAGCTGTTTGTACCAGGTGTCCTCCTGTTCTTTCTTTTCTATCAGCTTGTCTTCTAGATCACTAATTCATTCTTCTGCCTCATTTACCCTAGCTGTTAGAGTATCTAGATTAGCTTCAATCTCACTGATAGCATTTTTAAGATCTGCCAGATCAGCTCTCATTTCTGCCTTTAGAGAATCTATGTTGCCATTAATGGTTTTCTCCAACCTAGCTGTTGTCTGCATAACTGTTACCCTGAAGTCCATTTCCAATTTCTTGCTTATATCCATATCCATTAGTTCTGTGGCAGAGTTCACAGTGTCTGAGTATTTCCTATGTTGGGGGTTCCTCCTCTTAGTCATTCTGTTGAGTGGTGTTTGAGGGAATGTACAGAGTCTGGATTATTGACCACGACCCAAGCAAGATGCACCTGTTTTATAGGGACCTTAAAGTTGTTGGCCTCTTGTTCTTCCTGCCTGTCTGCTGGGGCAGGGGCTTGCTGTGCTGTTACTCAGGCAACTTTATTTGGGCAGAGTTGCCCTGCCCCCTTTGGGGTGGGATGGACTCAGTGAAAATCAATTTGGGGGGCTTTTGTTCTCTGGTGGCTTTCCCTGGCAGGTTTCTGCATCTCTTCTGAGAGTCAGAGCAGAATCCAATCCTCTGTCTCAGAATAGAGAGATCATGTCTGTTCTTCAGTGAGCTCTCCAGGCCACATCGTCCCTGTTTCTGCCTCTGCTGCCAAACTCGCAGGGACTTGGGTTGTGCGCACCACAGCAGCACTTCCAGCCCTCGCTTCCAGGTCCAGGCACATCTCTTCCCTTTTTGCTTCTAAAGCCACCAGCCACCCCCAGTTCACACTTGTGCCCCCCAGCTCTAGGTTTCAGTCTGGGGGCTGTCCTAAAGTCCTTTCCCTGCTCCTACTGGTCTTCGAGTCTGTGCCTGGTCCCCAGTGTGGGAGGCTTTTGGACTCCAGCAGCACAGGATCCCGGGGGCTCCCTCCCCCTTCTGTTTATCTTCTGATATCTGCCCACAGAATCATTGCTCCCTGCTTCATACCTCTAGACCAACCACCAGAGATATTCTGTTTGTAGAGATCCAAATATATCTTCTTACATCACAGACTGATTTCATAGGCATTCAGAATGGTCTGATAGATATCCTGCTCAATTCAGGGGGCTGGTTGAAATAGGGTCCCCAACTCATCTGCCATCTTTTCTCCCCTCACTGTTACTATTTTTATAGTTTAAGGTTCACAACAAGTTTGAGGGGAAGGTGCAGAGATTTCTCAATACCCCCTGCCACTACACATACATAATCTTTCCCATCATCAACCTCTCCCACCAGAATGATACACTTGTTCCACTTCATGAATCTATGGAGACATTATCACCCAAAGTCCACAGTTTACATTAAAGCACACTCTTGGTGTTTATGTTCTGTGAGTTTTGGAAAGATCTATAATGACATGTATCCATCATTATAGTGTCATAGAGAGTAGTTTTACTGCCCTAAAAGTCCTCTGCTTACTATTTATCCTTCCCCTCACCTTGGCCCCTGGAAACCACTAATCTTTTTCTAGTCTCCACAGTTTTGCCTTTTCCATAATGTCATGTAGTTAGAAACATACATGGTATAGCCTTCCAAGATTGGTTTCCTACACTTAGTGATATGCACATAAGGGTCTTCCATGTCCATGTCATGGTTTAATAGCTCATTTCTTTTACATTCTGAGTAATATCCAATTTATCTACTTACCTACCAAAAGACATCTTGGTTGCTTCCAAGCTTTGGCAATTATGAATAAAACTTCTATAAACATTTTTGGGCAGGTTTTTGTGTAGACATGAAATTTTCACCAATTTGTTTTAAAATGTGGGTTTTATTATTATTCAGGGGCCACAACATCAGGAGATGACAGCTGTTGCAAAGATAGCTTGTTATTTATTATTCCCAAGAAGGGAGGGCATGCCATGCCATTCAGGGTCACATGGGGAAGCTCTGGGGTCTTAAAGGAGAAAGAATGAGAGGAAAACATGGGCAGAAGACTTTGTTGTGTCAAGGTAAACAGACTAAGAATATTTAGGATTGGCTAGTTTGGATAACTTCATTGGGCTCTGGGGTATAGGGACTATCTCTAGTTGCCTGGTCTCTGGCTTTGGGATGATTACAGTAGAGGACTATTTCCTTCTGAAATGTAAAAGTCAGATAGAGCAGGTGTTTGCAGTATGGGATCTGCTCTGGATTGATTAGATTACATATGAAAGGCACACTCCCAGGCAAACTCTTTGTTATCTGTAAGAATTACTTATCCCTGGGAAGGGCAGTCTTTTCCCAATCAATAAGGTGCCCAATGCCAGAACATCAAGTATACAGAAAACAAGAGCATATAACACATACTTTAGCAACAAAATAAAATGAAAGTGTATTTGTTTTCTATTGTTATATAACAAATGACCCATAGACTCTGACTTAAAATAACAAGAATCATCATTTCACATGGTCATGGTTAGGAATGTAGGTGCAGAGTAGCTGGGTCCTCTGCTCAGAGTCCCATTAGACTAAAATCAATCAGGCAGGGCTGTGATTTCATCTGAGGCTTGGGGTCCTCTTCCAAATTCACTAGTCATTCACAAAATTTAATTCCTGGCCTTATAGGACTGAGGCCCCTGTTTTCTTGTTGGTTATTGGCCTAAGGTTGCTCTCAGCATCCACAGGCCACCCTTGGGTCCTAGCTACATGGGCCTCTTAATAGGACAGGAAGCTCAAACATGTCTGCTTGCTTCTTCCAGGCCAGCAGGAGCATGTTTCTCTTTAACTTCTTTCTCAGACCTTATGACCTTAAGAACTCACCTGCTTAGGCAAAGCCTACCCAAGAGAATAGCTTTATCATTAACTCAACTGTTCAGGGAGCTTTATTACATCTGCAAATATCCTTTCTGGTATGTATTGTCACACAATCACAGAAGTGATATCCCCTATAACCACATGTTTTACTCACACTCACACTCAAGGATGTGTGAATCTTAGAATCTAAGATCTTAGAATCTTAGAATTCTGCCTACTGCAGAAGGAAATTATTCCTTTGGAGGCAAAATTTAAAATGATCTCAGAAACATTTTCTCCTTTCCATTTGGGATGGATTCTGCATTTGAAATGAATTTGTCTACTGAAAATGTGTATCAAGTAATATATGGTCTCCCAGCAGACAAAATAGACATTTCATTTGAAATGTCACCTAAATCCCATGACTCACCTTTGGGTATAGTCTTAGGACCACCAAAAGTGCAAATATCCCAGAGGATTGGTGACAGCCTTCAGGAAAGTTTACCAATGTCGTCTGAACATCAGTATGTAAGCAGCAGATTAAATGTTCTCCCTTAAGAGAGTTGGGTGTTGCTATGAACTGAATGCTTCTGTCTCCATCAGATTCATATGTTGAAGCCTAAGCCCCTCAATGTGAAGTCATCAGGAGGTAGGGCCTTTGGGCCTTGACTAGGTCATGAGATCCCTCTTTGCCATATGAAAGTACAGACTGAGAAGCAGACACTCACCAGACACTGGATCTGCTGGCACCTTTATCTTGCACTTCTAGACTCCAGAAGTGTGAGAAATAAGTGTTTGTTGTTTAACCCCCCCACACACCTCGCCCAACTAAAGTATTCTGCTCTGGCAGCCTAAGCTGACTAAGATGGGTGTGAAGAGTTGACTTAATAAGACATTGGATGGCACATGAATGATGTGGTCTGAGCAAGGCAGCTCTTCTCCCTCTCTCTGGGTTTCCCAGACATGCATTTTCAGATGCCCTAAATAATCCAAACTCTGGGATAATTAGATGGTCAGTCACTAGGATGACTGCTGCTAAGAATACTCTAAAGGTGGTAAGAAAAAAAATACAGAAGGAATGGGGGTCAATGGCAGTCCACATCCACATTATTTGTGCTGGACCTTTAGGTCTTACTCTTTCTCAACTTTGCTTCCAGAATCCCAGGGCCTTGCTGTGACTGCTGCACTCTAAGTGTGGAATGCTACTGTAGGCTATTTCTGAAATATCCTATAAAGATCACCACATGAGGTAGAGAAAAGCTGCCTTCCCTTCCTGGGCGTGTCTGAAGGGCTTTGTACCCCTCCCTCCAGCCTTGAGCCAACCTGAGAGGTCATTTAGTGACTGGTCTTAAAGAATTGGGAGAGATTAGGTCAATGCTGGGGCCAATCCAGAGTTCTAGGAAGGTTGAGTTTAATTTCAGAAATTTTTATTTGTTCTGGAGTAATCAGACTAAACCAGTGGTTCTTAATAGGGGGTAATTTTGTCCCTAAGGGGACATTTGGTCATGTCTGGGGACATTTTGGAGTATCAAACTAGGGACATCTACAGCACAGAAGATGGTCCTAGAAACGAAGAATTAACTAGTCCAAAATGTCAGTAGTGCGAAGGTTAAGAAACCTTGGGCTAAACTAAAGTCATGAGCCTGCCCAGCACTGTGCTACTCCCACCAAGGCAAAGTACATCCTGTGTCCAAGGAAACAGGAAAGGAAATTCCCAGAGCTGTGGATGCTTTTGTCCCTCCTCATGCCCCTTCCCCAAGGAGGGACAAATGCATCCTGCTCCCCAGTGTTGGCTCCCTAAGGCACTGCCAGGTAGAAAGCTCAAGACCCTAGATCCAGAACCCAGGCTTCCAGAGAAGCTCCAGGCAGGACACAGACAAGGCTGAGCAGGGGACGCCAGTGCTACTTTCACCCTGGGGTCTGCTGACTTCTAAGGCCATGTGGGAAGGAAGCAACAGCCCAGAAGTTGAGCTGATTATCATCTTTTTCAGGATTGCACTTCCCGTCTCTTGGTAAATCCTGAATAAACGTGACATATGTTCCTGACTTGTACTTTCAAGAGAAAAAGGTACAGATCAGTCAAATGGATGGAGAGAGGGATTCTAAAAAAGGAAAGAAAATGTACTTCTAGGTTATGACAGAGGTGAGTAAATGCAGGAGGCCTAAGCTTGAATCCAACATGCCTTACAAACAACCCCATTCTGTACATTTGTGTTAGGCAAGTTCCAGGGGAAAAAGAAAAAGTATAGATAGTATTTAACTTTTGGTGAGGAGAATATGGGGAGGTTGTGAACAGTGAAAGCACGGATCCTGAATGTTTGCGTTCATGCACATCTCTGGGTAGGGGCAAGGCACCTAGCTCTGTGACCTTGGGTGTGCTCTTGTGGCTTGCGTGATTCTTTATCAGCTGTGTGTCCTTAAACATGTTGCTTGACCTTTCTGTGTGTCTGTTTCTTGTCTGTCAATTAGAGATAATGGTAGTGCATGTACATGAGGTCGCTGAGGGAGTGAAGGAAAGAAATATTTATAAGGTGCTTAGAACAGAGCCTGTCCTCTATTTAATGCTGCATCAAAGCCTGTTTTTTCTCCCCAATGTAACACCCTGTGTGTCAATGATCCTTTTCTGTTGCTGCCTATAATATTATATCATAAAAATTCTGGCCCCAAATGCTGACCCTGTTGGCAGTGCCTCATTCAGAACCAGCAGTCACCGTGTGATATATGCCTTTTGCTGGTCTTTTTAAGCAGCCCAAACCTGTAAGGGTTTTCACCAACAAGGGTGAAATGCAGAGGCCTTTGATTACACTGAGCTTTGCCAAAAATTCAATTCACTGAACTCTGGTTCACCAGAATTCATCAAGATAAAAAGCTTCTACACAGTGAAGGAGACAATCAACAAAATTAAAAGGCAGCCTACAGACTGGGAGAAAATAATTGCAAATGACATATCTGATAAAGAGCTAGTATCCAAATCTATAAAGAACTTACCAAACTCAACATCCCAAAAAACAACCCAGTTAAGAAATGAGAAGAAGACATGAATAGACACTTCTCCAAAGAAGACATCTAGATGGCCAACAGACAACATGAAAAGATGCTTAACATCACTCATCACCAAGGAAATACAAATCAAAACCATGATGAGATACCACCTCACACTTGTCAGAATGGCTAAAATTAACAACACAGGAAACAACAGGTGTTGGTCAGGATGTGGAGAAAGGGGACCCCTCTAGCAGCAACATTTTGGATGAGATTCTCCTTCGAGAGTTTCATGTTTCCCAATAGACAACATGTCACTTTATTTACTCGTGTTTAGACTTCTTTCTGTTATTTCTTTTGGGTATAGATTAATGCTCTTGTTTTATTTGGGGGTAGGCTGGTGCTGGAGAAGGTTCTAGAAGGAGCGTGGAGATAGTGATATCCAAAGTCCCATTTAGCCCTGGGGAGGTGAGGCACTCATCCAAGGACTGGCCAGCCTGGAGTGGTGCAAGCACGGCCCTCCACTCACACTTGGGACCACACAGAAATGACAGGTTGATGGTGACCAGCCATCAGTCCTGCTCTCTTCTCGGTGAGAATAAAGTGGCCCCATGACAATTGCAGAGGATGCTATAGGCAGTGGGAAGGAAGCCCAACTTCTTTCCCACTCAGCTCATTCTGCAGGGTGGGTGCTGCCAGGACTGAGGGCTGCCAGGCTCCTCTTTCCCAACCACATAAAACCAGGTTCCAATCCATCTCCCTTCAAAATACTTGGTGCCATCCCCCTTTTTTCTATGTCTTGTGGTCTCATAGCCTCCTCTGCTGGTGGGAGGTGACAGGAGTTTGTCCAACAGGGAAGATGACATATGTCCAGTTTCCACCTGTGGGACTGGCACAGTTATTAATGACACCCCTTTACTCTCAAAGTGTCCCAATTTGGAAGATGTTATATGATTCTCCATATGCTTAGCGTGTCCTGAAATTCTGCAGCTGGGATGCATACTCAGTCATCTTGGAGGATGGATGTTGGGGGCATCAGGTGTGGACATGGGTGGAATATGCTGAAGCCTGGATGTTTCCACCTGAATAAGATGGTGAACCAGTCTCTGCTCAGAGAGCCCCATGTGAGCTACCTGTGCAACAGCACCTGACACCCCCACCCTCCTTTCCCCACCCAGCATTAGTCCGCTGGTATAGCCAGAGGTGGGCCCACACACGGCAGGTACAGTGGGTTTTCCCCAGACTGGCCTCACCGTGAGGGAAGGATGGCAGGCAGGGCTGGGCACTAGGTCAGCCCTAGTCAACTAGGGTTCAACTCAGAATATGATGAATCATAGGGCACTAGGTCAGCCCTAGTCAACCTAGGTCAACTCAGAATATGATGAATCAAGGGGCCCCTGGGTGGCTCAGTCAGTTAAGAAACTGCCTTCAGCTCAGGTCATGATCCCAGTGTCCTGGATCAAGCCCCACACTGGGCTCCCTGCTCAGCAGGGAACCTGCTTCTATCCCTCTGCCTGCCACTCCCCCTGCTTGTGCTCTCTCTCTCACTCTCAAATAAATAAATAAAATCTTTAAAAAAATATCTGATGACCAAAATTCCATGAGAAAAAGAAAAGAATGGAATCTCTGCCTCTGGGCAGATGTGGTAGTGAGGGGAATCCTGATAGGTCTCTGCAGTGTTTGGGGGAAGACTACGGGTGAGGTACATAGATTGCACCTTGTATCTAATAGCAGCAGATACCTTAGTAGATTTACTGCGAGGCAGCCTGTGTTAATATCATTATACCACTAATGTCCTTGCATGGCTGAAAATCGGCTCTCAGTCTTTGAGATTTTGGTGGGACTTCGGGGTCCCTAATGGGAGCAGCACAAGCCAGGTCCTACAGCAGCCAGCTCTCTCTGTTCAGCAACAGAGGAGTTTAAATAGGCGTGAGAGTGGTTTCTACACAAATGCGCTCAAATTGCATGTATGTAAAGCAAGCATCTCTTCCCAAATGCCCACTTCCATTAAGTATTTTCATGGGGCTGATGAAGCTCCATGGAATTAAAACTTTTAAGCACCTTTTAACTTTCGGATTCACTGCAACCTGTCTGAGGGGTGTGGGCAATGTCCGCAAACACATGCTGCAGGAGAGACAGACACAAGTAAAGGCAAGATTTGAGAGAGAGTGGTCCAAGAAGGAGAAGGGAGGCAGCCAAGCTTCCCCGAAGCCAGTGCAAAGCCAAGAAGTGGAAACAAATTATTTTTCTCCCCAGCTAGCTATAATGCAACGCTGTCCTCAATTGTTAGTAATCAGTGGGTATTTTGGTTACAGTCTTACCTCTACCTAGCCAGATCCAAGTTCCACTGGGGGGCAGGGACCCTGTCTTCTACATCACACACTCTCTCTCACCTAGTTGGGGGCCTGGTACCTGGTAGGTAGTGAGAGTACCTATGGGTACCTGTGAGATGGCTGGGTGGGCCCTGCAGGGGGAGGGGGGAGGAATTGACACTTTTCACCTGCCTCCCTAGCCGGGTGTGTGGCCTCCAATGAAACAGCTGTGGGGAGTGAATCAGAGGACCAGCATCCCACTGGGTACCTAGCACAAAGGAATGTCTGGGGAGACCACACCACCAGTCCTGGATGGCTCAGGGGCCTGTGTGGGACAGCATAGGAGCTGCACTGTAGAGAACTGTCAGCAATTTGTGCAACCAGATTTGTCTAGTTGCAGGTGACAAGTAGCACTGGAGATGACCTGGAATATAAGAACACGGGCTCTGAAAAGGATGAGGTTTCCTCTAGGATTAGTGTGACATGTAATGTGATAATCACACAATACATAGTGTTACTAATGTAATATGTAATGTGTGCTAATGTGATATATTATCCATGTAATGTGTCATATAATCATGTGATGAGTTATCAACATAATATATAATGTGTATAAATGTAATGCAATGTGCTAATTATGTAATGTAGAGGGCGTTAGTATAATATGCAATGCGCATTATTGAGATATGCAATGGGTATTAATATAATGGGCAATGTGCTATTAATGTAATATGAAATGGATTAATAATGTCATACGTATTGTGTTGGTCTAAGATGTCGTGTGTATTAACAGAATGTGTACTGTGTGTTAATGTGATATTGTGTTGATGTGATATGTAATGCATATTAATGTAATGTATAATATGTAAATATTGGAATATGTAACATGTTCATGCAATATGGGAAGTATAATAATACATACCATGTATTGGTGTGATAAGCAAGGTTTTTAACAGGATGGGTAACATCTGTTGGATGTAGTTAGAATGACCAAGGCCATGGCACCTCCCAGATGATCTATCCTGGCCCAGGTCTTTTTTCAAAGGCCGAGTGAGGATAATGTCACAGCTACAAGGTCTCAGGGAAAGACCTGTATTTTCCACAGTCAAGGGAAAGTCCACAGGAATGGAAATGGGAGCCAATCACACACATGCATGCACACACAAACACCACTGTATTTTCAAGGAACAATAACTTGTCATTTACTTTTCTCTCCTTGATAAAAATAATTTTCCAAGGCTTTCAAAATAATAAATACTTTATTTTTATTATTTTTTAATTTAAATTCAAGTAGCTAACACACAGCACGTCATTAGTTCTTGATGTAATGTTCAATGATTCTTCAGTTATGCATAACACCCAGTGCTCAATGAATACTTTAAAAGCCCTTTGAAGAGACTAGGGCAGCTTGCCACCTTGGGAAAATTAACCCATTCTGTGCTTCAATGTCTGTATCTGTAAAATGGGGCTGATGATTACAGCTCCAACTCCGTGCCCTCGCTTTCTGTGCTCGGTGAGTTAAAACGTATAGAGCATGTGCTACAGATCCTGGCACAGAGTAAGAACTAGCTCTTGTTATTCTAAATCCCCAAAGAAACAGAATAGAGAAGAAAGTTAAGTGTGTTCTGCATCCATAAACAACCAAGAATAAGGAACATGGGAACAAGAAGATCCGGGCATGTACTTTGATTCTTAGCCAGAAACCCCTTGTGCCTGCAATCTGATGGAGTTCATGTGAAATGACATCTTCCTTGAATTAGAACAGGATTTATGAAAACACGAGTATTTCAATAACAAGAGAGTGCCTAGCAGACAACAGAGGTACAGTGCTTGGCAAAGAGCTGATTCCATTCATGTGGAGTCTTTTGATCATTTTTTACAATTACTGGCATGGCATTCATTGTAGGGTCTGTCTTTACCCAGATCATCCTCCACCGCCCTCCCCTGATAACTGTCAGCAGAGTCAGACACTGAGAGGAACCCTACTCGGCCATGGCCGTGCTCTGGTTGGCTTCATGGCTTCATTTTCACTGGAAAGTTGGAGAAGTCTGATAAGGTAAAAATGTGGGTTCCATGTCAAGGTCACAGCTATCTTTTTCTGACTGTTGTACCCTTGTGGCTTTGCAAGGGAAAAGCCAGCATTTGGTGAATCCTGAGTGACAAGACAAGTATCCCCAAGCTGCGAGGTGGCTGGGAAGCCACATAATCCAGGCCTCCGTGGGATGCTCAGAGGTCCCCTTGGTGCTGGTGCCCCTCGCATCAGATCCTAAAGAGGAGAGAAGGCACTATGCATGCCTTCCCTCTGGGGAGGCTGAGCGACAGAAGTATAAAAGATTGCCTTCCTACACAGAGGTTTTACTTTTCACTGGGTACAAAATTACCACCCTCATTATTATCATTAGATGAGACCAAACAAGATATTGCAGGCTGTGTGTGTGTGTGTGTGTGTGTGTGTGTGTGTGTGATTTTTAAAAATACCCAAGTTCTGCCATTAAAGCTAAGAGACTTGGCTTTTTCCTAGAATATACAATTCCTAGGAGGAATGAGGAGTTCATCAAAGGTCATTGTCCCCATCTGGCCTCTGACTGACTTGGCAAATAAAACATAAAGAATGCTGGTCTTTAATACAATTGATCACTTTGGCATGTAGATGAAAATTAATTAAAAGGATGCAAAATGTATAATTGTTGGCAAATCTGCTGGTGATCAACTTTGAAACGTTGTGGCTCCTTTCTTTCCATTTATCACCGTTTGTCATATTCGGCTTCCCATGTTTTTGGAAAGATGACCAGATGGAAAGCAGGCTGCAGCTATCAGGCAGGTGAGAAACAGATGGCCCGGCAGGGATAGAAACCAGAAAGCCCGTGGGCGAGGAGCCTGCCTGGTTCGGGCGCCAGGACCCAGGTGGCTCCCAAGGACTGTCCCTATGCTAGCGGGAGCTGCACTTTGTCCCTGTCACATTATCAAGGACGGGCCGCCCATCACCTTTAGCTGGGGAGAAGCGTGCCAGAGCCCACGGAAAGGAAGGGCTGCGAGGTAGGGCAGGCCCTCCAGAGGCTGGCAGAGCTTCCAGGTGAGTCAAGGTGAACACACCTGTTCTTCTCAGGCCTTTGAAATCTACATGCTCCTTTTCCATCCATTTGTCTACCTGTTGTCTTTCGTCTGTTGTCAAAAGAGAAATGGGGTCCTCTGTATCCCCACCTTTTTCCCAAGTGCCTTGATGGTGAGTATAGATGTGCCCAAGCACCCATAGCAAGGCCAGCATCACAGGTGTCCCTGGCACTTCTCGGGACCGGAAGACCCCCACGGTGCTCCTCCAAAGGAGACCCCATGAGTGTAACGTGGGCGGTTTGCCTCACTGTCATGGATCCGTGGCAAAATCTCCTGGGTTTGATGTCATTACGTATTGAAACCCCCTCAGGAAGAATTGGCTCTGATGAAACGAAATTAGGCCATTGTCTCTCAGGAAAAGTATTTCTGAAATGCAAAACTGAAACTCAATTTCTCCTGTGGTTCGGGGTTTCTTCCCTCTTTACCCAGGGGCCAGATACTCATGTGGCAGCTCAGAAACAGTCTCATCTCACACAGGAAGGGTTTTTCTTCACGTCATTTCCTTCCTTCAGGCCGAGCAAGAGGTGTTTTCAGGTTTTCAGTCACCAACGGATGGCAGGATTTGGGGCTGGGGGAGACAGCTGGTGGGGAGTAGGCAGGGACAAGAGACAGGGAGAGGGGAGGTAGCCTATCAAAGACAGAAGGGGTGGGTGGACAGGTGGACAGCGGGGGCCCTAGGAGCAGCTGTGGGGTCACAGGGAGTTGCCTCCCATGCCTTCTATTTGCAGGGCAGCCTTGGACTCTGAACACCTTCGTTCAAACACCTACTCTGTCTCTCTTAGCTGGGCTCCCCAGTGAGTTTCTTAGTCTCCTAAACCCCAGGTTTTGGCACCGGGCATTCCCAGGTCGAGAGGAGCATCGTGTCATGAAAGCCCCTCGAACTTGCAGCTCCCAGCTTCAGGGGGGCCACTGTGTCATGATTACTGCTGTGAACTGGTCCCTAAACTCAGCACAGAAAGAAATCAAAATTGGCTCATGTTAGCTAACTGGCTAATAACCCCCTTGCACTTGGAAGCAAATCTATTTTAACAAAACTGAAGGGCAATATTTTCAGCTTTAGGTGTGTGTTTCATTTACAGTTTGTACACTGTGGCCGAGGTGAGCAATGGAATTGGTCTAAAAAGATAGATCTTCAAATCGTTAAGTAAAAAGTTGGGAGGAGGGCGGGGAGGAGGGGAAGAGGGAGGAGAGAGAAGAAGAAAAAAAAGGAGGAAGAGGAGGAGGGAGGAGATGAAGGCAAAGAAGAGGAAAGAATCCAAGGAAGAAAAACAGCTACAGCACTCAATCTGGGGTCAATTACTTTGCCTTCAGATTCATTAAATCTGGAGAGAGCTGTGCAGAGATGCCCAAAGGAGGACAGCATTCCATGGAGAGCCAGATAAGAACCAGATGGTCAGCTTCCTCAGATCTTCTCCCTGCTGCTCATCTGCGGAGCCCCGTGTGTGTGACGGGGTAGAGAGGCCACAGCAGATGGGTGAGTATGAGCACTGTGCCCAGTAAGCCAGCTCAGGCGGTGCACAAGCGCCCAGCACATCCAGTGCACGCCCTGCAACACACTGGGGTCCTTCAAGAGGGTCTATGGGAAAACCTTCTGGACAGCTGAGTTTGGGAAATGCGGCACACTGTGTCCTTCTCTTGCAGTTCCAACGTTTATTAGCACATTAATGGCTCTGATACATCCTGAGGTTAAAAGAGATGCCAAGGAACCCCTCAGTACCCCCGAGGAACTGGGATTCCCTGGTCACACTTTGGGGAATCACTGGCTGAGCAACAATGCAGGATGGTATCTTGCATTCATATACCACTTTAGAATGTACAAAAAGTTTTCACCTGTTATAAGTTTATTTAGACTTCTGTCCCATCCCACAAGGGACAATTTATGACCCCTACAGCTCCTGTTTTACAAAGGAAGAAACTGAAATTCAGGTGTTTTAATAACTTGTCAAGATCACTAGTAAGAAGGAAAGCCAGCAAAGGGCTCTGTCTCCTAACCCTTTTTGCTGTTAGAATAACACATACAGGAGTACCTGGCTGGCTCAACTGGTAGAGCATACAATTCTTGATCTTAGGGTCATGAGTTCAAGCCCCACATTAGGCGTGGAGCCTACTTATGAAATAAAATAAAATAAAATAAAATAAAATAAAATAAAATAAAATAAAATAAAATAAATAAAGAAAAGAAAAGAACACATACAGGTTAATACAAAGTGCCAGAAATGCCTCTGTTTTCAAGGGGTCCATCTGCTCTCCTGCTCACTTATCCAAGACACATTGCTCTCAGATGTTAGGAGACAGGGCCAGGCTCTGAACCTCCAGACACTATAAATGGGGATCCAGTTTCTCAACGAAAAAAGCCTAGCAGGCTTAAGTGGACTTTGAGTCTTCCTTCAAAATCTTACTTAATTGGTTCCTTCAGAATTACTACTGAGAGAAGACAATGTTTGTAAATATGGACTTCTGGGTAGCGCATATAAGAGTCACTCAAGAAACATATTTTCTCTTTTGTTAAATTACATATACCCTATATTTCAAGAACTAGGTGCAATTTACTCACATTAATTTTGGTGCAAGTTGTTTGTGCGGACTGAGCTGGTGCCAGGACCAAGGCAAGGTGCATATGCTAGATGAATTCACTCGTCTCTACAACAATCTCACTAGGAAGGTTTAATAATTCTGTTCTGTAGATGGATGAACCCAGGTTGAGAGGATATTAGCATTTGTCCACGATAACACAGTCACAAAACAGAATTGGATCCAGATACGCCTGGTTTCTGCCTTCGCTTTTCACACCCACCTTGCAGTCAGCCTACAAGGACCGGCAATGGAACTGGAAGGGGCAAGTGTAAAATGCAAATGCAGTTCTGAGCCCTTCAGCACACAAACGGGAAGGTCACAAGTCAAAGGAATCCGCTCCAACAGAGTATGCCAGACATAGTATAGGATTCTGGGGCATAAAGAGTCTCAAGGTAAACAGTTTTGATCATCTGGGGCTTTGCTGTGGGATGAGAACTTTCGAAGATTCTTCTAGAAGGTGGCAACTAGTTGAGACAAAGGTCTTAGGGAGACATCTTTAAATGTATCCTTAATGTCAGTGGAGGTAGAACTATTATCTTCTTGAGCGGTAGTTCTTAAATTTTAGGAATGCAAAACCAACTATGAATTTGTTGCATATTCTGTACATCAAGAGAATCTGATTCATTAGCTCCGAGCTAGGGCCCAGAAACTGAAGCCTTGACAGACAGCCTGGAGAATTCTGAAGCAGAAGATGCCTGGCCATATCAGAGAGGTTTGATCAATGCCCAGCAAAGCCTACAGACTCCTTTACCCACCAAGGATGGAGAGCACCAATTCTTCCCTCTCTGCGAAGTAGCTTTCAGATGCTGGACACATCGTGCGCCCTGTGCTCAACAAGCGAATTCGCCCAACTTTTCGCTGTTCTCCATCTCCTTCCTGCCTACTGTGGATTCAGGACACCCATTGCCTCTCATGCTTCCCCGAATTTATTTACAAATGGCTTCAGATTGCAAGGTCTCATATAAATTTGGTTGCTTCAAAAAGCCTGAACTATTTTAAGGTAAAGTCCCTTCTTTCTTCCACACACTAAGAATTCCGTCTCTTTCAATTGTAGAATACATGTAGAAAAAAGGGACAAAGTAAAAGAGGCTGATTTTCTTTTAATTGTGTGTTTACAATAGCTCATGAGTGACACAGGAGTAATCTAAGAAACCTTTCTTCAAATGACTGTAAGTGTGACCACCTTTCCCTGCAGAAATACTCTACTCGGCACTTGTCTACATCAAGTATTCCCGAACTTCGCTCCACGAAACAAAATTGGTTAAATGATACATATTGCAGGGCAAAGGATTGAGCCGGCTCAATCCAACCCTTTCTTTTCCATGAAATTGGTGCCCCCTAGTGGCCGAGAGGATTTTCCCTCACCTACGAGGTGGATGGTCTCAGAAGCAGATACATAGGATCTACTAACTCTGTCCCTTAAATTTGGGCTTTCCGGTTGTGCTCCCAATTACTTGAGAGACCACCAGGTCCTGAGGACTGAGATCAGAGATGGAAGAAACCCCTTTCCTGTGGATACATTATGATCTAAGCATTTCCCACCAACTGTCTCATTAAATCCTTCAAATCCACAAGAGGTCTAAAGTCACTTACTGGTAATTGGCAAAGCCAGGGTTTGAAGCAAGGTTGGCCTGACTCCCAAACTCGTGCCTTTTGCCAGCACACTGTAGAAGCAGCCAGAAGGGAAGGGACGGGATGGGCCGGCTGCCATCAGCACATCGTGGGGAGGGAGAGAAGCTGCACCACCTGGGCCCCTGCAGGTGACTTCCGGCCAAATCAGGCCTCAGTGCAGGGTGTTCCCCTTTGCACGTCTCCCGATGCCTTTCCCCAACCCCTTCCTGAAACGAGCTTCAGACTGCACTAGAGAACCTGTGAGTGGAGAACCCTTAGGACTCAGTTTCCCCTGAAATAAAACCTTTGACAGTGTTTTGTTTTCAGCACCTGCTGACTTGACATGGGTATTTTTCTCTCCTTCTAGAAAAAAAAATCCATCCATAGAGAGATTTTTTCCCCCCTTATTTTCCTTCCTGCACTTCTGGCAACGCACAATGAGTTACCCCTCAAATCCTACAGTAACCCCTTTGATGGGTCTATGTCTTCAGGGAAATTGATTTCATATTGAAACGTATGCCCGGCCTCCTGCAGACACTGGAGGCCACGTGTTATTGGGCTTGAATTGTTGAATTGTAATTGGAACAGACTGGGATCGGATAAGACACTTCACTCAACTCATCCTGATAGAAGGGGTGAGAACCAACACATTTCATTCAATAATGTAGAAACTGGAGAGTAAGTCATGTGAGAGCCTTAAACAATAAGAACAAAGTCCAAAGCTAAATGGCCTGTGTAAAACCCCGGCCTTTGTTTGAAAGTCTTCATAAGTCTACTTCTGTGAGTAAATTTAGTTTCGCGGGGAAGTGCGGGAAAGGGAACCAGCATCACTCTATTTGATGAGACCGGCATATTGAGGCTGAGGACATCTTGGTACTTGCTGTGCTCGGTTCTGCCGCGGAGGGTGCCAAGGGCAGCTGGCTGAGTCTGTCTGCTCCAAGGTGGGTGTAAGGCACAGAGGCTGAGAACATGTAGGTGCCACCTTCCGAGTCCCAGAGCAGCCGCAGGACACAGGGTTCTGCCTCTGGAAGCTAGAGTGAAATCACACATATCCATGGAGCTGTTGTTCCTTTCCACAGCATAAGACACAGCTTTGCTTTAGGTACAATTGTCTCTACAAAGATGCTGACTTCTTGACACTAACAGACCTACTTGGGAAGCCACGCCTTTCTTCAAAGGCGGCCAGAGCCAACCAAGGCTTCAATTCTAAGAAGGCGTTGAGAGGAGTTTTCTGTTACGTATGTCAGAGCAGGAAACTCTGCACATGAAAGATTTGTCTTTCAATCGGTTATATTTGTTGAAAGCCCAGGGGCTCTTGGGTGTTTAGAGGTGGCAAAGCTCAACCCACATGCAGAATGAGGGTGTACAGTGCAAGCCAGACTAAGAACTCCAGACTGGATAAGATCTCACTGATTGACCTATTGCCCAATCAAATTCCACACACAGTCCTAAGCCACAAATAGAACCAGTATGAAGGACAAGACAAATTATCAACAGCAATGATAAATTAAAAAAAAAAAACTACCACAACCACCAGTGGATTCATTAGCTAGGACCCAAACTCAAAACTCTGTATTTTCTGAATCACTGGACATAGAATAAAATTACAACATTAAAACATCCCCAGAACTGAGCAGGCAGCAGTGTAAGCTCATTTGGAGCCAGTGCTCAGCAGACAGCAGCACAAAATATTTTGCCCTAAAGATCCTCAAGTTTGGTAAGACATCATTAGGGCACACCAGCTGAATATCTACAAGAATCTGAACTGCATTCATTACAGAAGATTAGCCTTTCCCTGCAAGATAATAAAATCACCCTCTTAGGGCCCTACATGCTGGGGATTTACAGACTCCAGCTTTGCTTTAATGCTCTAAACAAGGGGTGAGTGTGTGTGTGTTTGTGTGTGTGTGTGTGTGTGTGTGTGCATGTGTGTTCATTGTCTGTACGGGATTCTCCAAACTCCCCCGAAACATTTTTTATTTCTGTTCCCTGAGCTTGCCTCTGTAGTTCTCTGCATTGCCAGCCACCCACCAGCCCACCAAAATAAGTTTCCAGGAAACCTCATCTTCCAAGAAGCCTAAAGAATTACATTTGCTCACAATGCAAAAGCCACAGCATAGAGGAGTCATTGTCCACCATGGGCATACCTTGAAAATATTGGGGTTCTGATTGACCACCCTAATAAAGTATGTATTGCAATAAAATGAGTCAAATGAAATTTTTGATTTCCAAGTGCATATAAAGGTTACATTTGCATCATACTGTAGTCTATTAGGTGTATAATAGTATTATGTCTAAAAAAAGAACGTATACACCTTAATTAAAATATATTTTGTTGCTAAAAAATGCCAACAATCATCTGAGCTTTCAATGAGTCATAATGTTTCTGCTGGTGGAGGGTCCTGCCCTGATGTTAACGGCTGCTCACTAATCAGGGTGGTAGTTGCTGAAGGTTGGAGTGGGCATAGCCATTTCTTAAAATAAGACAATGAAGGTTGCCACATAGGTTGACTCTTCCTTTCATGAACGATTTCTCTGTTGCATGTGATGCTATTTGATAGCATTTTACCCACAGTAGAATTTTTCTGAACATTTGAGTTGATAGTCTCAAACCTCACAGCTGTTTTACCAATGAAGTTTATGAAATATTCTAAATCCTTTCTTGTCATTTCAACAATCTTCATAACATCTCCACCAACAGTAGATTCCATCTCAGGAAACCACTTTCTTTGCTCATCCGTAAGAAGTGACTCCTCATCTGGTCAATTTTATAATGAGATTGGAGCAATTCAGTCCCAACTTCAGGCTCCACTGCTGATTCTGGTTCTCTTGCTGTTTCTACCACATCTTCAGTGACTTCCTCTACTGAAATCTTGAACCCTTCAAAGTCATTCAGGAGTGTGGGAATCAACTTCCTCCAAATTCCTCTGAATGTTGATATTTGACCTCTTCCCAAGAATTGTGTATGTTCTTAATGGCATCTAGAATGGTGAATCCTTTCCAGAAGTTTTTCAGTCTACTTTGCCCATATCCACTAGAGGAACCAATGTCCATGGCAGCTATTGCCTTATGAAATGTATTTCTTAAATAAAAAGACTATTCTATGGGCTGCAGAAGGGATGTTGTGTTAGCTGATGTGAAAACAACATTCATCTCATTGTCCATCTCCATCGGAGCTCTTGGGCGACCAGGTGTATTGCCAATGAGTAATAGGTCTCAACAGTGGGCTTAAAATATTAAGTAAACCATGATGCAAACAGTTGAGCTGTCATCTAGGCTTTGTTGTTCCATTTATAGAACACAGACAGAGTAGATTTAGCATAAATTTTTAAGGGTCTTAGGATTTTCAGAGTGGTCACCTTACATTGGGTTCAACTTAACTTCACCAGTTGCATTAACCCCTAATGAAAGTCAGCCTGGCTTTGAAGCTTTGAGGCCATGCATTGAGTTCTCTCCAGCTGTGAAACTCCCAGATGACCTTTCCAACAGAAGGCTGTTTTGTCTACACTGGAAATCTGCTGTTCACTGTAGCCACCTTCATGAACTATCTTAGCTAGATCTTCTAGATCACTTGCTTTGCAGCTTCTACTTCAGCACTTGCTGCTTCGCCTTGCTCTTTTATGTTTTGGACGAAACTGCTTTCCTTGAACCTCATGAATCAACCTCTGCTAGTTTTAGACTTTTCTTCTGCAGCTTCTTCACCTCACTCAGACTTCATAAAATTGAAGAGAGTTAGGGCCTTGCTCTGGCTTAAGTTCTGGCTTAAGGGAATGTTATGGCTGATTTGATCTTCCATCCAGATCTCCAAAACTTGCTCCACATCAGCAGTAAAGCTTTTTGCTTTCGTATCATTTATGTGTTCACTGGAGAAGCAGTTTTATTTCCTTCAGGAACTTTTCCTTTGCATTCATGAATTGGATATCTATTTGGTGCAAGAGGCCTAGCTTTCAGCCTTTCTCAGCTTCTGAGATGCATTCTTCAATACAGTCAATTATTTCTAGTTCTTGATTTAAAATGAGAGATGTGACTCTTCCTTTCATTTGAACACTTTGAGGTTCTTTTGGGGTTATTAACTGGTGTAATTTCAATATTGGTGTGTCTTAGGGAAGAGAGAAGCCCAAGGAGAGGGAGAGAGGTGAGGAACTGACAGTCAGAGTGCAATCAGAACACTTACAACATTTATTGATTATGTTCACTGTCTTATATGGACACAGTTTGCGGCACTCCAAAACAATTATGATAATAACGTCAAAGATTACTGACCATCATAACAAATACAATAGAAATGAAAAAGTTAGAAACATTACAAGAATTACTAAGTGTGACACAGGGACACAAAGTGAGGAAATGCTTTGGAAAAATGGCACCTGTAGACTTGCACAACACAGAGTTAACACAATCCTTCAATTTGTAAAAAAAAAAACAAAAAACTCACAAAAAAACACAATATCTACAATAAAGAGAAGCACAATGAAATGAGATATGCTTGTACTTCACACACACACACACACACACACACATACACACACACAAGAAAGAGCCAGCATCAATTACCTTCTTATTGAGCCCTTCAACGTGTTATACACCTTTCCTTCTCTAAGAAGAACTCTGAGGTGAAGAACGCACTGCTTGTTCACCAACTCACACAGAATGATATTTCCATGTGAAATGGTCTGCTGAATCAGGGGCATGAGTCTGTTGGGGGTTCCCGGGATGATAGGAAACGAGTTCTGTACCATATAGGTGAAGATTCACTAGAGAATGTGGTCATTACAGTGACAGCATCTACAAATCTCTGACTGGAATACTTAAGTCATTCCTTTATGCTTTCCTCAAGTTTCAACTTCAATATTCTCAATCCTAGAGGCATTTCCCATCCCCACCTCCCCTACCCAATGCCCCAGTTTTCTTCAGAGAGCATAGAGTGGAACTGGAAACTCAGAAGGGAGATTCTTACTACACGGCTGCAAAAATCATTTTAATTTCTTAAAGTCTGTGTTGGGAGGCAGTATAGTCAATACTCTCATTGTTAAATAAGATAATGCCAATCAGATGCAAAATTTTAAGTTTTTGAAAATGTCTAGCATGCATGAGAGATATTTATGCAATGAGGCACCATAAGAATTTTTTTGATGGCAGCTTTGCAATTAAGTGTGTGTTCACTAAATATGGAAGCAGATGAGAACCAACAATAAAAATTGTTCCAAGGGAATTGCCACAGCACAAACTGAGTGGATCATACTGTGCTGTTGCTAATTTAGGTTTTGGCATGGGCAACTTTATTATTCCAGAAGAACTTCCTTGATTTGTAAGGTTTGCCTGAAAAAACATTTCTTTAGATCAAATGATTTATGGATCCCCTGATATGGGCAAAATAAGTCATTAGAACACCTCATTTGAGGACCCAGTGTCTATGACCCATTAAGTGGATGTTTATTGTTCACCCGGTGAAAGCCAAGACACTCACTCAGGTCCCCCAGCTGAAGCCCTTCTGCTCCAGGTATCCCATTTCTTTTGATGTTTCCAACATGCTTTGCTGATTCCTTGTTCTGCATCATTGTTAGTAAGTCATATTTCCCTCTCCCTGAAGAATGCTCACCTTCCAATTCTCCACAAATTCATTTTTTAACTTTCTTTAAGATCAGGTAAGGAAAGAGTTTTCAAAAAGTGTTACTCTGTCTTCCCCATCATAATTTTGCCATTCATTCTTTATCTACTGCCTTCAGAACTTACAGAAATAATTTATAAGCTAAAATATTGACCTTGTTTACATTTTATTGGAAATTTCTCCTCAGTTTTTGCATTATGTGTATATTTCAACTGTCTAGTACTTTCTTTGGAAGCGAAGTCTGTATCTTCCTTAAAAAAAATCTGTGTCAAGTATAATCTGGAGTCAGAATAGAGATTCCTATCATGTTGGACATGACTTACTAATTAATTTGAGTATTGATCATTTCACTCTCATGTGACTTCCAAGATCATGCATCATTCTCAACACACATAAACATGCTTTCAAATTGCATTTCTTTAAAAAAAAACCCTTCCCTAGACTCTACATCATCTCCAACTGCTGCTCTATTCCTCTGACATCACAACTACTCTGAAGAGTTGTGCAAATTAATTCTTTTCTTTCTCACTAAATATGCTTTCTCCAAACTACTTCATTCAGGATTTTAGAAACTAACTCTGGTAAAGGTCACCTACAACTTCCATCTCACCAAGTCTATAGTTGAATTCTCACTAAACCTCTTCTTGGTATTGGACGCAATAGTCACTCCCTCTTCTTTCACCTGACTTTTAGAGGACCATACTCTCTGGATTGTTTTCCCATCATCTCAGTTCACTGTCTGGACTTGCTCTTCTTCCTGGCCTCTGAGCACTCACATAGTACCCTTGACTGCATTACTTAGGCTGTTCCTTTGAACTTACATCAGGTCCTGACTTCAATCCTCTTAATCCTAGAATTCTCAATTGCCCCAATATCCCAGTTTTCCTAAGAGCATATAGGGCTTTGTTCCTGGACCTTGCCTCCAACTACACCTATTCTCCAGGTAATATTTCCAGTTGCATACCTTTAATTACCATCTATATGTTGACGGCTTCACAATTTACACTCCCATCCTCAACCTTTCCCCTGAATTCTAGACTTGTATATCCAACAGTTTACTCAACACCGTCAAACACTTGGATGTGTTTGCATACACAGGCCAAACTCATGACAAAACAATCCAAAAATGTTTCATTATCTCCCCTTTAGCTTACAAGATTCTATTTCTCCCCCTCTTTCATGTACTTCTTGGCAAGCAAAAAAGTTGAAAGACTAGAAACTTTATTCACCAGGCTTATCTGCCTTTCAGATTCTGATTGCACCCATGTTCTGCTAATAAAGAGCGCTAGTGTGAAATTTTGAAGGTGGAAGAGAAATAGAATATATTCTGCTTCCCCATACATCAACATTAGACATGAAAGCTTTGCACACGTTATTTTTTGCAGTAACTTCTTCATGGTCCACTGCAATAACTCCTCTCAGTGCTATGATCCAGTTGTGACCATCACCACCAATTTCCTGTACTTTCCTAATCTCTGAGTGGAAGCAACAACATCTACATTCACTGGACCATCGGTGGTGGCAGAAATGAATGTCACCAGGCACCTTCCCTAACTTGTGTTTCCTAGCTCTTCCAACATCTTTGTAAGCACTCAATTCCCTATATTAAATCTCTTTCTGCTTAAAATACCTAGAGTGGTTTCTTTTTCCCTGTATGAATACTCACTGATACGGGTTCTCATCTTCTCAGTTAATAACACCAACATTTACCCACTTGCAAAGAACAAAAATTTAGGAGTCATCCTTGATTCTTTGCTTTTCTCTTTACATCTTGCATTCAATCCAAGAAAAAGTCAGCCTGGATATGCCCCCAAATTATATGCCAAATTCCACTCCCTCACTCCTCAAGTATAAGATCCAGACCCCTTACATCAGCCTACAAGGTCTTGAAACACTAACCTTCACCCACCTTAATGAACTCCTCCCCTCAGTCATCTCCTTGCTCTGTTGTAATGGTCTCCTTGTTTTTTAATGAACACAACAAGTTAATCTGCATCCAGTGTGTATTAATATTTTCTGTGCCTAGATTTCTTTATCTCTATACCTTCCTGTGGCTTGTTCTTCCAGTTCATTTAGGTCTCTGTTCAAAAACTGCCTCCTCAGATAAGACTTTCCAAATTACCCATCTAAAATAGCCTCAAACACTCCTTCTCTGTTCCTTTATCCTGTTTATCACTATCTGAAATTGCACTGTCTATATACAAAATTTCTTTGGAACTATCTATGCCCTCCACTAGAATGTTCTAAGAGGGCTTGGTCATCTAGTTCACCACTGTACCCATTGCTTAGATTTGTACCTAGCACATGGTGGGTATTCTATAAAAAGTGGTTGAATGCATAATTGGATGGTCTTGCTCCTCTGTTCAGAGAACTTGAGCTTCCCAAGAGGCACAGTTAGCTGATTTTCTCAGGATTTTGCCTCCATTAGCTAGCTACAATCATAGGACCTGGTGAAATCAAATGGAAACTTCCAAAATTACGAAGTTATTGAGGGCACAAACTATTTTCCTAACATATACCTAAACTCTTAATAGGGATTCAATGAAAATAAAGAAAATCCATTTAAATGTTCCTTAGAAACATTTTCTCTATGCATGGGTTTTAAAAGTTATTTATCATACCATATAGCACATCCATAAATAACATCCTTAAATTGAAGGACATGGCCCACATTTCCCTGGCAGGAGTCCACCTAATGGATCAACCTTTGATAAGCAAATGCATATCATGTGTCAAGATCAATGCTGCATGCTATATGTGTGAAGAGATGGGCAATGGAAAGTCAATGAAGAACAGAGAGCAATGGAAAAATACAAGTTAAGAGATAAAATCATCTAAAGGCCAATGAAACTTATTTGACTGCCAATTTTCTGCCTTGGCGGAATTATTTCTGCGAAGCCAAAAATAGCAGGGGAGATTTGAAAGGCATTAAGCAAGAAGTTCAGAATGAAATGCAAGAGGCATGAGTTCCAAGAACTAGTAAATAATGATATATTTGCATTTTTAACTATTTCCTACCACCACCAAGGGTATAATTGCTTCCATATACAAGCTCCTTGATAGAAGCCCAAGATGCTGAACTGTGTCTATTTACATGGATACTGATGATCTCACTGCTCAGGGTTGTAACTATTGGAGGAGCTGTACCATATTATCTCTGCTAAGCAAGGCAGAGATGTTTCCTGCAGAAAGCGTTGTTGAAAAAAGTCCTTTGCCTTAAACAAAGAAGCAAAGTTGGCCACATAATACATAAAATTAATTAAATATGTATATACATAAGTATATACAAATACATAATATGAATAATGGTGGAAGTTATTAACTCTGTTCTCCAAGTATTATTTCTCCCCCTCTAGGCACATTGTTAATTTTTTTCCTTCTTCCTTAAGGCTCTACTTGACTACTTAAGAATTTCTGGCCAATAATGTCTAAGCATAAATGATATATTCATCGCTGCAGTGTAACTAGATCTGTCCTATCTGAGTACCAGGTAGTATGTTAAGCATTTTACATCTATTAACTCATTAATTCTCACAATAACCCTATGAGGTAGGTATTTTATTACCTCCCCTTTACAGATGGGGAAAATGAAGACTAGAGTATCTAAGTAGTATTCCCCATGGTCAAAATCCACCAAGTGGAAGAGCTTAGATTTGAGCCTGTGGAGTCAGGCCTCAGCACATACGTTCTCAACCACACAAAGGATGAGAAGGCCTTTAGTTTGTGCAAGGAAGCAAAATGAAGTCATCTGTTTCGGGAGAAGTGTATTTGTATATGACAGTCAACCCAGGGGTCCATGAGTCCATAGCAACTTCTTATCATAGAGTTATCAGGGACTGTACTAAAGTCTTATTTTGTGAACGGAACTGTATTGGTTGGTCTCTCTCTCTCTCTGAGAAAGAGAGGAAGGAATAAAGAAAAGGAAGGAAGGAAGGAAGGAAGGAAGGAAGGAAGGAAGGAAGGAAGGAAGGAAGGAAGGAAAGGGGGGAGGGAGGGAGGAAAGGGGGGAGGGAGGGAGGAAGTTAGGGAGGGAAGGAGGAAGGGAGAGAAAGAAAGAGAGAGAGAGGGCGCCTGGGTGGCTCAGTGGGTTAAAGCCTCTGCTTTTGGCTCAGGTCATGATCTCAGGGTCCTGGGATCGAGGCCCGCATCAGGCTCTCTGCTCAGCGGGGAGCCTGCTTCCCCCTCTCTCTCTGCCTGCCTCTCTGCCTCCTTGTGATCTCTCTCCTGCTGTGAAATAAATAAATAAAATCTTAAAAAAAAAGAAAGAGAGAGAGAGAGAAAGAGAAAGGAAGAAAGAAAGAGAAAAGAAAACAAGAAAGAAAGAGAGAGAGAAAGCTTTATTAGAAGGAATTTCCTCACACAGTTAGGGAGGCTGATGAGCCCAAAACTGCAATATGTACACAGAGGAAAGACAATTATGCAGATGAAGTCCAAAAGCAGAGTTCTGCTTTTTGCTTAGAAAGGCTGGTCTTTTTGTTCTATTCAGACCCTCAACTGTTTGGATGAGGCCCACCCACATTATGGAGGTCATTCTGCTTTAGCCCAAGTTCATTAACTTTAATGTTAATCTCATACAAAAGAACCTTCCAAGCTGACACATAAAATGAACCATCACAGGAATATAGGACTTAGAAGGGTTGAGTCAGTAGTCCAAGTTTACATGACAAAGCCAACATCAGAGCTCAGGTCTTCTGGTTCCCCAGTCAGTATGACTATAACACAACACTGTCTCCCTGTGAAACCACGAGACCCATGTGCCACCTTTGAGGAAAGGGGTAAGGAGAGGGTGAAGGTACCCTGTTCTTTAGCTCTGCTGTCTAAGGGCAAGAGCACAAAGGAGCTTTAATTCCTTTTTGTCAATTCTTTTGTAGTCGATACATCAAATAAAAGATTTATGAATAGCAGTAGTCTACTATTTACTGCTTTGAAAAATGGAAACACAGGAACCACAAAATGTGCCTTAAAATTAGGTAAGGCATATGATTTTTTCAAGCTGTAACACTTTGGTTTATGAGAACTAGTGCTTGACCCCCTCAACTAAGAAAGACTGGATCTAGCCCCCAATAAGGAGTAGAAGACAGACCGCATTTGAGCTCATCTGAAAATTGCATTTCAATAGCTTCTTTTATCTTAGACTCTCCTGAATTCCTCTTAAATGATACTTATTGTCCCCTGCCACATGCCATACTTTGTGACATTACCGAAGCAGGTGTCAAACATTGTGTTTGGTGTAATATTGGCCAACAACACAGATGCTCAGAAACATACCATCTTGTTTGAGGTTGAAGGCATTGTTCCATCTCCTTATACATGAAAGATACATGTATGGACATGAGGTGGAAACACCTCAAGGCCCAGACTTTGTATAGACATGATGCAACCAGGAAGTCTGAGAACTGAAAGTTTCAAGAGGTTTATCCAAAGTCAACCATTTTTTTCCTTAAGATCCCAATTGCCACGTTATTTGCATGCCAACAACTACTAAATGGGGCACTTTCTAAGTGCAAACACTGCCGAGCACTTTCCAAGTATTGATTCCTTTCTCTCATACATCCCTGAGGTTGTTATGATTATACCCAGTTTACAGATGTGGTAATTGAGGTGCAAAGAGAATAAGTGACTAGCTCAGTATCACCTCTACTAGCAAGTATTGGAGCCAGAAAAAAATTCTCTCATCATCTAGAACAGGGGTTAGCAAACATTCCTGTGAAGGGCCAGATAGTAAATATTTCAGGCTTTGTGAGCCACACATTCTCTGTTGCAACTTTTTAGCTCTGCTATTATAGCAAGAAAGCCACAGAAAACATGTGAATGAATGAGCATGGATGTGTTCCAGTAAGTCTTTTGTGGACACTTGTGAGTCACACAAAACCAGCAGCTGCCTGGATCTGGCCCATGGGCTATGGTTTGCCAAATCTTCATCGAGACCATCACAGGTTCTGACTTGACAAAGAACTGCAGAATGAATCTAGGAATTTGGAGTGAAACATGTCCTTTCTACCAGCCAATCATAAAGATGTAATTATCAAGTAAAATATTGGAAAGAAAGACCTTATCTCCACTTAAAAATAAGTTTAAGTACCAGAGAACAGACAGCTGAGATGTTAGGGTGTGTATGTGGAGCAAAGCAAGTTTGACTTTGGGCTTAAAGTTCTACTCACAGATGTTTGTGCTGGGAAGAGAAAGCAGAGGGGCTGGGCAGGAAATGGCAGCACCGTTCAGAAGGCAGGTGGGAGACAATGCCCTTGGAAGAGTAACCGTTGTTTCTGTTGTTGTTTTTTTCTCTCTTTCTTTATCAGTTCAAGGAAGACCTATACGAGAATGTCCCCTTGCCTTCCCTACAGTGAGTAAAGTAAGCTTAAGGCATTGAAAAAGCTCAAGAGGGGGATGGAGATGCCTATGGGTAGGCAGAGGCCAGCTCTACTTTCTGGGCAAAGAAGTCGAGCCAGTCTTTAGGTTTTGAAGCCCTGGGCTCTAAGGGAACATTCGGGGTGCTGTCATAGGAGAGAGGGACAGAAGGAGACTTATTATCTCAGTGAACTGAGCCCTAAGTGCTGAGACCCTCTGGGTCAAATCATGGTGTCCCATTAGCAGAGCTTCGCTCTGAGGCACATCCTCCACCCTGGAAGATTCACAGTGGTCTGGTCAGCAGCTGCCTGGCAGAGCCTTTCAGGTGGATGGAACCAAGGGTGAGCCCAAGCCATGTGACTCCTGGCACCAATCCAAGCCCAGCTCTGTGGAGGGGGGGGGTTGATTAAGCTTGGCCCATTTGGATCAAGTCAACTCCACCAGGTTCCTGAGCAATTTGCAGAGGAGACAGCCTCAAGGGGGAGATGTTGGACTTTCAGACAAGATGGACCTTGAAGGGCGAATCCATTTTTAGTCAGGAAAAAAAAAATGAATAGATGGGAAGTGTTTGCACCCAAGCTCTGGGAAGCCTTCACTGGGTTATTTGAGGACTAAGTGAGATCCTGTATTTGGAGACTTCCTCATGTGGCCTGACGTGCCCCAGGGAATAAAAACTGTTCACCTCCATGCCCCTCACTTGGACATTCTCCACCCATTAAGGAAGACAGAGCTTCATACAGCCTCTGCAGATCCACCCCTTGAATCTTCTGCAGATTCACTCCTTGAGTCTCTGGGTTTAGAGACTGGCCCTTGCTTACTGGGACTTCTGCAGGGGCAGACCTGGGTGGCCAGTTGGCAAGTCTATCCTCTCTTTGCCTTCTGCTTCTCAGTGCCAGGCCTTAACATCCCTTCTTGGAACATCAAACTCCTCCCCTCTGAACCCAGACATCTCCATGCCCTTACATCCTCAAGCCCCGAGACTACCAGATTCCCAGCCAGGATAAGAGGGCCGTTGGAAGTCCATCTGAGGGAATAGTTACTGAAAAGCAGGTGGACAGGGTGAGGCACCGGTGGAGTGAGACCCTGGACAAGGGGCCCAAGGGATTGCGCCTGCTGCCGTGTGCAGTGGGAGAGAGGCAGCACCCCGTTCTGCAGATGTTGCCTCTCTGTTCTTGTTGGCTATCTGTGGGGCTGGGGAGAAGGGCCCAGTGTAAGGTCTATCTCATCATTCTGGTTATTGACAGTAGGAAACTTAAAAACGTGAGTAGAGAAAATCAAAAGTAATATACATTTGAAACTTTTTGAAATTTCTTATCATCTCTGCCTCATTACCAAGAAGCATAATCATGATTACTTAGTCACTGTCACAATTGCTTCTTTTCCCAGTGTCATGTGTTCTTGAATCAACATCTCAAGACTTGTGGTGGTAGCTCTGATGAACGGGTCTGTCTCTACAATCTACACACATACTTTTGCATTATCTCTCAAAGATCATTCTTGAAGGACTTACGGTCTTCTCTCAACAAAGGACAGGACACAGCTTCTAAGAGGTGACTCTGAAGACCAGGAAGCAGCTCCTGGATTTCTTGTCAGCCTGGATCTTCCAGGTCACTGCCTTAGCATTTCTCTGTATTCTGATGCTCTGCCTCCTGGGGCCTTGCCAGCCTGGAGAGACTGTCCCTCACAGGGCTGGCCAATTCCTAGAGATAGTAAATGATTCACCTGCAAGCACAATTTCCATATGCAAGCCAACCAACACAGAGCTCATTCCCAAACACCTCCTTTACTGGGCTCTCACGCTCCGGGCCCCTATCCTCCTGCCCGGATCCCCTTGGGGTCAAGAACCAGACAGCTAGAGACAGCCCCTGCACCCCAGAGCCCACCAAAATTATTCAAGCTACCCAATCCTATGTATGCCTGCTTACTCTGCTTCATCTGTTCCTCCCCACGGAAACCACAACAAAGGCTCTTGCCCACGTCCTCGCCTGATGTTCTGCCTCCTGAGGAACTCTGCGGCTTCCCATTCGGACCTGCACGGCGTGGCCTGGCCTCTCCTCTTGGGAACTGTGAGCAGTACACCATCTTTTCAATGGCAGTCATCCGATGGGCTGGCTTTACCATATTCAAATAATAATAAAATCTACACTTTAAAATAGTCACGTCCCCAACAAATGCCACAGATCCATATGCTCCTCTAAAAGCTGAACATGACCCAAACCTGCACGCACAAATGTGCAAAGAAATGGCCTGGAGGGGGAGCGATGGGCTTCAGAGTCAGATTCGGGGAGGGGAGGCCTGAGGTTGTCTCAAGCCCCTTCTGCTGTGGAGCTGGGTGGTTGCTGCAGCCCTCTGGGCTTCCGGCCACTTGTCTGCAAAAAGGAAGTTCAACCGGGTTTCAATAAAAAACCTGAAAAAGATACCTCAGAAGTTTATATCATGCAATAAACCCTGGAAATGATGACTGTTGCTGATAACATTATTCTTCTTTAATAATTGGTTACCTGCATTTTTTTTAACCAGAAGGCCAAATCTTATCTGAATGAAGATTGCCATTTTCCGCCTTTCCTCAACTATTCTCTTAAATATTTGATTTGTATATGGTCATTAGAAAGGGTATAGATCCCATTAATCATTAAGGCTTCAAAACCTTCGGGTTAGAATTTGACTGGAACCTCAAACGGTGTTTTCCTAACTTTAGAGATAGGACATCCAAGAACACCTCTGCAGACAGACCCCAGCTCGAGAAACATGGTATTAAAAATTAAACACTGTCCACGGCGGTGATTGCTTCATGCTGACAGAATCATAGAGCCAACAAATGGGGGCCAAACACAAATGGGGACCCTGATATATCACAGTACTGCATGAAGTTATTACCCAAATAACCCACGTTATGAACACAGATAGGTAGAGGTAGATGGAAACCATAGGAAAGAAAAAAAGTCTCAAAGAGAGATCCCCAGGGATAGTTACAAAGTAGTTTTAAAGTAATTCGAATCATCTTGAAGATTTCAAACAAACAAACAAACAAACAACAACAACAACAAAAAAACCCCCAAGGGCGCCTGGGTGGCTCAATCGGTTAAGCTGCTGCCTTCAGCTCAGGTCATGATCCCAGGGTCGTTGGATCGAGTCCCACATCAGGCTCCCTGATCGGCAGAGAGTCTGCTTCTCCCTCTCCCTCTGCCTGCCGCTCTGCCTACTTGTGCTCTCTATCTCTCTGTCAAATAAATAAATAAAATCTTTAAAAAAAAGAAAGATTGAAAAAAAAAAGGAAACCCAAGGTGAAGCCTCTGCAAATAGACCTTTTTCTTCTGGATACACGACTTTTATTAAAACAGCTTTCTGGACTAAAGAATTTATCCAGCCTCCATATTATAAACCTCAAATCTCAGGCGTGACAAGTGATGAAATCAATAGTGAGAAAGGATTTGCTCATCCACCACTGACACCTGCAGTCTCAGCCTCATGGGCGTGAGACCTGTGTGCTCACCCTGGCCTGTGCTCAAAGGCCTCCACACTTGATTTATTTCTCTACTCTCTTGAAAGTCTTACACTTTTTGAACAATGTGCCTTCATTTTCATTTTGCATCCGGCTCCTCAAACGATGTAACCAATCCTGTTCGCCCCCATTCACTGCCCAAGGGATAAAGGGTACCACCCTGGCCAAGACCCGCCCTGGGAGCCTGCCTTGGGAAGTGTGGGGGGCTGTGAAGGCACACTGACAGGAGGCTGGCTATTCGGAGAACCACAGAATAGAAATACAATGAGCAAATTTAAAATCATTAAAAATTTAGCAGATACCAGCTTAGAAAAGATGAAGCATCCTAATTCAATTGAAAATAGCAGAACAAAAGAAAATGAAAAGCTTGCATTTTTTTTTAAACTCTACCAGCTGGCTGTTCTCTCTTGTTTATCTTGGCATCTGATTCTTTATTTGGTAGCAAATTAATCTGGGTAGTGATCCCTATCGTAAGTCTTCTGAGTGGTTGAAAGGGCTGATTTTATTACAGGAGGCTAATTCTTGGATGCCTGTAGCCTGTTGGAAGATACAGAGTAGGCAGAGCAAATGCCTTCTGTTCTTTACAAGGTCAGTGGTCCAGAGAACTAATGTCTTGTATCTAAACAAACGACATAGGTGATTCCAGCTCCAAGCCCTTTCTCTTTGTCTTTGGCATTGGAAACAGCAAACGGGATCATGCCGCTAATCATTGATCAAACGGGGAACAGACACAGAGGTAAATTTTGCTCTTAGCGCCTCCCGCTCTTTTTCCAGGGTCTCTGTTTCCTTGCTGTGAGATGCCTCTAATCCCCAGGGCCCACTTTGCTCAGACAGTGCTGTGGGCTCTCTGATGCTCCCTTCCTCGATGGGTTGCCTGACTGCCCTGCCAGCCTCCCACTTGCCAAGCCCTGCAGCCTGTAACCTCAGGACTCCACCTTCAGCCCCTAGTCCCTGGAAAACACTATGCAAATAACACAGCCTGTGATAGATGACACGGCAATGAGGAACGCTTGCATTTCACAAGCGGAGACTCTCGGATATGGGATCCACAGGCATTGCTCCAGACTTGGGGGTTCTAGAGGTACTTCCACATGTCACACGGACATGATTGGATGATCGGGAGTAAGATGGGCCAGCAGAAAGATTGTTGAGATCTACTTAAAAAAATATTATATATATATATATATGTGTGGTGTGTGTGTGTGTGTGTGTGTGTGCGTGTGTGCGTGTGTGTATAGATTTAATTTTATTTAAATGTTTGAAAATGTATGTTATCGGGGGGAAAAAAAGATGGTTTCTTGTGCTAAGACTGTCTCAACACATCTCCTTGCATGCATTTTGCCAGCAACTGAGAGAAACTGGTGGGTCTCCATGGGTGTGGCCTGGCTTCCCAAAGACGTGTCTCAGTGGCATTGGCGTATTTGCTCCAGTGGTTTCTTATCTAAAATAAAAATAAGAAAATTAAAACTCTTCAGGAAGCTAGGCAATTAGAAACACCAAGGAATAAAGGCTGTTCCCAATCAAGTCTCAAAGGAGGTCATCATTAAACTAGAGTTTAGACAGTCTGGGCCAACCGAGAGACTCGGCAATGGGTAGAAGGATGGCTGAGTGTCCTGTCCAGGGAACCCATCTGGACTGTCTCCACCTTTCATTGCCCTACAGCTCCCTCACTCCCCCTAAGTGACAGAATGCTGCCTGTCACGCAGTTGATTTCATCCATAAAATTCAAATGAACTGTGTTCAGTGGAAATGCAGTTAATCTTTGCTCTAGGAATATTAACCCATTTTTCTTTTATTTATAAAATCATGTTAGCGTCTCTGATTTCCTGTGTGTGTATGTTGAATTCTTGTTTGAACCCACTGTGGCACCTTGGTGGTTCCCTCATTAGTCCATGAGTTAAATCTTTCACACATGTTCATTTTAAAATTATATGAGAATCTTTATTTTATCCTTTTAAAAAATTCCTCTTGTAGCCAGATTCCTACTCAGTAATCTGAGATGGTTATGAGAAAGGCTCAGTTTCTTTTAAGGCTGGTGTGGCATTGTTCAAATTTATCTGGACCATCTGTCCTTAGAGTTCAAAGTCCTTCTAAAGGAGAAGTTCTCCAGGTGTATCAGCGGCCAAAGACCCTAAATTTCTGCATCTGCAGCCATAGAGTGAGAGTTTCACAGTGGTTTTTATGTGTTTATTTGTTTTATGTTTGTTTTTATTTATTTTTTTTTGAAGGGTAACCTTCATTGGATGGAAAAAAACCCATCTGTTTTCAGTTTATTTCCAGTTTTTATGAGGAATGATACTGAATTTTAAAGCCTTTTCAGCCATTGTAGTAATATGGTGTTTCTACATGACTTTTTTCATGTACTGAGTTGCATTAATGAAATTTTCTGGTGTCAATGCAGACCTCATTCCTGGTTATAATTGATTTTTAATATTCAATTTCTAATGTTTTATTTAAGATTCTCACATACACTTATAAGGAGAGATTGATTTTCTTTATTTATTTTTTGCATCTGTGAAGCTTTGGTGTCTAGGTTATACTAACCTCACAGAACGAGTTGAGGATTTCCAATATTTTTCTAGGCTTGAATGAGTTTGTATGTACAATTTTAACAATAAGTGACTTATTCAGATCTTCTGCTTCTTTCTGAGTCAATTTTGGTAAATTATAATTGTTAGAAAATTATCTAAGATTCAAAATTATTGGCATCATATTCTTTAGTAATATTAAAAATATTGACTATATTCTATACTTACACATTCTTTTTCATTCTTAATATTGTTTCTTTATGTCCTTTCTCTTTCCCCCCCAGGATAATCTCACTCAGAGTTTGTCTGTTTTTTAACCTTTTCAGAAAACCAGCGTTTAGTTCTCTTGATCTTTCGTCTTCTTTATTTTTGTCTTCTTTCATTTATCTGAGGTTGTCTTTTTGTCTTTTTTCATGATATAGAATATAAGAGAGCAGATTTGTGCTCTTTAAAATATTTTCTACTTGAAAAACTTCATTATGCAAACATGACATAAGCTCAAGTTCAACAAATATTTCAAAAAGGATTCTTGCTATTTTGACTGATATTCAAGTATAGTTTGATGGAAAATATACATTTAGCCAGTGGTGGTTTCAACAGGGCATGGATTGCATTGGAAATGTCAATTGTAGCAAGATAAATAGTAAAAGCAGGGGGTACTAGATGAAACCATGAACACATATTCATTCTGACAATATAAACACTTGTTTCTAAATTCATTTATTCAATATTCATACCAGAAGTATTTATGGAGTACTGTCAGGATATTGGCAGTTCCTTGGTAGATAATACCAAGGAGTCCCTGCCTTCCTCAAGTCTACCTTGTAGTAAAGGAAACAGACAATAAATAAGAAAATAAAAAATGTGTAATGAAATTTCAGATAGAGTTGGGTGTTCTGAAGTTAATAAATCAGGATCAAAGAATAGGGGATAAGTTGTTTTACATTCTTTCCTGAGTTGAAAAATATCTAGTAACGAATTTACTTTTATATGTTTTATGGACTTTATAAGTCATGTCTAGGCAGAATCAATGAATATAGTGGTGGTGAAGGCAGTTGAAATCATTATAAATTTCTACAAATTTTTGTCGACATCCATGTGACCCTGAATGCTTCCAATCTCATCTGATCTTGAAAGTTCTATGAATTTTTATAGACAAGGTTTATGCATGAAACCAATAGATTTCTCCACTTAATGTTAGGACAAGAAAACATAATAAACATTAAAGAGCAGACTACTTTATCTACTTTGTGAAATATGTTGGGAATTTCAGCTAAACACCTAAAGATCTTAAAAGATTATATTTGTCAAACTATAAATTGAGTAGTGTCTAATCACTCTACTTGCATCTTCATTTGGAGGCCCCAACAGAAGGGCAGCATCTTTCAACTATGGTGACTTCTGCTAAAATTTGGCTTAGAGGCCCCAGCCCACATTTACCAGACATTGGCCAGGTTTATCCACCTAACCCCTCTCCTCCTTAACCTCTTTCTTCTGTGCTCTCTTCTGATTCTGGCACAAAGATCTTTTCTGTGAGCAGTGGTAGGGTTGATACACAAATTAAATAAATAATAAATAAATAATACACAAAATACACCCTTCTACTTAAATTTTCTCCTTTTGAATATGAACAAAAGTATACGTGTTCATGGTTTCAAGATACATTTTGCTTAATTATACACTTTTCCTTGAGGGCTATTAAACCACATCTCCACTGACAAAATGAAGTTGGGGACATAAGCTATTATTGGTTAATTTAGTTAAAGAAATGAAGCCAGATTTTCTAAAATTATGTAGGGAATTTAGGAAAAGTTTTCTTGTGACTGGATTGTTCAGGTAGTTGTCCCAATTATTTCAGAAACTGTGATTGCAAATGCCCAGTCCTTTTGAGCTACAGTCACTTCTTTATGATCTCAACTCAAATTTAGTAGCAAGAAAACCAAACTGATGTCCATATTGGAAGTGAAGAAAGAGATACACAGTTTCAGGAATCATGTATTTTTATTTGAGTGACAGATTTTAACAATTATATTGAACTCAAAGAAGTACAGGAATTCCTTCTCTGAAGCACCTAAGTAGATGAAATGCAAAGAAGAAAAGGATAAAAACTAAGAGAGAGGCCTAACTGTATCAATAAAATATTGCCTCCTCTTCTATAAGTTATTTGATATCTGTATCTCTCAGTTTAAAAGAATAAGCAGATGGATGGATGGATGGATGGATGGATGGATGGATGGACTAAAAATAGATAAGTGGATGAGTTGATCATATAGAATAACTGATTTTGGGTCACTGGAGAATGAATGAATGATTTTGTGTGTTTCTCCATCCTGTACACCCCTAAAGTTGTGTTTGTATTTTGAGTATCAATCTGAACCATGATTATAAATGATACATATATAAAAAAACTTAAATATTCTCGAACTTTTGGGACTCTATATCCAAATGGAGAGGCAAGTTAAACCAAATATGCCAAACCACAAAAATGGGAATTAAGTAAAGAATTATGGGACATAGACTTTGGGCACTGAAGGTAGTCAAAGATTGGTGAAGTCTGTTCTCTAATTCAACATACTTGCTACATTACCTCTGATCCAGAAGGAAAAGGTAGAGCAGATCAAAAATGGAATAAGTGGGTCAGACCCTTAGAACAGAAGGAGAGCCAAGATCAGAATAGAATTGGTAGGGAGGCTCAGGCCTTTGAGCCCTTCTGGGTGTTAACATTCATGCATGATGCCTGTCGTGGCTAGTTTTATATGTCAACCTGACGAAGCTGTAGTACATAGTTATTTAATCAACTAACTATTAGTTAAATAATCACTAGTTATTTAATCTAAGTGTTGCTATGAAAGTATTTTTTAGAGATACTTACATCTATAATTGCTTGATTTTAAGTAAAAGAAATTATCCTTAATAATATGAATGGGATTCACCCAAGTGATGGCCTTAAGAGCAAAAACTGAGGTTTCTCAGAGAAGAAATTCTGCCTCAAAACTGCAGAATTAAAAAATAATAATAAATAAATAAAATTAAATAAATAAAAAATAAAATTAAAAAAAAAAACCCTGCAGCATTAACTCTTGCTTGGGTTTCCAGCCTGCCAAGCTGACCTGCAGACTCTGGACTTGCTAGCCATTGCATGAACCATTTCCTTAAAATAAATCTTTAAGAAAACTTTTAAAAATAAAATTTCAAGAATCTTTATTTATCTAGTCATCTAGCTGGCAATCTCTCACTGGTCTTGTTTCTCCGGAGAACCCTGATGATACGGTGCCTTATTTCAATATAAACAAATTTCCCACTTGTGTGGGACACAGGTGCAAGCCTGGATATCTGTTGTGGCTTGACTTTTATGACAATTTTTATGGAAGTTTTCAGGTCAATATCGGAAGCTTGGTGGTGATTTGACAGGGTTCTGAAATTAGGCAAAGCAGGTAAAATGACTGGAAATGAGTCTACATGCGTGGTCCTTCAGGGATTTTTTCCCACCCAACCTGCCTTGAGTTTTCAGGGTGATGATGTTTATGGGAGAAGAAGCACATTCCTCTCCAACTCTTTCCACTCTGCTCCTTCTGTAATGTAATTAAAGCGTTCTAATATCAGGGACTTAACCATTTCAAAGATTTTCTTAAGGGAAGGCAAACAATGTAAAGCATTTCAATTTTAATTAAAAAGAAGAACCTCATTACGTAAGTGAATAAAACCTGGTGCTGATAATTATCAATTCAAAAGAGCAAAAATGGTAATTTCTAGTTGGGAAATAAGTACTGGTTCACCCCCCTTATTTAATCCATCAAATTTTAATTTTCTTCTTATTTATCTAATTGAAGCATAGCTGCCAGCTTGGGGACTACAGAACTCCATCCTTCTGCTTTGAAAGGAGGGGGCTTTCTTCTCAACTGTCACAGAAGCAATTAAAGCCTCTGAACTGGGCTCTCTCAGATAGATTTTTTTTTCCTTTCCACTTACTCATCCTGCCAAAAATAAGGAGGTTCATTAACCTCACATTGTTAGGAAACAGAGCTTATCACTGAGGAGTCTGGGCCGTGTTCCTTCTGTATGCTGTGAATGAAGGATTGCTTTTCCGAAGGATAGGGTTAGTCTAGGAACCCCCACACAAGGTGCCACCTGACTTCTCTTTTTTTTTTACATCTTAATTTTATTTTATTTTTTTCAGTGTTCCAAGATTCATTGTTTATGCACCACACCCAGTGCTCCATGCAATACGTGCCCTCCTTAATACCGACCAACAGGCTCACCCATTCCCCCTCCATAACCTTCAGTTTGTTTCTCAGAATCCACAGTCTCTCATCTTTTGTCTCCCCCTCCGATTTACCACAATTCACTTTTCCTTTCCTTCTCCTGGAGTCCTCCATTTTATTCCTTATGTTCCACAAGTAAGTGAAACCATATGATAATTGACTTTCTCTGCTTGACTTATTTCACTCAGCATAATCTCCTCCAGACCTGTCCATGTTGATGCAAAGGTTGGGAATTCATCCTTTCTGATGGCTGTGTAATATTCCATTGTGTATATGGACCACATCTTCTTTATTGATTCATCTGTTCAAGGGCATCTCGGCTCTTTCCACAGTTTGGTGATTGTGGACATTGCTGATATGCACATTGGGGTACATATGGCCCTTCTTTTCACTACATCTGTATCTTTGGGGTAAATACCCAGTAGTGCAATTGCAGCATCATAGGGTAGCTCTATTTTTAATTTTTGAGGAATCTCCACACTGTTTTCCAAAGTGGCTGCACCAACTTGCATTCCCACCAACAGTGAAAGAGGGTTCCCCTTTCTCCACATCCTCTCCAACACTTGTTGTTTCCTGTCCCGTTGATTTTGGCCATTCTAACTGGTGTAAGGTGGTATCTCAATGTGGTTTTTATTTGAATTTCCCTGATGACTAATGATGATGAACATTTTTTCATGTGTCTCTTAGCCATTTGTATTTCTTCTTTGGAGAAGTGTCTGTTCATGTCTTCTGCCCATTTTTTGACATGATTCCTTCTGTGGTCAACTCTGACTCAGTTTCCCCACCCAGTATGATTAACAAAGCTACATAGAGTCTCGAAATAATAATGTCCAATAATAGAAATCAAGTATTGCTGAATAATGGGCATGGCACAGGATTTCTTTTACTACAGTGTTGTATTGGAGACATTGGGGCTCCTTCCTAGCAGAGAGTGGAACCAGCAGGGAACCAGCTGTGAGATCCACCAGCATCTCTGCAGCTTATTATGCTTAAGTACTGTAAAATTATCCTGAAAAACCATTTTAAGTAGCCAGCCACTAGGGTTCCCAGATGCCATAACATTTGATAGCTATGTTTTTAGCATTTGCATTATATTTTCAGCTGTTGAGATAATTAATGATACTCTATTTGAGCCCCATCAAGATTTGGAAATGTTTCAAATGAAAACAACTATTTTTTTTCCCTTTTCTTCCTTGTTTTTCCTTTTCCTTGCTTCCAGGTGGTAGTATCCTTCAGAGTAAAATCTGGCCAGCATCTAAGCCCCTTCAGTCAAGGTTTAATCAGAGTCTCAACAAAGTATCAGGAAGGCAGACTAAGAGGGAACGTTTTAGACACTGAAGCATGAAATGTCAGCTCATCTCCCAGGGAGTGCTACAGTGACAAACCACACTTACCCTGGACACAATGCCTCTCTCTGCACTAACAGGAAGGTGAGATTCTTCTGAGATTAACCCTCTGGTCATGACACTTGAGCCATCTTGGACAAAATGGGACGCAGAGGTGAACTGTGGGTTATCATAAAGGAGCAGTAGAATTGCTTTTTCTTCAGAGCAAGTGGGGTGTCTCAATCTCAGCCCCTCTGATAGTTGGGGCCAGGTGACTTTTGGGGTTGGAGGATAGTCCTGTGTGTTGTAGAGTGCTTAAAAGCACTCCTGGCCTTCACCCCTAGATGTCAGTAGGACCCTCCCTAGCTGTGACAATCAAAAATGTCCCCAGACACTGCCATCTGTCTCCAGGAATGTTGGGGTGGCCCAATATCAGCCCCGGGCTAGAACCACTGCCCTAGAAGGTGGCCTCAGGCTGACCACACGTGAAAGATATGGATCAGATATTACCGTTGAATTCTAAACACAACATGGAATTAAAGCTAGAAACACACTTTTCACATCTCCAAATACTCCATTGTTGCCACCTTTAATAACATCTGCAAATAAATAATCGCAACCCTCACTGTTACAATTGTCATTGTAAAATAGTGATGTTGACAGCATTTGCCTCTGACCCAAAGACACAGAGCTTGAAATCTTGTGCTCAGAGAGCACGTGATGAGTGTTTATACTTTTTAGGAAACTGAGAAGGAATTAGTTGCAGTAAAATGAGAATAAAATAAAATTGGCTCACCATAAAAATAAATGAACCTTCTCACATTGTTTGTTTCTTATATAATTATACCTGAAATTATGCGTGACTGTCAATTAATCGATCCCTCTCTAAGGACAAAATCTTTTTCCACATCTCCCCCGCTGTAATACTATGTGGATAGTATCAGGGGTTGCTAACTGCAGCTGAAATGGATAATTTTCTTCTGTCCGTGTCTACATGGTTCTCTCTGCAGTGTATGTTTGGTTGTGGGAATTCAGTGCAGTTCAGTAAAGCGTTATGCTACTATACCCAGCAAGAGAATGTTCTTACTTTCTAAACCACCACATTCCATCAGCATCTGGATATCTATAATTATGCTTTTAAAATTAAACTTTGGAAAAATTTTTCTGCTGGTTTACAAAAATTCAGTTTCCTATACTTCTTATATGTAGAGCTTGGGGGTTTTTTGAACCTTCACTGGGGAAAGACATTCACAAGATTATACTGTGTGTGTGTGTGGAGGGGTGATGTCATTTCAATGAGAAAAGGTAAAAAGCAGAGCTTCAAATGCCCCCCTTAAGTTTCCATTCCAGAACTTCCCAATATAAACACACACACACACACACACACACACACACACACACACACACACACACACACTAACATACCTATGTCGATCTATGTCACTTGTTTTCATAGAAGGTACTATGAACAGGGACAGGACACTTATTACTGTTCACATTCAGAATATCATTCCCCAGAACCCTGTGGACCCCAGCCCTGTGTGAGTGTTGTGAAGCCATTCTGGGCACATGTGAGAAGACAGATCTGTCCTGTTGAGATCTGGCACCTCCCAACATGTATCCTAGACAACATCAGGCAGACACCTGATCCACACAGAGACACTACCGGCTCACACCTGGCCTTCATTTCCTTCCAACACCAAGGTCACAACTGTAGCCCAACTATCCGGTGAACCTGGTATAAGTGAAGCTTGCTGAGGCCCCATGTGCCTGGAAATTGGCCCAGAGGAGGCCCACATCACCTCTTACTGGAGTGACTCTTAGCCAAAAGAGCAGTGTCCTGACCTAATAAGACCAGAGGAAATCTAGAGTTGCTAGGTCAGACTCCTTTTGTCAAAGGGAAGTGAACTGAGCTGGGATGTTTAATGTCCCAGAATGTCCTGGAGCTAACAAATCCAGAGCAGATGATGTTACTGAGAACCAAGACATCTGAGTTTATTGAGCCTCTTTGTGGAAGGCACTGTTCTGGGACCTGCTAGACATACAAAGAAATATAAATTATGGACTATGCCAGGGATCTAACAAAAATCCTGAAAAAATCACTACCAAGAAAGATGCAAAGAAAACCAAGGCAGTAATTGAAGGAGATAACTCAGGAAGTTCTCAGTTGTGCCAAATAGAATTATATGTATGTCATTAAGTTGTGTTCAGGAGAGCTAGCTCAGATCTATTTCAGCTGAAGTGCTTAAGAAAACCTATAACAGATAAAATTAGATTTAAACTGAGCCTTACCGGATGAGCAGGTGCAGAGGGAAAAAGGGGAGAAATCCAGACAAGCAAACAGCAAGGTAGGGCTGGGAAAAATAAACAAGCCAGTGTGTTAATGTGGAGGAAGAGTACTTGCTGTGGAGCAGAAAGCTTTGGGTTCAGATCCCATGGCTGGACTCGCCCCCACAGAGCCTCAGGCTTCCTCCCTGTGAATGCAGGTTGTGGCCCCAGCAGAGAGGATACATTGCAACTGTGAATGTCACCCAGACAGCAGCAGCATCCTCTCTGTGCTTTGAGTCCATGACTCTGTGTCTGGGGGAGAGTCTTTGACCATGCCGAGACTTCTGCAAGCATCCAGTGGTTTAAATGACCATCATCAATTTCCTGTCTCAGAATCCCTCTCCGGATGTTTGTGCCTCTTCCATGACCGAGTTCTCTGCTCAGCATTGACCCACCCCTGAAAGCATGCAACACTGGCCAGTGATGAGAGGAGATGGGTTATCAGAAGGCAAGGGGAACTATCAGAGAGTAATTGCACTGGAGGCTCTGAGAAACAATCCACTCCATGTCTCTCTCCTAACTCCTGGTGGCTGCCAGCAATCATTGGCATTTCTTGGCTTGGAGACACATGACCCAATCTCCACTCTCTTTGTCACTTGGCTTCCTCCTTGTGTGTCTCTGTGTCCAAATTTCCCTGTTCTTATAAAAATACCAGTCATTGGATCAGGACCCACCTAATCCAGTGTGAATTTATTTTAATTTCACTATCTCTGCAAAGACTCTTTCCAAATAAGGTCCCATTCACAGGTATGAAAGACTAGGACTTGAACATATCTTCCTGATGGACACAATTCAACCCACAACCCTGGCTGGGACCAGATCCAAGGGCTGTTGGTGAGAAAGGAAGACATGAGCAGATAGAAAGGTGTTCCAAAGACAGAATCAACCAATCCTCTTGGTGTGGATTTGAACAATGGGAAGGAGAAAATGATATAGATTTTGAGCTCTGTGTATTTATAAGTGAGAAAGCATGTGCTTCTTACTTGGTCAGTGCTCCATAATCATGATAGTTCCTGTTGTGGTAGTATGTAAATCCCACGAGTAGAGGGATCATATTGTCTTGTATCCATCCCAGTGTGAGGCTTTCAATGAAAGGTAAGCAGAATAGAGTGGGAGGGAGCAAGGAAAGGGAAGGCCAAGCAGAGTTACAGAGGAAGAAGAGAGAAAGGATTGAAAAAGATGAGAATTTAGAACCATGTCTGGAGAAGGTTATGTCTTTGGTGTCAATAATACTCAGCATAGATTTGTGATTCCCAAGAATTGACTAGAAATAGTTCAAGTTCTCAGGCAGGTTATCTCCTATTCGCTTGGTGTTTGGGATAGACATAAATGAAACAAAGAGCGACAGAGCTCAGAGCACCCAAGGCCAAATGGAAGGAAGGTGGAGCTGTGTTTCCCACAAGTGGGTTTATTCCCCGTTTGGAGCTTGATGTCTGCCAGCCACACGTTATTACCTGGCACAGACACGTGTGTGGGGTTTGGGAGGGGGCCGCTTAACCAAACCTGCTATGGGAGAGTAAGTGGACTTGTCTTCTAGTCTCCAAAGCATTCCAAGACAGAATTTGTCTTGCTCATTTTTTTCTTTTCTTTTTTTTTAAGGAGAATCTAATACCTTTTTTTTTTTTAAAGATTATTTATTTATTTATTTGACAGAGAGAGAGATTACAAGTAGGCGGAGAGGCAGGCAGAGAGAGAGAGAGAAGAGGAAGCAGGCTCCCTGCTGAGCAGAGAGCCCGATGCGGGGCTCCATCCCAGGACCCTGAGATCATGACCTGAGCTAAAGGCAGAGGCTTTAACCCACTGAGCCACCCAGGTGCCCCTCATTTTTTTTTTCTACAAAAATACAAACTAAATCAGGGAGACCAGTGGGTGGATGCAGCTCTCTTACTTAAAGGGCTCCAGAGTGCAGCCCAAAAACCCACCAGCAGGCAAGGCCGGGGGAGGCTAGGGGAGTGCCCAGCATGAAGGAAGGGGATTTGGATTACCTATTCAGCCCTCTTCTTGGAGGTCTAGAGTCTCCACTCTCCTTGGTACGGGAGCTGCAACTTTTCAGGAATGACCAAAAAAACTGTGGAGGCTCAGGCCAGTTGATTAATATTTAGCAAGTGAAAAGTACACATCTTTTGCTTGCTTTTGTGAAAAATACAGTGGATAATTGTGGGGAATCAAATACAGATGAAATCTTCCCTCAAGGAGCTCAAAGCCTAGCAAGAAGATAAAATGCATTCACACATCACAAGTGGTAAGTGCCATTGACACGTATGAATTAAGAACTGCAGAAGTCTGTCTCATATCTTTGCAGAGTCATGAAATCATTGGTTGAGACATAGCAGTGAGGTCAGGAGGGTGCCTACTTGCTAATTAACATAAAAAGATATTATCTCTAAAGAAAACACTACTACACTGGGATTCCAAACAGTTTGTAATTTTTTAAAGGTTTTGTTCACTGCTGGGCCCATTCACCTAGACGAGAACTGGTACGTAGTGGCCCTCAGGGTAGACTGGTTGAGATGAATTAAATTGTTCTTTAAGTTGTCAATGAAAAAGGAATTTGTCACCTAAGGAACAGTTGTAAAATCCATCTGTAACTCCCTCAAAGCTGAAGACATTTACCAGTGTTAATCGAATTTGATATTTCACAAATGTTTCTATCCCTGGAGGAATGAGTGACGTCAACACAGATTCTTCTAATTTGATGAAGACTACCATGGTAGATTTGTAATCATGTACAAGAATCTCTATATTTAAAAAGTAAAACAAAAAAACAGAAAATGACAAGTATTGGCAAGAATATGGAGAGATGAGAACCTTTGTGCACTACTGGTATGAATTCAAAATGGCACAGCTGTTGTGGAAAACAGTACGGCCGTTCCTCAAAAATTTAACACAGAATCACCATACGATCCAGGATTCTACTTCCGGATATGTACTCAAAAGAATTGAGGGCGCCTGGGTGGCTCAGTGGGTTAAAGCCTCTGCCTTCGGCTCAGGTCATGATCTCAGGGTCCTGGGATCGAGGCCCATATCGGGCTCTCTGCTCGGCAGAGAGCCTGCTTCCTCCTCTCTCTCTGCCTGCCTCTCTGCCTACTTGTGATCTNAAAAAAAAAAAAAAAAAAAAAAAAAAAAAAAAAAAAAAAAAAAAAAAAGAATTGAAAGCAGGGTCTCAAAACTGAAATGGAAGAAAAAAGCAAGTTAATGTCAGTATTTGGGATGACAAACAAATCTAGATTTTGAGATAAAAATGGGGGAGATAAAAGTAGCCAGTGTTGGGAAGCTCTGAGACAGAAACCTCAAATCTTACATTAAGTAAAAAACTTCAATTTAACTGATAGGAAAAAGGAAACCAGAGTTAACGAGAGATGTCAACAGTTCATGTTTAGTTAAATAAAGTGCTAAGTCAGAGCTCATTGCTCTAATCAGTGCTTCCAGCTCAAGGAACAGGAAACAACGTGGAGTTACACGGCTTTTCCACGAAGTGTGTGTGTGTGTGTGTGTGTGTGTGTTTATTTGCTTGGGACAAGAGAGGGGGAATACATGTGAATACTTGTATTTAACATTTCCCAACCCTCAAGTAATGCCCTCGTTAAAAAGCTGAAACTAGTACTGATTTTTCCCTCTTTGAACTTTAAGCTGAACATGCTTTATTGAAGGCAATTTAATGTCATGGGAAGAAAAGATTCACAATGCTGATCAATGAGGAAGAGAGAGGATTCTAAGATGAATGCACGTGGCACCGACCAATGCTGAAAATGCTTCTTCTTCTTTTTTTTTTTTAAAGATTTTATTTATTTAGAGAGAGAGAGCAGGAGGGGAGGGAGCGGGAAAGAGTCTCAAGCAGTCTCCCCGCAGGGCTCGATCTCAAGACCGGGAGATCACAACCTGAGCCGAAACCAAAATTCAGACACTTAACCAACTGCACTCCCAGGCACCCCTGAAAAATGCTTCTTTAGAGTGCTGCCAGGATTCAGATAGTGCACTCGAACCCCGTAACTGAGCAGAGCTAATGAGGGCAAGTCTGCTCAACAAGATGTGGGCACAGCTACAGGAAACCAACAAGGGATGTGGAAGCGTCATCCATGGGCAGCAGCCACAGGAAAGCCGTGACTCCCCTAGGGCGAGGAGACAGCGGGGAGAGAGGGTACCAAGACCCACAGGGACTGGCAACTGGAAGACAGTGTCCATTAGCACAGGAATGAGTCTGCGGCCAATGCATGGCCTGAAGGAACATAAATATCTCCAACCATTTTGTCCCCAGCTTCCTCCGGTGACCCCACGTGCCAAATCCCACAGGAAGCCATAGACACAGGGGTCCAGTGGGTGCTCTTCATAGAGGTCAGTCTCCTGGGGCTCCAAACATGGTGGTGAAGGTTGGAAGGAGATCTGGAGGGACCAACACAGAATACCCAACATGGTGTTACTGTTTTTTATCTGATGTTCCTAATCCCGGTTCATAACACAGTATGTTTTAAAATACATTTTACCCAAAGTTTATGTTATAATTATTTAACTTCGATTTATAACTGTGAAGCCAAGGGATGCCCAGATATCTGATTATACAGTATTCTGGGTGTGTCTGTGAAGGTGTTTCTGGAAGAGAGGACCATCTGAATTGGAAGATTGGGTAAAGCAGGTGCCCTCCCCAGCCAGAGCCTGAATAGAACAGACTGGCCGCGGAAGGCTGAATTTGCTCTCAGCCTAACAGCTGGGAAATTGATCTCCTCCCAACCTTGGTGCTCCTGGTTCTCAGGTCTTCAGACTTAGACTGGAATCTGTGCTGCAGGCTCTTGGGCTCTCCTGAGGTCTCAGATGCAGACAACACTGTGGGACTTCGCAGCCTCCATAATCACGTGAGCCAATGCTATGTAATTAATCTCTCTCCTCTCTCTCTTTCTATATATCTAGACAGATAGATAAACAGATAGATACATAGATGGATATTACTGGTCATGTTCTAATATGGTATCTATGCATTTTCTTAGGTGAAGGGAAATTATTAAAAGTAAAATAAATAAGAGAATCGAGTCACGCAATCATGACACAGGTACCCAGCATGCGTCCTAAAGGACAAAGTAGTCTGAATTGTTTAAGAATAAGAAATCAACAAAGACAATGACTTGATATCTGTGCTTAAGCAAAATATTTCATGGATATTTTAGTACCGTGCTCATATGAATAATGAAAACTATGCCCTCATTATTTACTTATTTGTTTATTTTTAATTTAACCATCATCATGAGGTACATTCATCATCTGTAGTCTTTGCTTGTTCAAAATTCCCTGCTGGCAGCCAAACTTCTGTCTGGGAAATGTATGAGCCAGTCTGTATCTCCCATGATCAGTTTCCAAAGAAGCATTGTAATGAAAGAATGTGAGTTACTCATAACCAATGACTAAAGGAAACAACGTTCTAAGGGGTCTTGCACTGTCTTTGATAAGGTGGGAAAGCATACACTCAGAGCAGGTGCTCAACAAACCCCATGTTGAATGAATGAAGCCCTTTCTTACAGTAGAAGACATAGCTCCAAGCTTCTTCATGGACCTAAGAAATCGTCCACCACATTATCTTAACAACTGTCCCATTCTTGTTCTCCATAGTTCACCGTCAGATCCAGGACAATGCTGGCCATGGACCCTCCAGGAACCGAGGCAAGATACTCCCACAGGTGATTAGTGGCCCAAGGTGAGATCCCTGACTGATAGAAGAGCATGTCTACTCCACATTCAAGACCCAGGGGACTGATTGAGATGAGTCAGTGACACACTAGAGTCTCTGGGACCCCAGCTGGGGTTCTTCTTGGAGTTGTAAGTTCTTTCAGCCTTTTGAGAAGGGTCAACATTTACATAGCATGGTAAGGGGGAGAGATCAGTTTCTCTTCTGACCCCATCAAATGGTACCCACACTCTTCTTCTATGTGTTTAAAATAAAGGGCATTACCTCATGCCCATGACAAAGAAGCTAAGCATGTGAGGAATCCAAACATGACTCTAAACACACATCTAGTGATGTGTGGCCCAGGTTCTGTCAGGATTGAAGGACTCCTTGCCCTAGCTCCCAGAGCTCTGCTGCACACAGCCCTCAGCTGCCAGCCCCCTTCTGAGAAGCCTCAGCTGAGGAACTGCCTTACCTGGGGGACATCCTCCTTCCAAGAGGCCCTGCCTCCAGTGTTCACTTGACTGGAGATGCGTAAAAGCCAGGCTCGTTGCCCCAGCTCAGCACAGTTCTGAAAGGTCATCCCATCTTCTGATCTCCTGGGAGGGTTGGTCGAGGTTACAGATGATTCTGCATTGCGTCTCAGCTCTACACCTTCCCAAATCCTGCTTCTCTCCTCTCCCTTCCCCAGCTGTGGGTCCCAAGACAGCCCCTGAGGAGTCCTGCATGCTAATATCCACCTCAGACTTTGCTTCCCAGGGTACCCAACCTGCAACAATTACCAATCCCTTGGTTTACTTTTGTTCACTGTCCTTTTTTAAAATCTGAAATATAATTTACATTGTAAAAGGTGTAAAGTCTGCATGATGCTTGATTTTCTGTGTCTACTTGGATAGGGCATAGTACCTCATTATTTAATTAAAAAATAATCTAGGTATTGCTGTCAAGGTATTTTGTAGAAGTGACTAACACAATTAGTTGATTTTAACTAAAGATTACCCTCAAGAATGTGGGTGGGTCTCAACCAATCAGTAGAAGGTCTTAAGAGCAGAAACTGAGGTTTCCCCTGAGAAGAAAAAAATTCTGCCTAAAAACTGCAACATCAGCTCCTGCCTGAGTTTCAGCCTGCCAGCCTCCCCTGCAGATTTTGGACTTGCCAGCTCCACAGTCGTGTGAGCCAAAACCTTAAAATAAATCTCTCAATATATATATCCTTTTAGTTCTGTTTCTCTGGAGAACCCTGACTTACATAGTCTCCCACCATGACTGGATTTTTTTCTCTTTGTAGACGTGTCCTTTTTTAGTTTGCCTATTTGGAGGTTATGTTATTAGGTGAAAACAAATTTAAGAACATTTTATCTTAAAGTGGAAACTTTTATTGCTCTGAAATGAACTACTTTTATCTCTGACTTTGTAACTTTGAGTTTTCATAATATTTTCCCCATCCTTTACTTGTTGATACACTCATATATAAGGTGTATCTCTTATCAACGGTATGTTCAACTTTGTTTTATTTTATTATCTGGTCTGAGGAACTTTATATTTCAATTGAAATATTTAGTTTGCTTAAATATACTGTAATTTAGGCTTAAATTACTACTTTGCTATTTGTTTTCTATTTGCCCCGATTGTTCTATATTTTCTGTCCTTTCTTAAGATTTTTTGAATTTATTTAATAATTTATAACTTCACTTCTTCTATTAGCTTGTTAATTTATACTTAAGACTTTGGAGAAGAGGGTATTTTCCCTAGAGATTACAACAGGTATTCTTTACTTAAAAGGCGAAAGATTTATAAGATCTGAAGAGAAACCAGAGTATCAGGTATTCTTTACTTAATAAAGTGCTATTTTTGTTGCTACTTTAATTTTCTATTTTTGATCTCACAAAGTGATGTTATTATTTATACAACCAATATTTATCCAGATTTATGTGTATTCTTATCACTGCTCTTTATTATTCTTTTAATTCTCATGTTTTGTTTCATTATATGTCACGTACTGTGATAAACGCATTGCATATGTTTCCTGTCTATCTGAAGACAGCCTTGCCATGTAGATCCCATTTTATAGATGAGGAAATCAAGGCTCTGAGAGATGTAGTACAATAGTGTACAGCTTGATAATTCGGAGCATAATCTTTGAAAGCCAGTAGACCCTACCACCTGCTGGTCTTACCATTTTGAGTGAGTCATTTATCACTGTAAGCTTTGCTTTTCTATAAAGTGGCAGATACTCATAACCACAACAGCACCTACCTCATATTTCGGGTGTGAGACTCTAATGAATTAAGGCATGTTAAGAAAATGTCTAACGCCATGTCCGCCACATCATACTTGCTCTACAAAGCTTCACATTATTCGTGATGAGGATGAGCATCATGTAATAGGGCATGTTAAGCACCATCACTGTCCTCCTGCTGTGCATCTCAGGGAAACTCCAGCCCCTTCACCATCTATAAGAAAATGGCATTCAGCAATCACTGAGAAAGTTGTGGCCACAGACCAGACCCAAGTTCGCCCAGGGTGACTATTTTGTACTGCTTTTATTCTCATAAAGCCCTTTTCCATTCTGAGATACACAAATATTCTGCCATGTAGTCTTCTGGGATTTTTATCAAGGATGATTGTCAACATTTAAATCTTTAATCCACCTGGTATTTACTTGGGAGTAATGTATCAGAATACATAGTTAAGTTTATCATGTTCTTATTCTGCTTCTGGAATTTCTACTTCATCCCTTGTTCTAGTATTCTATTCTGTGCCACCACCACACTCATTTTAATTATATTAACATTAAACTATGTTTTTACATCTAGTAGAACAAATATCAAAAGTCAACCTTTTTCTATTTTGTTTCTATTTTATCTTTTCTCAACTCTACACATGAATTCATTCTTCTAGATGAATCTTAATTTTACTTGAATATGTTTCAGAAAAAATCCCACTGGAAATTTAAATGCAATTGCATTAACCCTGTAAGTGAATCATTTTCATTTACTACACTTTTTTTTCATGTAGCTGCCAGTTTTTTGGGCTGCCTTCACACTGTTTGCAAAATTCTTCTTAAGTCCATTTAGGTGCTTCCTATTTTGTTACCATTATAAAAGGGAATTTATTTCCATTAAGTGTTATACATAACTTTTTTCCGAATTTTAGAAAAGACACTGATGTTTTATAAATTCATTATGTGTCTAGCCACTTATTTTTAAAATTTGGGTTTTAGGATCTTTCTAGGTAGAGAATCATCATTGTCTAAAAGTAATAAAAAGGTAAATTTCTTCTCTTTCCAGTGTTACACATCTTGCTGTGTTGGCTAAAATTCTAGAATGTTAGATGGTAATAATGGTAGAAAATATCCCTCTCTGGTTCTTGGTTTTAGTGGGGCATGTTAGTATTTCATGTATCTCATTGCCAGGTATGGCTTTGGCTGTTAATTTCACATGTGTCTCTTGCTGAGATAGAATGCTTACATTTCTGGTTTTGCTGCCTCTTTCTCCTCTGCCTCTAACAAAAGTGACTACACTAGTAATAGTAATAGTTGCAGCAGGTTGCTAGTATATATTGGGTGCTCATCGATACTTTATATAGTAGACATTTAATATAATCATTTCAATATTTATAATGCAGTGTTGCAGGCTTCTTTGGAGACAAAATTATGGAAGCAGAAGGGGACGTCAGAAGACTCAATAGGGAGTCTGAAAGTTTGGGACAGTGCATGTCTGGGTGTGTTGCCAACTTCTAGTCTTGTCTGCTATAATGAGAGTCCATCTTCCCTGCTGAAGACACTCCCAGGAGGGGATTGATGATGACCTAGTTCCTTTGGAGGCTCTGACTTAAGGCAGATGAGGGAGATCAGAGTCTCTCCTGCCTCTGCTGTTTTCCAGTGCCTTCAGCTCAAAGTAGTCTGTGTACCAAAACAGCATATGTTAGTGTGGCCTATCCTAGAGTCCTTCAGTCACCTTTTGGGGGCTGCATATTCCGCTTCCCTTCACTACGAGGCGACATCCTGGAAAGTTCAAAACTGTAGAGACAGTAAATGGCTCGGGGGCTTGGGAAGAGGGTAAGATGAATAAGTGGAGCACAGGGGAGCTTTAGATATTGAAATCTCCTGTAGGGTGCTATAATGGTGGATGGGAGCATTATACATTTGTCCATATCCAGAGATGGTACAACACCAGGATCGAATCCTAATGTAAACCATGGACTTGACTTAATAACAATATATCAACACTGGCTCATCACTTTAACAAATGTACCACCCTAATGTAAGATGTTAATAGTAGAGGACACTGAAAGAGGAGAGAGTATATGGAATCTCTGTACTTCTCACTCATTTTGGGGGGGGGACACCTAAAACAGTAGTAAAAAATAAAGCCTATTAATTTTTTAAAAAATATATCATTTTTAATTCATTTTCAGTAGACATAATTGTGTAGATTTTCCTTTCAACTGCAGATATGATACATTAAATTGATAGATTTCCTCGTGCAGAATTGTCCTTATGTTCTTGGAATAATTCTGTTTGATCGTGTGGTGTGTTCTCATTTTTATTTAGTGCTGAGGTTGATTTGTTGGAATTTCATTTAGAATTTTTGCACCTATATTCATAAGTGAGAGTGTCTCATATGCTATTTTTTTTTAAGTTGAGTGGTTTTGGTGCTGTCTTTCTCAAGCATTGGGTATCAAGTTAATATAAGTTTATGGAAATAAATTGAGATTTAAATATAACTATAGACTAGGCATTTGTGCTGTATCGTATACAGTACAAAGTATTTTGTATGAAACCATTTGACCTTGAAATTTTTTGAAGTGACTTAAAAGTTTCTGAAAAATCCTTTCAGTAGCATGCATAGTCATTGGACTGACTATTCAGGGTTTCTGCTTCTTTTTAAGTAAAGTTTTATAATTTATACTTGGCCAGAAAATTGTGCTTTTCGTAAAAATATAAAATTTATTTATAGAATATGTATTTTAAGGTTATCCTTATTGTATAGTTTCCTCTGAATCTGTACTCACATCATTTTTTTACTCCCACATTTGTGTATCTTTATTTGAATCAAACTTATTTAATCAAAATAGTAAGAATTAAAAGTGAATGCATGTCTGTTGTTGAGTTTCTCTTATTTATATAACTGGCTTTCAGATGTATTAATCTATCAACTCAACAGCTTTCCTCCTTCCTGATATAAAGGAGAAAAGTCTCCTCCTCTACCCATTCTAGGTTCTCCAGTGGGGGCCTGTGCATTAGACTAGCCACACGCAGCTGAATGTGAGAACACACAGAAGTTTAAGTGCACATGGGAGCACTAAGTAACCCAGAGGTGGTTAGATCTTGGGCTTAAATACAGAAAAAGGGTTTGGGAATTTTCTGGTCAGGGGAGTCAGTCTGTGGGAAAGTAACCAGGAAAAGTATGGTAAACAAGAGTTGCTTAGGAAGATTTGTTCTGTGCATCTAAATTGGTGCCTTCTTTGTTCTTAAGTGTCATCCTCTTCCATTTACAGGAGAGAGACCCATCTCTACAAATGTAGATTTCCTTTACAAAAGACAAACCTGAACCCTGTTTTTTTTTTTTTTAAGATTTTATTTATTCATTTGACAGAGAGAGAGATTACAAGTAGGCATAGAGGCAGGCAGAGAGAGAGGAGAGAGGAGGAAGCAGGCTCCCTGATGAACAGAGAGCCCGATGTGGGCCTTGATCCCAGGACCCTGGGATCATGGCCTGAGCCGAAGGCAGCGGCTTTAACCCACTGAGCCACCCAGGCGCCCCTGAACCCTGTTTTTAGAGCTTTTCCTGTGTCGGCTTGTTCTCAATGGCCTTTAGTTCAAAACAGTCCCTATGCTAAATAGGTTTATTTTGGGGGTGGCATATTTTGGTACCCCTCAGTGATACTTTTTTAATGAGATATGATTGACATGTAACATTGTATTAGTCTTAGGTGTACAACATAATGGTTTGAGATATACACACACACACACACACACACATATATGTGTGTATATGTGTGTGTGTGTGTGTCATTTATAAATGGCTTAGTAACTTTCATTTCCTAGTGAACTAATGTTTGAAAAGTTTGCTTTTTATTCTCAAGTGGTTGGATTCTTTTAAATGTTTTACCAGCATTAATTTTTATTTTTATCACATTGCGGTCAGGGACTGTCCTGTACAAATAAAATATTATGAAAATCTTATAAACTATATGAAATATGTGTTTCAGTTAGTATTTTCCAAGAACTTAGAAGGGTATATTGAATCCAATGTAACAAAGGCAAAAGGAAAAAAATAAATTTCCTTACTTACAGCCCATTGGCTAGTCCTTGAAACAAGGAGCGTGACCTTCCTGAGCTGAGCTGCCTCAACGTTGACACTTTCCTAAAGGCAAAAGGTAATCTTAGTTTAACATTGTCTCGACTCCCAAATTCTGTAAGTCTGAACATATTAACAATTCTTTTGGAAACTTCTTTTATATCTACCCCCCAAGGTCTATGTTAGCAATCAACCTCCAAGCATACTGCCCACTAATATACATCTGAAGGGTCCCATGACTAAGGTTTTATTAGACAATAATAAATGACCTTTTCCCAACAATAGCTAGCTCCCTCAAGGTCCTAGAAACCTTATTTCCAAAATTCCTTAGAGACTTATGCTATCCCCGACCCCTCTCAACTTGAAAGTATATAATGGGCCACTCCTCATGACCCCAGTGCAGCTTTTTCCGACCACAGGTCCTGTCTCTATGCTTTAATAAAACCAGCCTTTTTGCACTGAAGACATCCCAAGAACATTTCCACATTAAAATATTTGTAAAGTAAAATGTTTAATATATATTAATGAGACCTTATTAATTATATTGTTAAAATCCTCTACAGACTTTTTATTTTGGTCTTCTTGATTTATGATTATCGAAGATAACATATTTAAATTTCTCTTATTTCTTGTATTTCCAAATGCTTTTATGTTACTTAATTTAGAGACACACTTTGAACGCATTAAATTTCATGACAGTTTTATCTCCACTGTGATTTTTGTCGCTGTGCATATAAAATGATCGTCTTTGCAATGTTGTATGTTTCTTCACCTTGGATTCTTCGTTGTTGTGCTTTCTTTGCTTGGTGTTTCTTTGATATATCTTTTCACATGCTTTCGCTTTCAATTCTCTCAGTTATTTTACTTATTAATCTTTTTCTTTTAATAAGAAAGATTAAAAGCTTATCAAATTTCATCCATATAAATTTATTTTTGTAGGTGATACATATTATCATACCTAACTGTTAATGATGATGGTTAAAAATAATAGTAATAATCAGCAGCAGCAGGAGCATTGCTTGAACTTTGTGAGCCAGGCACTGCTAAGTATTTTTTGAGCACGATATTATTCATCCCCAAAATTAATCTATGAATTAGGTTTAAAGTAACCCACATTATAAGTGAGGAGATCAACTTTAGGGAGTTGACATTTTATATCTTCGTTTTCCTGTTGGCCTGCTTTGTTATTCTTGTTCGCTCTTTCTTTTTTTTTTTAATAAATTGACTATTTTTAATTTTTTTTTACCTCTAACTATGGTGTATACAATACACAATGGTGTTACTCTATTTTTAATTATCTGATAAGTTCCTTTGAATCTTAAAATATGTATTTGCAATAATATTTATTTCATTAGTGTTGCCAAAAAAGTTTCTGTTGATATTTCTTGATGTAAAATTAGAAAATTAGCAGCTTTGTATTTATTTGTTCTTTTCCTCCATCTAATTCTTAATTTTTGTTGCCAATAATCTGAAATTTAAAGGTGGGTGTGTGAGACAGAGAGAAAAGAGGACACTTTCACTTTTAGGAACATTTAAAAATATATGTGCTATGTTTTCAACTATTTTTTCAATAATTATTATAATTTTTAAAAAATGTCTGAATGTTTTCTAATTCATCTGCTGTGATTCCCACATTCTCAAGTTTTTTGCTTTGCTTTGATGCAACACATATTCAGCACGGAGGGTTTGTTGTTTTGTTTTGTTGTTAAGGAAAGGCACAGCACGGATATGAACTATTTTCTAAAGCCTTGACTATTTGTTTTTGCCTTTGCAGATGAAGGGAAACTTGCTTAGTCTATTTTCCTGGTTACAACCTTTCCCCTTGAAATCTCTGTAAATGACACTCCTGTTTATATCTGATGTTCATTACTATGGAAAAGTTTGAGAAAAAGATTATTTTTCTTTATTTTAGGCAAATTGACTTTTTCCTGCTTGAATACTTGGAGGATGTGCCTTTTGCCCTGAGATTTATAAATTTCAAAAAGTTCCATCTGGATATTGCTCCATTTTTATTCACCTGAAAATAGATAAAGTATTTTGATTAACAAACTTCAATTCTTCAAGTGAAAAGCATGTTATTTTATTTTAGCTTTGATGGTTCCTTCTGTTCTATTTGCTACACTGAAACACACACTTATGCCCATACAGAGACAGAATTGATTTTATCAATTTTTTATGGTAACTGGATTTTGAATTTTTTCTTCCTCCAAGATTATGTTCTACTTGAGCATTTACATGGTTTCAATGTTTCCTTTAGATCACTGATCACTTGGGATTTCTTCTTATGTGAAGTATAAATCCAATTTTGCTTTCTCATCAATGAATCTAGGTGTCTTAACATCATTAATAGGAAAAGTTCATAATTTCCCCAATGATTTGAGATACATCTTTCATCACATACAAATGTTCCATATAGTTGAATCTATTTCTGGACTTTCTACTCTGTTCTGCTGCTCTGTTCATGGAACATTTCCACGTTGCTTTAACTGCAGAAGTTTGTTGGAATATTATAATATTTCATTGGGTGAAGACCCCTTTACTTTCTTTTCTGAGTTTCCTTGGCTATTATCCCATATTTTTTAAGAATCTATATGAATTTAAAAAAAAAAAGAATCTATATGAATTTTAGAATCAAACGTCTAGCCCAAGGCAAAAATAAGCCAAACTCATTGGTATTTTTATTTCGATTGCATTCAGTTTGTACATTAATTCAGAAAAACAGGCAGGTTTATAATATACTGTTGTATCCCTGAACAAGGACTATCTTTCTTATTAGTCAAATCCGTTACGTGTTTTTCTACAGTGTCTTATATTCTTCCTCGCTTTCTTTTTAGCCCGTTTCTTTTAACACTTCAGTATTTTTCTTTTCTCTTTCTTTTTTTCCTTGGAAGTGGGGTCTGTTTCTTCACTGTCTTCTAATTTGTAGGGTCATGAAAGTGCCTTGTGATGAGAAATATTCTTTTCTTCCTATAACATAGCCTTTTGCTACATTTCTTTCCTTCCCCCTCCGGCCTCCCTGATGGCTCCCTTTTCTCTGGAAGATTCACACCTCCAGTCTGTTGAATTTTAAGGTGCTTCTTCTTCTTCTTTTCAGATTTTATTTATTTATTTGAGAGAGAGAGATAGAACACAAGGCAGGGGGAGGGCCAGAGGCATTTTAACCCCACATTAGCCAGTGATCTGATCCCCAAGGTCTCAGACCTATTCTCAACATCTCCCTACTCAGGAGAAGTTGTTCTTTTCCTGGGGGTGCCTTCTCATTCCACCACTGTGATGGGGAACATACAAGACATACTACCCCCAAATATGGCACATTGCCTATTGCATATTTTAAGCTGAAGGACTTTAAGAAACAGGCAGAAGCAGGAAGGTCACTCTGACCTCCACACCACTCACTCCTCTTCTCTGAAACTGGTCATACAGCGCTCACATCAGAGGTTCCCTCCACGTACCTGCAAGGTACCCAAGGGAAGGAACATCATTATCTCCAAAGACAAAAGGATACCCATTTACTACACTTACTTCATTCTCTGTAACCTATCATATTCCTCCATGACCATCCAGTCTTCCGCAGACCTAAAATAAAAATACACAACTCTGTTTCCTTGGCCTTTCATTTCTCTTGAAGGCTGCTCTGTGATTTCAAACTTATATTAAAGAAATGTGTACACTCTTCTCCTCTGTCATTTTAATTTTCTGCTACAGCCAGGCACCCTAAGAGGTTGAGGAAATATTTTCCTCCTCCACCAGTGTCACACCCACACTGTGATCTTTCTCTGACATTCAACCCTTCCCTCTCTCTTCTGTAGCCTGAATTCTGAGTCTGGCCCTGCTGTTCAAAACGCTTTTGTCAATTACATTTACAGTTTATATTATTCTTTATCTCCTTGTTTTGTTGTAGGTAAGGGTTATAGATGACTCTTGAAATCCTCATTGTCCTGTGTGCCCTTTGAAGGATATGTGGAGAGATTCAGATTCAGGGAGCTGGTTTTTGGAAACTGTGTGTGTGTGTGTGTGTGTGTGTGTGTGTGCGCGTGCGCGTGTGTGTGTGTCCGTGTACGTGTGTGTTTGGGGTGGGAGGTGCTGCTTTTTAATTTGAAAGAGTACACCAAAAACACTTGCTTTTGCTTATGATAGTGGTCCAATTAAGTAACAATTATATCAACATTGGATAAAGAGAGACAAATAAACCTCAAATAATTTGCTCAACAACTAGGTTAGAAATTAGAGATTAGTGGTGCCTGGGTGGCTCAGATGGTTAAACAGCTGCCTTCAGCTCAGGTCATGATCTAATAAATTAGAGATGAATTTTCTACAACCTATTGTTTTGTTTTTAATTCTTTAAGATTTTTTTGAGGGGGGAGGGACAGAGGGGGAGGGAGAAAGTATATCAAGCAGACTCCATGCTGAGTGTGGAGCCTGATGCGGCGCTGGATCTCACAACCCCGAGGTCATGACTTGAGCCAAAATCAAGAGCCGGATGCTTAACTAACTGAGCCACCCAGGCGCCCCTATTTTGTTTTTAATTTAAGTTCGTACAATAAGCTCAGCCCTGTGAGAAACAAGAGTAGTTCTGTCCCTTGTTCACCCCTCCAAGAAACTTCTAGACTAATTGGCACTGAGCTTTGCATTACCCTTGAAGACTAAGGGAACGAAAACACACATAATCTATTCAAGAGTCTGAATATATTTGTCAGTGAAATAAGTCATTTGGACAATTGCCATGGAGATTAGGATGGTACATGAAATGATCATCAGTCTGTAACTCCAGCTGTGAAGTTCACAAAGAAACCAAGAAATAGCTGTATGTATATGAGATAAGATAAAATATGCATAACACCCTTTTTTTTACATATTCAAAATTAAGACATTTTTCCCCAAAGTAAAGCACCAAGAACTTTCCTTTTTTTTGTTCTGTCTATAAAGGAGGTAAGCTGGTGTTGAAAATTCTAAGATAAAAGAATCTTATTTTAAAAACAGCTCAACAAAAATTCAGTTAGGTTTTGTTACAAGTTGCTTATGAATTTTCTAGATGCCAATTTATTAAAGCGAATGACTCAATAAAGAAAGCCTACTTCAGCTTCATCCAATCAAAAGTGAGCTTAAGGAAATGCTATGGGGCTATGTCAAATAAATTTCTATAAGGATGGAAGATTTTACAGATGGAATCACCACTTTTTCTCAGAAAGTAATTACTACCTGTGGCCCTCTAATCATTATTTTCTTCAAACATGATCTTCCTTTATGACAAGTAAGTTTGAATTTGAATCATCCCTAAGACATTTTTATCCATACCACATTTAATACATTAAACAAAATGACTCATCTTTTAGTTTTAAAGATCAATCAACTTAGTTTCTGGGAATGTGCCAGAGCAAGATCCTCCTGCAGGTTCTGAATTCTTTTAGTTAATGACATTGCATTGTAAATTGGCCATTGTCCCTTTTCCTTTGTTCATGTGGTTGTCTTATCACTTGGTGCTCAGCTGGTGTTTGCATTTTGTAGGATATACAGAGCCCAGGTGCTGAGATTAAAACCCCTTCCCTCAGCACTCCATGCTGACCCAGGAGCTGAGATTACAACCCCTTCCCTCAGCACTCCATGCTGATCCAGGAGCTGGTGCCCACTCTGTCACTGCTGCTGACCCTGCTCCCAGTTGTTCTCAACTGGAGGAGACCGAGAACCTCCAGTGTTGCATGGTGCAGATGGTAGCTAAATTTGTGATGAGCATAACGTATGGAGAAGTCGAATCGGTATGTTGTACCACTGAAGCCAATGTAACATTGTGTAACAACTTGACTCAAATAAAAAAATTAATAAAAATAATAATAAAATTAAAAAAAATAAAACCTCTGCCTTGCTTCCCAGGGCCATTTTCCCTTGGATCCATATTTTCCACACCTTTTTCTCTCCATGTCCCTCCTGCCACCAGCATGCTGCCTTCTTCCCAAGGGGCTTAAACTTTGACTGAGATTAGAACAAACCACCTACCTGAAATCACAGGTACAGGTACAATACAATACGGTCTCCATGCTTTTTAATTTTTCCAAGTTCTTCCAATTCAAGGTCCAGTGTCTTTCTGAAAAAAAGAATATTCTAGGAACTAGTTTCTGTCTCACCTATCACAACTGAATGTGAAATTCTCTCTGTAATATCTAGTCTATTATGCTCTTGCAAAAATACCCACAGCTGCCAATTTTCATGTGTGTCTTAATAGTTAGGACTGGAAATGCTTCCTCTAATGTAACTCTCCACTTCCCTCCAATTAACACTCACTTACCACTCGAGATGAGAAAGAGGTTTTTAATCTGCACAAACTGGGGGCAGATTCCTGACCTGTGGGCCCCTCAGGGACATGTGTTCATTCACTCGTTGGGGAGAAATAAAGACATTTCTATGTACTATGTTCCAAACTTCTTTCAGCCATTTTATTTATAGATCAGTTTAGTGAACTCCTTAAATCACTGAGGCTAGGCAGTTTGATTCATCTATTTTGAGAGTCCTGAAAATGAAAGTAAGGATTGTCAAATTTCATCCAAGATTTTGTCTCAGAAAAACTGTGTCCAGTAAGTACAAATTCATATGTGGGCTAATTGCTCAACTGTCAAGGATATTTATTTTTTATAATAGTTAAGATCAATTCATGGATTTACAAGAAAATGATATTGGGTTCAGCAAGAGAAAGAACTTTCTAACAACCAATGCTCTAGAACATAAAGTAACTTGGTTGGGAATTAATGTACCCTGTGGAGCTGGGGGTACAGCAGAGGTCACCTGGTCCCTGGCAATCCAAAGGATTCAAGCACAGCCTGAAGAATGTTAAACAAGATTGACTTTTGGGTTGCTTCCTATTCTGACATCTAAGACTAAGACGACCAAGCATACGACAAGTTATATAACATTCCAGACAAACAAAACAAAAATACCATTTCCAAGACTATCCTCAGATGACTCATGTTGAGGAATCTAAAGTCTTGCATAAATATTTTCTTATTACACACTCGTGGCCTTAGGTTTATTATTCTTGCTGTGCCTCAACCCCCTCTCTGTCTGTCTTGTTACAGTCTTTCTCATCATTTGAACCAATGAGCAAGAAGAACATAAACATCATCCTCATTTCTTTTTCTGACACTGAGTCAGAAGGAATGGAGAGGTGATGGAGGTGACAGCAGATTTACAATATGCAAAGCTTTATGATATGTTCACAAATGCCTTGATGATAAGATAGAAAGGAGAGAAGTAGATGTTGCCTGACTTCTTTTCCCCATTACCACTAATGCTATATTGTTGAGACATTTTACACCTTTATGAAAGTCTACAGGATTTAAACAACATCAAGGAGCAGCTTCTATCCTCCTTCTAGTTCTGACATGCTATGATGTTGTGATTTTAAGGGATCTTATGATTTTGTGGACAATAGATCTGTCACTACATTTGTTCTAATCTCTGTTGGTCTTGCTCCCACACAAAATGCCCTTGATCAGCCCAGTTAGATGGGATACTGGGCTGGGTAGATTCTTGTCCTCTTTTAATGTGGTACACCTAAGTTTTTTTGCCCCAAAACTATTTCAGTGACTTTCTGACTGGCCTTCCTCTATAAAACACAGACAGATAAAGAAATTAATATGTTGACATTTCCTTCCTCTTTGCTGATACACAAATTAGCAATGAGTAGATGCTGGATTATTTTGTAGACTCTCCATTTTCTTTCTTAATATGTGGTGAAGGCTCTCAGGTAAAGGGAAAGACTTAGAACTCCTGGTTTCAGCTCTGACACATAACAAGCTTGGAAATCATTCTATCCTTGCAACAAGAAGCTGAACTATTTCTTGGAAAATCAATGACATTTCTCGGGCTCATGAGAGAGTTGAAGTTGCAAGGCAAACTGTCAACCCAAACTCTGGAGAGACACAGCCTAGGTCTGTTTACTCGGAGCAAAAGCCACTGGAGCCATACACTGGTAGAAACACTCAAATGGTAACTTCGATGAATTGCTCAGGGACAAGCATGGATTCACATGAGTGAGAAGCCACAGAGAGCCACGGTTTTGGGTGGAGGCGGGGCATTCTTTCACGGGCTTTACCTTCAGAAAACTCAGTTTCTCAAGATAAAGATGTAAGGGATCCACGCATGGCTCTGGAAGGAAGGGAAGAGTAATCTTCGTGAAATGTGTCCATAAAAAAAGCCTTTTCTCCATCAGAAAAGACTTGACTAGAGAGCCATAACTAATCCAGGGAAAGGACATTTCTTCCATGACAGGAGAATCTGAACTTCCTGTGTACTTGAATATGGGATAAAAACAAAGTATAATCAACATGGATCATGGTTCTAAGGAAAAAGATTAGGAAAGCTGAAGTCAGAAAAGAGTAGGGGCAGGGGGAAAATACCATTAGAGGAAATGTTTGTGAAAGTCACCACTCCATGATACAGACGCACTAAGAGAATGAGATCGATTCATGAGACTGCAGAAAGCTTTTCCTCCTCTATACATTATCACCACGTCAAAGGACTCCAGTATGATAACAGTGGAGTCCAGCTTAGAGAGTTGACCTGCCCTCTCCCTGAAGAGGAATACTTAGGGAGGCCCGCGTCAAGACAGAGACAAAAACAGGGACACTGGAGGAATTGGAGACCTCTGGCACCTACAACACTGCAAATGCAGTTTCAGCAAAACTCCCAACCATATGACCACACATGTTCATACTTAATGTCTATTTGCCTTAGTTCCTGTTATCTAATACAACATGGTTGACTTTCAACAAAAAAATTACAAGACATGCCACAAGACAAGAAAAATGCAGTCTGAAGAGGAAAAAACAAGCACCAGAACTAGACTCAGAAATGATACGTATGTTGGAATTATTGGACAGGGAACTTAACTGTTTAAAATGTTAAAGGTCCTAATGGAGAAAGTAGACGGTATGCAAGAATAGGTGGGTAATGTAAGCAGATAGATGGAAGCTCTAAAAAAGAATCAGAAGGAAATGCTGGAAATCAAAAACACTAACAAAAATGAAGAGCGCCTCTGATACCCTCATTAGTAGACTTGGCATAGCCGAAGAAAGAGTTACTAAGCTTGAAGATAGATCAGTAACATCTTCCCAAATCAAAATGCAAAGACAAAAAGAGTGGAAAAAGGAGCATTCAAGAACTGTGGGGCAATTTCAAAAAACGCAATATATATGTAATGAGAATATTGGAAGGAGAAGAAAAGATGGTGGGGAAGGAATATTTGAAGTAACAATGGCCAAGAACTTTCCAAACATAATGTAAAGTACCAAATTACAGATCCAGGAGACTCAGAGAACACACAGCAGAATGAATAATAAACATAGCTAGGCATATCATACTCAAAGTACAGCAAACCAAAGAAAATCTTGAAAGCAAGAATCCTGGGTTTTTATAGAAATGGGTACTGTCTAAGCTGTCCTGCTTCCTAGCCAAGAAATACTGGACTTCACCTCTTTTAAACATCGATGGTATTCTTTTATAACAGATGAAAGGATGCACGCAAAAAAGCCTCATTACAGATGTTACTTTATTCCTTAAATAAGTGAAAATCAATGAGGCCATGTTCATATGAGGAAGTACTCTTTAATTACAGCATTCTGTGAATATGAAGAGTCACAATTATTAACCAAATGCATTCTCATGAGTCTTCTAGAGACCTTGAAACAAGCTTTCTCAGCAAGGAGAATCTTGAGGTGTGTTTTGAATCACAAGGCATTACCTTAATGGATGGAAAACTAAATATTATTTTTGGCTTAGATGGGAATGGAGCTGAAGTTCCCAAGGCAAAAGGTGAGAGAAGGGTGAGATGCAGGCTCATGAGATAAATGGTTAGTGTGGGAGTAAACCAATTGATATGTTTCATCAAGAAGGAAATGCAGATATATATTTCAGTGTACAGTTGATACTTGAACTATGCGGGGGTCAGGGGTGCCAGTACCCTGTGCAGTTGAGAATCTGGTTATGACTTTGAATCTCCCAAATATTAATTACTAATAATCTACTATTGACTAGACACCTTACCGATAACATAAATGATCAATTAACATATATTTTGTATGTTATATGTATTAAATGTTGTATTCTTACAAAAATTCCCAGGGAAGTATCTGAATCCAGAAATAATGCATTTCAATTTTTTTAAGCTTACTGGAGCAAAAATACATCAGCAGCAAAAAAATAAAAAAATAAAAAAGTGGAGAAATGGGTTCTAGTGAGTAAGAGAGGAATTAAAATAAATATATTTGTATTAAGCATTAGAATTTACAAAACACTGCCTTTTATCATTTGGGTTTTGTAACCAAGGACATTTAGACTCCAACAAATTTAGAGATTTTCCCACTTTGCTTGACATCAATTATGGTTGAATAATTATTCTCCTTGCCTCTCTCTTTTTAACTCTGAACCAAATGGCTCATGAAAATGTTTTTCTATAAGGGTAGGAGGTAGTGATGATAAACAGAGAAAATTTCCTTGTAGACATTTTTTTTTCAATTTCAAGGTAATATCCAAAGAATGAATGAATTACTTCTATAACATTTAGTTTACAAAATGCTTTTGTACAGTGATCTCATTTTATCTGTGTTCTCCTACCCCTTAGGCAGTGGAAATTGTACCCGTTCGTTTGTAGATTAGGAGTCCAGGTGCAGCCCTGAGAAGCACCACGCACACAGCCCACAACTACTGAAGGCCAGGGCTGGGATTCAGAGAATCTGAGTTTTGACTTCCAGCCTGCCATAGTCAGTTCAGGCTGCTGTAACAAAGTACCACACGCTGGATGTCTTAGCAACAGCAGACATTGACAGCTCACAGCTCTGGAGGCTGGAAGTCTTAGATCAGAGCGCCAGCATGGTCAAGGGCTGGTGAGAGCACACTTCCTGCTGTGTCCTCACACTGTGGAAAAAGGGCATGGGCGCTCTCTGAGGTCCCTTTGTAAGGCAGATATATATGATCCCATTCACGAGGGCTCCACCCTCATCACTTGATCACCTTCCGTTATTATGGGGTCTGGATTTCAGCATATGAATTTTGGGAGGACAAAAACATCCAGTCCATGACACAGCCCCACATTGGTTTTCATGTGGCTTTATTTGTATTTTTCCTTTGTGACTGAACACTCCTCATTTTACCTTCACAACATAAAAGTGATAGCTTTACCTTCAATCATTCTAACCTGTAATTTCATCTGCATATTAGACATCACTAATCAAATCTGTGTCTTTACTAAGTCAGTTAAGAAGGGAATCCTTTTCATTTTCCTTGCCAGGTTTGTAACATCTGCCATTTAAAAAAAAAATGTGTTCAGTAATCTTTGATGGATAATTTCCTTGAAGTGAAATTATCCCTGGCTATTTTACACATATTTACCAGACGGTTCTTTCTTGTCACTCACCTTGGAAATCTAAATGCAGGGAATCCACTTCCGCCAACTCTGTTATCAGTTCTATGACTCAAATCTCAGTTCAGGCAATCTGACTGCATTTTACTTCAAATGAGAATCCAGGCTATAAATTATGAGCCCAGTCTTCTAAAATAAGCTACACAGGTGACAGCAAATTTCTTTGCATTTAGAGAACATGTTGTCTTTATCATTTCCAAAACATATCTCACAGATCTTGTTAGACCTTTTTGTTACGACTGCTCTCTGCACGCGGGACATCTTCCTGCTCAGATTTGTCACGGCAATGTTGAGACAGAACCATGCTGCCACTGCAGCTAATTCAACATCATTTAAACTGGCCTGGAAAGGTGGATGTTATTTCTAACTGACTGCGTCGCTTTTCAGTGCCACTAGATTACATTCCGCCTCCCATCTCTGAGGCATTTAACTGTCTTTCAGTGCCTCTCGGGGGGCATCCTCCCCAACCCCGAATGAGAAGGAAAGCATCGGTATGTATGGATAGCAGCTCTTAGTATCTGAGGCGTGTTAATTTTATGAACTAGCTTATTCACAAAAAGATTCGTGCGTGGAAACATTAACAGGCATTTTGAGTGTTACAGACATTTCCAATGGTGATGGCAGAACCGATCAACATGGATGCGGCATGAAACCGTGATGCCAAATCTCCCTTTTTAAATGATAAACAAACATTTGTCAAGCATTTCAGAGTTCACAAGCCCTCTTTTCGTGTTATCTCCTTGGTTGCTGCAAAATGCGGAAGGAGAGAGCTGGCGGGAGATTGGAGAGAAGACACTCACAGGGAGTTGGGAACAAACATACTGGGCGCCCAGCTTAAGGGACAAGGACTTCCAGTGAGCCCGGCCCTCCCTCTTTCTGTGTTGCTCACCGGGGTAGGGGCAGCCCAGTCCAGCATGGTGCCTGCAGACAGAACTTCCCTTGACACAGTGCTATCTGGTGGCATTCTAGTCCATTTGCGTATTTTACAAACTCTTGGCTTGTGTTCATCTTTAATCTTTTGGGGGTCAAGGACCCATTGGAGGAATTGATGCAAGCTATTGATCCACTCCTAGGAGGAGTCCATAGATGTCCTGCATTTTATATATGATTTCAGAAGGCTGGTTATTGGGGAACAGACTTCAGCCATTTTATTTCAATTCACCTTTTTATTTGAGGGCATTCTCCCCTGCAGTTTCTACTACCTCCATGCCAGACTAGAAAACAGGAAAGGAATTTATTTAAGTCCAGAATTAATTATACTCAGTCCTCTGTGAAACTCTAATATCTTGAACACCTACATTTAGGACTTATTTAAACACACATGGAAAGGCTATAAAGAGAAATAATAATATCCCAAAAAGCTGTAAAGGAAATGAAAAACCTGGTTTATTGCTGTGCATTGTCCAAACAGGCCTGGGTGACAGGTCTATTTACCACATAATAATCTTTCTCAACCGTCTCCCTGTTGAGGTGCACGTAGTGTGTAAGAGAGACATGTGGCCATCTCATGTATGGGTAAATATGCTATACATTACAGGCTAACGCATAACTACTTTCCATGACATTTTCACCTTCCAGGAGATCGGTCTCCATAGCCTTCTGTATCTGTGTGAGGACAAGAAATACTGTAGTTTTCCATAGTCAATCGGTGGGGTCTATAAGAGTGAAAAGATCTTACCTCTCCCGCAAGGAAATCTCATTTCTTTTCCTAAAGCCTAGAAGTCCTGTTTATCTTTCCCCAGGGTGAGAGCCTGAAGAAAGTTACCTGATTTTGTCACCCTCCGTTCAAGTCTAGCCTGTTTACCAGGAGTTGGGACTCACTCAAGAAAGAAAAGATGAATGTTCCTATCAGCTCATTCCACAGCCTAATTCATTGAATTCCCATTCACTCTCAGACTGGCCACCAGACTTTGGATCAGTTGTTCATATAAGGTCAGATTTAAAGACAGTTTGTTTGCAAAGGAACTCATTAACTAAGACAGTGGATTAGTAGATCAGGGTTTTTGTCCTGACTCCTTTGATCCTGAGCCACTACATCTTTTATCAAATTAACATGTTAGTGTTGATTTGGAGTTTGTTGACAAGCAAGAATGTGGGAAGAGAATTATAGTAGGCAAAAAAAAAAAAGGAGAAGATATAATATCACTTAACCATCTGAAATTAGCATGCAAATTCTGATTTTATAATCTCACCTGCTGGGAGTAACTTAAAATTCTTAATGCTGATCAACAGGGACTTAATTTAAAGTCTTCCTCCCCCAAAACATCTAAATATGGGTGGGGTAACTCCTACCTTCCTTTGAATACATTTGGAAGCAAAAAGTATGATGTAACTCAAGTAAATATGAGTTTGGAAGCTCCTACATGCACATACACACACACACACACACACACACACACACACACACACACACACACAGCTGTTCTGTTCAGGTTAGGCAGAATGACAAAAATAAGCAATTGATCCTTCAGGTACATTTAATTTAGGTCCCTCCGCTTTGAAAACTGCCTTAATTTTTCACGTCACATTTAGCAGGCAATCATCTATCACCCAGTCTAATAACGCTGGGTACATTTTATAATTAGCCATAAAAGAGATCTTTTTGCCAAGCTTGAAAATTAAGTTTGCACTTCAACATTGTACAGACTGCAAGCAGCCAGAAAGGGCCTTTCCTTGGTAGTTCACAGTGTGCATTTTCTGTTGCCTTGACAACTGTCTGGCTGGGGCTTCCATGCTTGGAGAATGAGCCTGATGCAACCCTTCAGAAATGATCATGAACACTTGGCACACTGCTATCGACAATGGCAAGTTTGGAGACATAAATATCGGAATTACCTTCTACCGAAATTGTAAGGATGGAAGGGAGGGATGGGGAAAAGTTTGCAATTTTGATCAATTCTAATTAAATAAAAAGTGTAGGGTAAGGTTAGCACCCAACTGCCATGAAGCAAGGGCTGACTATGTGGTGTGAGAGCTATGTACAGTTTGTAAGACTCATTACGGCCTCAGAGAGTTTTAGCAAAATAAAACCTGTACACATAGCCTTGACATTTCATTATGCAAAGATTAGAAGAACTGAGAGAAAATGAAAGTCTCTTGTTCTCTTGGTCACAAACATCCCAGGGACAGCCTGTAACTCTTGTTTAGGTTCGTTCCCCCTTTTGTCCTTCAAGGCAGTGAAGCTTTGTCACCTTGAGCTGGGACACACTGACCCCACACAGTACAGCAGCCCATGCCTCCTCCTAATAGGGAGGGTTACAGAGATCTCATTTCTCAATTTGAAATGTACACACTATAATGTGCTTTGAGGAGTTCCTGGAAGCATTTGAAATCATTAAGAGGCTCTGGGATTTCTTGAAGCCTCACTTAGAAATTACTCATTTTCAGTAGCAAGCATAAAATCTAGTTTACCAACTTTCCTTGAGTTTTAATTCAAAATGCATAATGACAACCTCATGTATGCATATAACTTAACAATTAAGACTATCACTTTACCCTCATAATCCTTTGCTAACAGGACAAATACATGCCCTCCTTAATACCCACCACCAGGCTCACCCATCCTCCCTCCCCCCTTCCCTCCGTAACCCTCGGTTTGTTTCTCAAGAGTCCACAGTCTCTCATGGTTCATCTCCCCTTCCGATTCACCTTGAGGGTCCTTGGACTATGTGGGTCTCCCTTCCCCAAACCTGACATCTTTAAAGTTTCTGTAATTTACTAGATTCTTCCAGTATCTTCCTTCTTTTTTTTTTTTTAAGATTTTATTTATTCATTTGACACAGAGAGAGAGATCACAAGTAGGCAGAGAGGCAGGCAGAGAGAGAGGAGGAAGCAGGCTCCCCGCGGAGCAGAGAGCCCGATGTGGGGCTCGATCCCAGGACCCTGGGATCATGACCTGAGCCGAAGGCAGGGGCTTTAACCCACTGAGCCACCCAGGCGCCCCAGTATCTTCCTTCTTAAAATGAAAAACCTGCCCGCTCCCTCTCTCTATTTCTCTCCCCTCCCTTCCCACCACCCCCCTCCTTTTTTTGGTTTCTTCAAGTTAGCAGAATTCTTTGCCATTCTTTGAAACCAAGAGAAACTTTCCCTTGTAACGTATTTTCAGAATACGTCAATGTTTTGCTTGGTGTCAGATTCTTCCTCTAGTCTGTGAACTCCCTGAAGAAAGAAATTATCTTTCTCATCTCTGTGTCCTTAGCACCTAGCAGCCCCAGACACATAGAAGGTCCTCAAAAACAAAGGCATCACTTTCCTAATGCTGCCATAACAAAGTGCTGCAAATTTAGTGGCTTAAAATAGCACCTATTGATTATGTCACAGTTCTATAAATCAGAAGTCCAGGCACAGTGTGGCTCAGCTACTTCTCTGCACTGAGTCTCCAAAACTCTGTATCAGCAAGGCTGTATTCTTTTCTGGGAGTTTAGGGAATGAGTCTGCTTCCAAACCCATTCAGGTTGTTGGTAGAATTGCAGTCCATGGGTTGTAAGACTGAATCCCAGTTTTTTTGGTGGCTGTTTGCCAGGTGCCATGCCCTATTCCTAAAGGCCATCCATGCTCTTTGTCTTATGGCTCCCCTTACCCACCTTCAAACCAGCAATGACAGATCAAGCCCCTCAAATGCTTTGAATCTCCTCAACCTCCCCTTCTGCTGCATCTCTCTGACTTCCTTTCCTGCACTAAAGGGCTGATGCAATTACATCAAGTCCACTGGATAATCCATTAAATAATCACCATATTTTAAAGTCAGTTGATTAGCCCCCTTAAATCCATCTGCAAAGTCCCTTTGCAGCACTACCAAGATTGGTGTTTAATTAAATAACCAGGGGATGGCAACTTCAGGACACAGCATTAGAAATCTGCCTTGTGCAGGAGAGGGATGAGGTCAGGTAAGGCTGGCACTGTCTCAGCTATTTCCAGTCCAAGCAGGAAAAAGGTGCAGCACCTTGCCTTCTTGTCTTTGAGAGTCCTGTTTCCAGTTACCCAGCTCTGTGTGACTTCTAGGGAGGACGACGTTGATTCCCAGCAGTCCTGTGGCATCTGTCTTTGGTTCACACCAGAACGTAGAGATTTTCTCCTGCTAACAATGAACCTATTCTACCAGTATTTTTTTCTCTAAACTTACACTAAAAACCATCACGACAAAGTGAGGTTTAGTCCAAGGATTCCATAGCTGGTTTAATACTCTAAAATCAGTCAATAGAATTTACACATTAACAGACTATAAAGCTAAAAAAAATGATCACATCATTATATGCAGAAAAAGCATTTAACAAAAGTCAAGATCTATTTATGATAAAAATGTTTAGCAACCTAAGAACCAATCCTTAACCTGTAAGGATATGTAAAGATTAAGTATCTTTGTACTTGCTGGTGAAGACTTCCAACCATCCATGGGCAAGGATGTCCTCTGTCACCACTTCTACCCAATACTGTGTTAAATTCCTAGCCTCTGCAATAAGCAGCACACAGACTGGAAACACCTAGTAAGTGAGTTCATCCAGGTCACAGCATACAAAGGCAATATACAAGGGTCAACTTCTATATACTAGAAATGAAACACTGGAATTAAAAAAAACTTTTTAATATTAGAAATCAAAATATATATGAACAGTATCTGTATACTAAAAACTACAAAATTCTGATAAAAAATCAGACAATGTAAATAAATGGAGACATATAGTGTGGTAAAGAATTAGAAGACAATATTCTTACAATGTCAAGTCTCCTTAATTTGATCTATAGATTCAGGGCATCTCCAATCAAAATCTAAGAAGCCTTCATTTATAGCCATTGAAAATTAATTATAAAATATATATGGGGGCGCCTGGGTGGCTCAGTGGGTTAAAGCCTCTGCTTTCGGCTCAGGTCATGATCTCAGGGTCCTGGGATCGAGGCCCGCATCGGGCTCTCTGCTCAGCAGGGAGCCTGCTTCCCCCCCCTCTCTCTCTGCCTGCCTCTCTGCCTCCTTGTGATCTCTCTCCCACTGTGAAATAAATAAATAAAATCTTTAAAAAAAAATGTAAAAAAAAAAATATATATATATGGAAAAGAAAGGGAACTAGAATGGTCAGAACAAAGTTGGGAAAGAAAAACAAAGTTGGAGGACTCATACTACCTGATTTCAAGATTTGCTATAAATCTACAATAACTGAGAGAGTGTAATATTAACAAATATTAACAAAAGGCCAGACATAGAGATCAATGGAACAGAATTGATAATATAGAAATATATCCACAAAAAAACCACAAAAAACCAAACCAAACAAACAAACAAAAGTTTCCATAAGAAAATATAGGACCAAACTTTCATGACCTTCGGTTAAATAATTTTTAATTATAATAATGAACCACAATCTATAAAAGAAAAAAAATAATAAATTAGACTTTGTAAAAATTAAAAACTTTTGCACTAAAAATGGCACACTTAAGAGATTGAAAGAACAAGCTGCAAACTGGGAAAAAAAATATTTGCAAATCGCATTTCGGACAAAGGACTTGTATCCAGAACACAAAAAGAATCAAAACTCAAAAATAAGAAAATAAGCCAACCCAATTTTTTTAATGGGCAAATGATCTAATAGGCATGTGGCCAATAATGACATTTAAGCACATGAAAAATGATTAATATCATTGGTGACTAGGGAAATGTAAATAACACCATGATGTAATACTACTACTTACTTATTAGAATGGCTAAAACCAAAACACTTGACAATACCACATACAGCAAGAATGCAGAACAACTCAAACTTTCACACTTTGTTAGTTTGCTGGTGAAAAAGGAAAATGATAAACAGTTGAGCATTTTCTTAGTGTTAAATATATACTTACTATATGACTTAGCATTTCCACTCCTAGTTATCTACTCAACAAAAGGAAAACTTACTTTCCCATAAAGACCTTGGTGAATTTTTATAAAAGCTTTATTCACCATTTCCAAAATCTAGAAATAACCCATACGACCTTCAAATGAAAATGGATAAAATATGGTAACACCTGTATAAAATACTACTCAGGAATAAATAGAAACAAACTACTGATTGACACAGCAACATGGATGGAGCTTAAACCCATTTGCTATGAGAAAGAAGTCCAGCCCCCAAAGCTATATATTGTATGATTCTCTTTATATAACATCTTGGAAAAGACCAAGCTATTAAGATGGAAAGCAGATCGGTGGTTGCCGGGAGTTGGGTGATAGTAGGGGGAATGTAATTGTTCTCTAAGGAACTGTGGCAGTCAAAGTGACTATTTGTTTGTCAAAAAATCCATAAAACTGTATACCACAAAGAACAAATTTGCTGTATATAACTTACACTTTCAAAAATCAACAAGCATGTTGGCTAGATGGGGCAGTCAAGAGGAGATGCAGACTATGAGAAATGATTGTCACAAGTGAGTCATGTAAATTTACTAATCAGACTGCCAAAGAGCTGATATGTGTATCTTTGGGAAATCTGTTTTGACTGGATACTGAAAGTCTAAAGACAAAAAGGACTATGCATGACACAGTAACTTACTTGGTAAATTTGTTTTCCTCTTGGGTATAGGTTAGCAATTTGAAACTACTTTATGTGTGTACTAGGTCTGAACAAGCAAGAAATGTGCTATATATCATGAATGTCAGGTTTCTCAGTGGGAGAAAGAAGTTACAAATGAGGAAGGTGGCTAGACTGCACCATGTGATTGCTGGACCAGACTCAGAAGTATCATTACAAACTCATGTTTTTATAAATTAGATATATATGTAGAAATATGCAGAAATAAATATGGATATGTGTGCACATACATTCCCTGGTTCTCTCTGCAGACCTCGAAGTAATGACACACCAGTAGCAATGAGCACATTCAGTGCCCAGATTTTGGTTCCTAAATCTGTTTTGCAATATAAGAAACCAGGGCTTATGGAGAAGTGATTGATTCCATGGCTGCAGTAAAGAATATACAAGATGACTGTGAAGGCTTGGTAATGCCAGAAAAAGAGGATGTGCTCAAACAAAGAGGATGAAATTATATAACAATACATGAGTCAAACCGTAGCTCCCAGTAGCCAAATATGAAACAATTTAGCAACAAAATAAATAATTATAGTATTGGAATTTAACCCAAAGAATAAAAATAACTCTGAGTTCATACTGTTGTAAAAAAAAAACAAAAACAAAAACAAAAAACCTGAATAAATAAATAAATCAGGAAGAAAGGAAGAAGGGATAATTCTTACTCCTAAATATGGAGATTCCTCAAAAAGTTGAAAATAGAGCTACCCTATGACCCAGCAATCACACTACTGGGTATTTACCCTAAAGATACAAATGCAGTGTTCAGAAGGGGCAGGTGCACCCTAATGTTTACACAGCAATGTCCACAAGAGCCAAACTATGGAAAGAACCTAGATGTCCACCAACAGATGAATGGATAAGAAGAAGTGGTATATATATATATATATATATATATATATATATATATATATATATACACAATGGAATACTACGCAGCCATCAAAAGAAACAAAATCTTGCCATTTGCAACAATGTGGATGGAACTAGAGGGTATTACGCTGAGCAAAATAAGTCAATCAGAGAAAGACAATTATCATATGATCTTTCTGATATGAGGAATTTGAGGAGCAGGGTGGGGGTCATGGGGGGTAGGGAGGGAAAAAATGAAATAAGGTGGGATCGGGAAGGAGACAAACCATCAGAGACTCTTAATCTCATGAAACAAACTGAGGGTTACTGGGGGGTGGGAGGGTAGGGACAGAGTGGCTGGGTTATGGACATTGGGGAGGGTTTGTGCTATGGTGAGTGCTGTGAAAGGTGTAAGCCTGATGATTCACAGACCTGTACCCCTGGGGCAAATAATACATTATATGTAATAAAAAAAAAAGAAAAGAAAAAAAATAATTCTCACTGCTAGAGAAATTTCAACCTGCAAAAGTAGAAAGAATGAGGAAAACAGAAAATCACCACTGGAATGCCATAATAAAGATCCACCAATAGAGGCTAGAATTAGCAAAATTTTAAAAGGAAATAGGTTATTTTCATAGTTCTAAGGATCTGCTTCAAACTAAATATTTATTAATTCCAAAGAGAAAATAGTAAGTTTATGATGGAGAATCCTAGCAGACACCACACTAGACTAGTGGTCAAGGTTAATTCACCAGCAGGAAGACAGATAAATATCATGTATGTACCTTCCAATATGATGCACTAAGACCCCATCACCCCTGTGATATTCATCCCCCCAAATCACAAGCTCAGTCTAATTGTGAGAAACCAAATTTAAGGGACATTTCACAAGCTAAGTGGCCACTACTTTCAAAGTGTCAAGTTTTTGAAAGATAAGAAACGACAGGGAAATTGGTACAGAGTGGAAGAGACCAAGCAGACATGACAAATAAATGCAAGGTGACATTCTGGATTAGAGCTCAAACAGAAAAGGGACATCAGAGGAAACATTAGTGAAACCTGAATACAGTCTCCCGTTTAGTTGGCAGTATTGTGCAAATGTTAATTTCTTGGTTGTGAGGACCGTACTATGGTTTTGTTAGATGTTAATGTTAACAGACACTGAACAAAGGGGATCTAGGAACTCTACTTTTTTTTTTTTGCCATTCTTCTGAATGTCTAAGAGTATCTCAAAATTAAAAGTTTCAAAAAAGGATATTGATTAATTTTCACTATAAATGTCTTAATTTTTCAAGCTACTGATCTCTTGGTGTGATGCCTTTTCTTCTCAGAAGCCACATTGATTTTCTCCTGCTAGCCTACAGAGGCAGATTAATGCTATGGGCAGATATATTTGTCCCTTTTTGAGATTCTGTTATTCACTCAGCGCCCACATAATTCATGTTCATCACCGCATAAACAGACACTCTAAACATGCTGTCAGTTCCCTGGCTCCTATTTATCATCTTCATGTTTTGAACAACAATTCACCATCGATCCAATAGATGCCATTATGTCTCATGAATTCAGACCAATTGTTCAGGAATGATTCTATTAAAATGGGGAGGGGTGAGTGAAGGAGGTTCAAAACCTCATTTCAGAGGGACCAACACAAAGCCCTTTTGATTTCAGGATTGCTGAGTGTTACATGCTTATGACCTTGGCCTTGGCAAACGCAGCCTCCTTCCCCAAGCAGTGTGCTCCCAGGAGTTGACATGGGCGTAGATCAGGCAATTTAAGTTGAAACCTCCAGCTACAAGTAAAGGATAATAAAAGCCTCCAGTAGGAAAGGATTTGTTCTTCCTCATATAGGGAAAGGAGGTGTCAGAGAGAGAAAGTTTGGTGGAAGGGCCAGCATTTGGCTTTGGTTGTGACACATGAATACAGTTTCTACAAAGTAAAAGGAGGGAAGAGCATTCCAGGAAGAGGGCAAATAGTGATCACATAACACAGATTTGACCTTCGTTGCACCCAGGGTGAGGATTAGTGAGAAATGCAGCTCATTGGATGTCTGGGGCTCTCATGAAAACAGTTATTTTACCTCTCCAAAGACATGGTCCCAATCATTTCATATTCAATAAGCTGCCAGGATTCTCAGATTTTGCAAATCCCTATGGTTTTGTTAGTAATAATGATGGCCCAGCAAATTGGTTCCTTGTGCATTCAGAATCTCTAGATTCTATGCTGCCAGTTGGACCCTTCCACAGTGACTGCAGCTCAGTCTGCAGTGAGGTTGCTGGGGAGAGAAATCTGTCACCCATCACGTCTGAAACAATGAGAAATAGTCCTGAGCACAGGAACACTTTCCTTAAACCGTTGGAATTGTATGTTCTCAGGGTGATTCCATTTAAATTCAATGCAAATCTTTTAGTGTCTAAAGATATTAAATAAGAAACAGCAGTCTCTGGCTTAAGTGTCCTGCTGTTATCATCCTCATATTCTTGATAGATAAGAGGTAAACGCCTCTGAGTTCTGAATAAATGTGGGGAGCTCAGAGGTGTTGCTTTATCAGCATTTGGCTGGCTTACTTGGTTTAAAGCGAGCCAAAATAATAACACATTCAGATGATGTGATTGTCCTTAAAATGGCATTACTATATTGAAGACAGAAACCAGGCTGTGTGTGCTTCCATCCGGTGGGGTGAGAGGAAGAAATTTGGAATGTAATGCCTGAGTAGCCAGCAACCCGAAATTTCTTAGGAACAGGAATGAGAAAGTCCATACATGATGTGGAGTTATTTTCATTTTTGAGATAAGTAAGGCAATCAGTAGACCTGAGTGGTATGTATTTAGTTTTATCTTCTTGTTCCACTAAAGTTAGGGTTCTCTTATGAAGATAAGTGAGTCATACACCCCAGGCTTTGTCAACACTGAATCCCTGAGAATATTTTCTATAAGAATGGAGGTGTTATGGGTCTCAGTACTGAACTCCCAAAGACCTCTGACTTCCCATTTTTCCCTGGTTCTGTACTGAGAGCCTAAAACTTTCTTTTCCTTACTGTTTTATTTCCTGTGATGATGGGGTCTTGATGATTGTTTTGGTTTCTTTTTCTCAACTTGGTTTCATCCTTACCACGCTAAGATAAACACATATCCTGGAAATTAACTGACACATGTTAGTGAATTTATAAAAAGAATATATGTTATAGAAACTAACTTGTTTAATTTAACATTTAAAAAAAAACGGGCCATGAGAGAATCATAGACTATTCATCTGAAAACATGGTAGAGTTGGAAGATTGGGTCTGAAAGACAGAAAATTTTGTACATAGTAGAGAAACAAATCCTGTGGGTCTTGTATTTCACTGTGGAGGATGGACGGATAATGTATTTAGGAAACGTGTCACAGGCATTATACATCCAGTTCTTGTTCCCAGGTAGAAGGAACTTGGAACTCATTCTAATCAAATGCCCGCATTTTGCAGACACCAAAAGGAAAACCCAAAGAAATTAAATGTTTCCCCTTATGTCCTATGACCTGTTAATGTCTCAGCCTCAGGCTTTAGAGCTTCTGGTCCAGAGCTCTTTTATAACCAGTTTCCAAGTCAAAACACAAAATGTGAAAACAAATGTTTGATTTAGGTAAGTGGTGGCTTTTCTACGAAAAAATTATGACAACTGAGAGATGTTTATCATAAAATGGGCCTGAGATACTTCTTTCTTACTGAAGCATAATAGTAATGGTAATTTGAGTTGTCTGAGCTCTCCTGAGAGAACATGATCATCTTTTTCTAAAAGGTGTATGGAGGGCGCCTGGGTGGCTCAGTGGGTTAAAGCCGCTGCCTTCGGCTCAGGTCATGATCCCAGGGTCCTGGGATCGAGGCCCACAACGGGCTCTCTGCTCGGCAGGGAGCCTGCTTCCTCCTCTCTCTCTGCCTGCCTCTCTGCCTACTTGTGATCTGATCTCTCTCTCTCTCTGTGTCAAATAAATAAATAAAATCTTTAAAAAAAAATAAAATAAAAAATAAAAAATAAAATAAAAGGTGTATGGAGTGTACCACACACTGCTTGCTTTCTACTCTCCCTCAGGAGTTTTCATTTTATTTTTCCATTTTTCTTTCAAAACTCAAAGTCACTTTCTTTTTCATCCCCTATCTTAGAACCAACAAAAGTCTGGATAGCACTAAGCCATGCAGGATAACAAAGAAAAATCTACAAGGAAATTTCACTTGTCACCACAAATATATAACTAGACATATAGCTACAATCCTATGATTAGGGCTTCAGGAAGGGGCAGAATGAGGAAGTTGTTTTGAAATGATGGAATTGTTCTGTGTCATGATTTTGATCGTGGTTACCTGACTCTATGCATTTGTCAAAACTCATAAAACTGTCAGGGAAAGAGTAGATTTTACTGCACATAAATTAGATAGATAAACAGATGGATGGATGGATGGATGGATGGATGGATGGATGGATGGATGGAGAGAGAGATAGATTAGATAGATAGATAGATAGATAGATAGATGATAGATAGATAGATAGATAGATAGATAGATAGATAGATAGATAGATGATAGATAGATAGATAGAGCCCATGATTACATATGGTCAACTGGAGTTACTTTTTCAATGTTAAAGCATATTACAGTAATCATCTCTCCATCTCTTAGACTTCTGTTTCTCATATGAATGCTATTTTGGGGAATATTTTTGAATCCAGCATGGATCTTCTCTTGAACCCAGTCACTATTCTTCCAAGGTGCCCTGTATTTTTCCTGCCTCCACATCCTGACTCATGCTTTTCTCCCCACATGCTCATCTTCCCCACATTATGGCACGTACCCCTGATTCTACCCCCAAACCCCAATCCATTACAATTTCTCCAAACTAGGAGTCTCAACCTCTCCATGAAACTTCCTCAAGTCCTTGTGGTCCATAAATTTCATGGAAATCCAAACTCACAGAATTTACTATCCTTATATTTTTGTCTATTGGTACTCCTGCACTGCCTTATGACATATTTCGGTCATTATTTACTATATACTCGCCATCTCACTCTTTGTGAATTTATCTTCACTTACCCAGTAAAATAAACTATAACACCCCCTAGGGATGGATTCGGTGGTGTGCATATTGTCCTTGTGAGTGGTGAACCAAAATGTTTAATTGATTTGAAGGCTTGGAGTTGGACATGTCGGATTTAAGCAATCATGGGCAGGTGATCATCTTCATCTGTCAGGTGAAGATAATAACAGTGTAGGATTGTCATTTTGTTAAATGTGGAAACTTATGTAAAATACCAACAGAGCAAAAGCACACAGCAAGCAATAAGTTTGTGGCTATTATTTATTCACCAAAGAATAACTGAGTAATTGCTGGGCTTTTGGGACATGGCAAACAAACAAGGCAGATATAATCCCTGATTTCGTGAAGTTTATCTTTGGGGGGGGGAAGAAATTCAAAAGTGATTTCTATTGTACTTTATTGTAGGAACAAGGAAGGTATCCCCAAGTCCTCAAGTCTCCTGTTATTATCCAAATGTATGGGTACGTGAGATGGCTCATCTCACATACTTGGGACATCCAGAGCTCTCCCAAATATTTCTGAGCATCCCTTGGGTGTCTTATAGTCCTCTGGTCACCTGCCTCTCAATCCCTGCTCCCATGGATTCCTGGCCCCCAGCTCTGTCCCAGGCAAGAACACAGCCTCTTCTGCTCACTTTTACTAAGTGTTGGAGGAAGAGAAAGGTGGACTAAAACAAGGTATAGAACAAAAGCCAATTTCAAACTAAATGGCAGAACAAATATGACAAATTAAAGATGGCCACATAATTTTTGACATTTTTCCCATGAAAAGGTAGCATCTCTTGCCCCCGTTGAATCTGAGTGAGACTGTGATGACTTTGGACAATACAATATGGCGGACATGGTGCTGCACCTGATTCCCATCCAAAGCCAGCAGCTTCCACTTCCTGTCTGTTGGAACTCTTGTTCTGGGAGCCTGAGATGCTCTGCAAAACATCCTACTGACCCAGAGGGGAGACGATGTGGAGAGGCCACAAAACCTATAAGAGGAAGAGGAGTCCTAACAGACACAAGGGGCTGACCAGAGCCCAGCCTCCCACCAGCACAAGCTACCAGCTGAATCTCATTAGGTGACCACAGTCAGGCCTCATGAGGCAGAAGAATCATGAGACCTGTAGACTGGGACTATAATAAAATGGCTAATATTTTAAGCCATCAGCTCTGGGTGCTTTGTTTCCTAACATTACATAATCAGAACAGCCAAGGGTATTGACGCTTACTTCTTTGTGGCCAGTCCTCACCTCTGGGTCTAGACCCAGCCCTAGTCTTCTTCCTTCCTGAACGCCCAGACTCCTTGGCCTAACATGTAAAACCCCAAAATTGAATCTGTGTTTCAGCTACTCTTGTTTCAGTCTGGTTTGATACCAGGTGCCCATCTGCATAAATACAAAGCTCCTTCAGGGTATCTTCTGAGTCAATCTTGTCAACCTTGTGCCCACATTCTAAAAGGTTTGAAATGATCATTTTTCTTTAACTGTCCCACATCAAATTCTCTAGGAGGGACTCTCTCACCTCTAAGATATAATCCAAGGGGTGGCGCAGTTAGGTATTTCTCCAAGTTATCTGAATAAACATACGATCTAAGTAAAACCAATGTGCTTGCTATGTAAACATGGCTTCAAGACAGCTCCCTGAGCACCTCCATCCACACAACCAGGAACATGTTCATAAGCCCCCTCCAGAGAATAATTTGGGATTACCAATTCTCTCCCACTCAGCATAACCTGAGGACGCAATATGCATTCTATATGGAATAAACACCAGGAGCCTTGTTTACTATTCTTCAGATTACATTATTCTAGCTCTTATGCTCTGATTGATTATGTATCCCTGAAGAACTAGAGCCACATGCTGATCACCCGCTAGAGATGTGCACACAACTTTGTAAACGGGAGAAACCACAGCAGATGAAGGGAGGGTGCCCTGACCTCTTCCTTCTGGTCTTGGGGGGCAGGTTCTTCATTGCCCCCATCATCAATAAGCCAATACTCAGTCTTGCACATCCTAGAGACACAACCCACAGAGAAGGGCTGGAGCTTTCTCCTCCCAGAGCCTGCTGGAAGTCAGTCTCTTTCAAGGAAGCTGAAGACCTACAGAAAAGAAGACCAAGTGGATGTGTGGCATGCTTTGACCATAGCTGGACCAGGCCAGGTCAAGCAGAGGGCTGAGAGGGTCATAAAAACCTCTGGACAAGACACCGCCAACATGAGTCGGATGTGGCCTTGGGCCCAGGCCTGCCGTGTTCACCATGCAGAAGCTACTCTGTATGTCATCCTTGTCGTGAAGGAAGGCCTTCTGCTCACTCTTCATCAGTTGCTTCGAGGCCTCCGACCTCAAGCCAGCCCCCATCTAAGAGGTGCCTCCCAGGGGCCTGCATAATCTGAAAACTGTGTGTCTTCATTCCTGCCCTAGTGCTGGCTCAGTACATACTACTGAAATTTAATTAAAAAAATATAAAAAAACCCAGGAAAAAAACACATCAGGCCAGCTGACACAGGCCTTTTAGTCAAACAAATGTACTTTATTTTCAGTTAACTCAATTGGAAATAATAGGAAACAAATAAGGGGTGAAACATCTATGTTACTTCAAGATAAAATAAATTTTTTTTTCAAAGGTCTTACTTGGCTTCATATGGCTTCTTGAAAATACATCCCCAAAAAGCACTCTGAATGCACGTAAATGGGGCGAACACACTGTCCTGCTATCCACCTTCCTTTGGTCATTAAAGCAAAATCAGAGCTACAAGTGCTCCTTTTTATAACCTTTAAATATTGGACAGGATATTTTAGCTTGTAGAAATTACCTGAGAATATGTGCACACAGGCAAAATGCAATGAAAACTTGGAGCCACATTCTCAAAAAAATCCAAGTGGGCAGAATAGTTCTTCCCAGACATAAGCCATTCCTTAAAATGTCAATGTAAGTGTGGATGCCCCAACCTAACAGGGCCTCCTAAATCCAGAATCATTTTGCGTGCAGCTGCGAGCTATCTAGAATGTGCTAAGCACTGCAACACAACATTCTAGAGATAGTCTAGACAAAACAGAATCCCAAGACCACCACTTTACCAGCTGTGAGCAAATCATAACCGCCCAGGGCCTCTGTTCCCTTCGCTTTCGAGTTAATTTAGAAAGAGAAAGGACTGATCTGAGCATTAATACCGAATAGTGCCTGGTGCAGAGTTAGCACACAAGGTCACTAGTTATTACCATTAAGAAATCTTTGAATGCAGGCCCTTGGGTTCAGATGGGTGAGATACTGATAATCTCATTTCCCAAGTGTCCTCACTGAGCACCAGTGGGTGTGGAGCCCTGGAAATAGGCAAACAGCCATGCTTCCTGCCTCCCAGCCCCTGGGCAGCTGCTGCCTCTGTGGGCCGATCCATCAGTACAGAAGGGTGTCTTGCAGGTGTATATACATAGAATTATATATGCTAATTAATATATGTATTAATAATGCAGGGCCATCATTTTAGCTCAAATGCTATGCCAAGTTGCGAACATTCTTCCTTTTCTACAATGGTTTTAGTCCTCCATATGAGCTGGGGAGACTTATGAAGGAATGAGCTTCAAACTTGCCAAGCAAGTGTCCATGTTTTCTGTTTTATTTTTTTTATTTTTTTTAAAGATTTTATTTATTTATTTGACACAGAGAGAGAGACCACAAATAGGCACAGAGGCAGGCAGAGAGACAGGAGGAAGCAGGCTCTCCACCGAGCAGGCAGCCCGATGCGGGCCTGGATCCCAGGACCCTGAGATCATGACCTGAGCCGAAGGCAGAGGCTTTAACCCACTGAGTCATCCAGGTGCCCCATGTTTTCCGTTTTAAATCGATGAGTTGGCTCCCGCCCCTTGAGGTAAGGACTCCACTTTTCAGATTGACACCTGCTTTAGGGGAGGCTGGTCTGATGCGTGCCTGGGATGGAGCACAGAAGGTCCACTGGGACCTGTGCTGGAACTGACCAACCAGGCTGGTGGTCCTTGCCGTTTGTGCTGTGCCACCTCTGACTCTTTGCAGCCTCACTATCTGGTCCCCAGCCTTCTGCTCTCACTGCCTGTCTGAATCCGGGCACCAGGAGCAGAGCTGCAGCTCCCGTTTGGCCACCAGACATCCAGATGCTGAGCAGGGACACCCGTTGGGGGGCCAACCAAATGTCCTTCCAGCTCTCTCCCTCCATCACTCAGTCCTTATCGGGACTTCAGCCTGGAAGTGTAGGATTCTCTCCCTGCATGTCCATCATCCATCCCGCCACCCTCTAGGAGGGCAATGGGGGTGTACCTTCTCCTTCTCTGGCAGGGTTTTCCCCAATCTTTTCCTCCTTCTCTGAGGGCAAGCCCCTCAGAGTAGCCTCCATTTTCTGGGGAATGTTCTCTCTGATCCAAATCCATCAGGTGAGACTGTTGAAAAGGAACCATCAAGAGTGAGAACAGGGCGCCTGGGTGGCTCAGTGGGTTAAAACCTCTGCCTTTGGCTCAGGTCATGATCTCAGGGTCCTGCGATTGAGGCCCGCATCAGGCTCTCTGCTCAGCAGGGAACCTGCTTCCTCCTCTCTCTCTGCCTGCCTCTCTGCCTACTTGTAATCTCTCTCTCTGTCGAATAAATAAATAAAATCTTAAAAAAAAGTGAGAACAAAGATAAAAATTCACTGCTTTGTATCCCATAGCCATCATACCTAAGCCTGTGTGTGTGTGTGTGTGTGTGTGTGTGTGTGTGTGTGTGTGTGTGTGTGTAAAGTTGTTACATAGTTGCTTTTCCACTTAAAATTAGTCATCGCAGGCGCCTGGGTGGCTCAGTGGGTTAAAGCCTCTGCCTTCAGCTCAGGTCATGGTCTCAGGGTCCTGGGATCGAGGCCCACATTGGGCTCTCTGCTCGGCAGGGAGCCTGCTTCCTCCTCTCTCTCTGCCTGCCTCTCTGCCTACTTGTGATCTCTCTCTCTCTCTCTGTCAAATAAATAAATAAATAAATCTTTACAAATAAAAAATAAAAAATAAAAAAAACAAAATTAGTCATCACTTATAAATACAAAGAAAAAGGAAAAAGAAAAAAAACTGTAAGCACTTGTGGTAGGTGGCTCCATGGTGCAATGGATAGCGCATTGGACTTCTAAGCACTTGTGGTGACAGGTGTTGACTACACTTATTGCTATCATCATCTTGCAATTTATACAAATATCAAATCATTATGTTGTACACCTAAAACTAATATAATGCTATATGTCAATTATACCTCAATAAAAAGGAGGAAGGAAGGGAGGAAAGATGGGAGGGAGGGAGGGAAGGAAGGAAGGAAGAAAGGAAGGAAGGAAGGAAGGAAGGAAGGAAGGAAGGGAGGGAGGGAGGGAGGGAGGAAGGAAGAAGGGAGGGAGGAAGGGAGGGAAGGAAGGGAGGGATCGAGGAAGGAAGGAAGGAAAAGAAAAAAGATGGTCAAGTGAAAAGTTACGGAAGGTGCTCTCCATTGTGTGGTGCTGAGAAGTTACCAGGTAAAGGTACTGGTAGGGGTCTCTGCAGAAGACAGTTGGAACCAAGGCTGAAAGGAAGGTAGAGACAGGTATTGGGATCAGCAGGAAAGAAGAGCCTGTGGGAAATCCTAAGGGGAGTGATGGACTGCAGAGAAGGCAGCCAGTCTATGCTGAGAACAGAGATCAGATGGGAGAGTGAGAGGAAAGCGTGAGTCCATGTGTGTCTAAATCAGAGGTTAGGGGGAGCAAAGAGCCATTGGAAATGAGAAATAGGGTGGTCAGGTATGCTGGGGATACAGAGGCTGGGGGTTCAGAAGTTGTTGGCAGGGCTGGAGAGCCAGGCAGCAAAACTGAGATTCAGTGCCTGGGGCAGAATGGAATCCGCACAGATGGAAGCCTGTGCAGGGGTGTGACAGGGTCCCCGGCTGAGGAAGGGTATTCTCCACAGGCTTCCCCCGCAGTTCTCAGAGGAAATCTGGGATTCTATAGTTGGGTGTCAGGACCCTCTACACAGAAGGAGGCAGGACTCTTTCGGTCCTCACTGTCTCACTGCGGTGTTAATAAGATGTACAATCAAGGCTCAGCTTTATATGCTGCCTTGACATCTGGCAAAGCCAGGAAGGCCTTGAATTCTCTATGTCCCAGTTCCCTCCATATCTGCTCTTACACACGTCTCCTCCTTGTAAAGGGCACCAGGCCCCGATCGCGCTGATGCTGGAGCAGAGGATTTTAGTTCCTGACACCCTGCAAAACTATTCAAACAGCTGATCACAGCCTGTCTTAGGAACCAGGGTTCTTCAAGAAAACCCCTTTCTTCAGGAAAAAAAAAAGGACAAAAATGTCTTAGCCAGTTGACTTAGCTATTTACAGTAGTGGCCCACAAACTACTTGTACCACTTTCCTTCTTGGGATAAAGGTTTGGAGCAGTCACTGCTACGCGGAGTTTTATTTAGCCATAAATTGCATGCATACATTGTTTTATTAATATTTTGTATATACTATAATATATTAACATTTTAAGGGAATAAGATAAAAATTGCTTATTACTATCATTAAAACTCTAATATTTTCTTCCTCCCTGTAGACCCCTAAGACCAGGCAAGGTACTAATCATTCCAGAGAGTCCACTTAGCCCATCCCGGGGGAAAAAGTCCTCTAGAATCTAAGTCATCCCTTTCAAGCCTGTCCTGTCAGCTCAGGAATTACTACCCTAGTTTCCAGTTCATCTGGGAAGACAAGTGATTTGACTCAGAGATCCCATTGTTCCCGGGATGACACTTCAAAGAGCCTGGTCCCTTGATACAGCCTCATGATCAGCCTCTCAGATGTCTGGCCATAAAAAGACGAGAAGAAACACAAGGCCCGGGGGAATAAGCAGGCAAGTGTGGTGGTCACTCTGTTGGTAGAAATGTCAACATCCTCTCCCAGGAGTGTCATTTTGCTCAGCATTCTAGACTTTCTCCTTACAGATATCACAAACATACTTAATGCAATCATAAAAATGCCATTTGGATCAAAGTGACATAGTGTCATCTCTCTGCCCGCATCTTAATGTTCTTATTATCACTCCCAAGCTGATGTAGAAAGCCTGGTGGGGAGGGGGTGTGCTGCCAGGAATCTTTGCTCTCCCTCACCTCCCACCAAGGCTACGGACCAACCTCACCTCCATCCATCTTCTCTGCTTCCTTTCCTCTGCAGCCCCATGAAGCCAAGGAATTCTCTGCCATCTGCTATTCCCTCACAAACTGTCCACTACTTGCTGCTTCTCAATTTTTCTCCCTCTCCCTACCAGATCACTCTTACCAGTATACAAACTGATCCATCACTAAAAGGCACCTCCTGACCCCTCTTCCATCCAGCTCAGGTTTCTCCTTCCTTTGTTCCCCTTTCTTGTGAAGCAAACTATATTTATGACTCGCTGTCGGAACCCTGTCACCTCACTACCCCTCCATCCCGGTCCTGTCCTCCATTCTCCCCATGATACTCATGTCACCTTGCCAAGCCTGTGACCTGCCTCCCACTGTCAAGATCAGTGGCGCCTCTGTGTCATCCCCCCATCTGACCATTCAGCTGTATTTGGGGTAGTTGACACCTCTTTTTTCCTAACACATCCCCCGCTCTTGAATTTCTGACACTGTGCTCCCTTGGCTTTCTCCCTCTGGTTCCGGGGCTTCTTCTCCTTCAGCTTAGCTGTTTTCTACTCCTTCTCTATGCAACCTCTAAATGGTGCATTGTCTTGGAAATCGCTTCTCCAACTATACTCCCTTCTTAGGTCTCCTCAGTTAGTCCCATACCACCTGTGTTCTTTCTAGTCCAAAAGTTCAGCCCTAGCTCAGGCTTCTCCTCTGAACTCCAGATTTGCATTAACAATTTCATGCTTGGTACCACCACTTAAATATCTAGCAGGCATTTCAAACTTAATACGACCAAAAAATCAGTCTGGTTTCTACCCACCAGAGTCTACTTATCCCTGACTTTCCTGTATATGACATCATTCCCCACTGGATTTCCAAACTAGAAGCCGAGGAGTCCACCCTGTCCTCCTGCCATCTCTACCCAATCAACAACTGAGCCCCATGTATGAGTTTCCTGCTGTAAGCAAGTGTCACAAACTTGTGGCTCAAACAGCACAAATTTATTCTCTTATGGTTTTGTAGGCCAGATATCTGACATAAGTCCCCCTGGGCTAAAATAAAGATGCTGGCAGGACCATGTTCCTTTTTGGAGTCTCTATGAGAGAGTCATCACCTTGCTCAGTCAAGTTGTTGGTAGAATTGTCTTCCTGCAGTTGTGGGACTGAGAGACGTTTTCCTGGGTGGCTGCCAGCTGAGCGCCTTTCCCAGCTTCCAGAGGCCACCCACCTTCCTTCCTTCCTTTCATCCTTCCTTCCTTCCTTCCTTCCTTCCTTCCTTCCTTCCTTCCTTCCTTCCACCATCTTCTTAGAGGCCCCTTCCCCATCCCCAAAACCAGCAATGGTGGGTCAAGTTACTCTCATGCTCCAAATATCTTCTTCTATTGGATCTCTCTGATTCAGCTGGGAAAGATGCCTTTTAAGCATCCATTAGATTAAACCCACTTGGTAATCCAAGGTAGTCTCTCTATCTCAAGGTCTGCACTCTTAATCACAGCCACAGAGACTTCATGACCATGTAGGGTCTCACATAGTCACAGATTCTGGGGATTAGACACAAACATCTTCAGGGGTCACTATTCTGCTTACTTCCCATCTGTTCTGTACCCAGTGCATATCTCTGATGGGTTCCCATTTCTCTCCACCCCACCACCCTCAACCATACCACCATCCTCTGTCATTGGGCTGACCCAATGGTCAACTCACTGTTCTTTCTGCTTCCACACTTACCTTTCCCCACAAAGTAGGCAAAATGATAGACAAGTAATCTTCTCCTATCTCCAGCTTAACACTTCCCTGGCTTCATTTTGTTACTGAGACTCAAATTCAAATACAAAAAGACCTTTGTGATCTGGTACTTCTTCCCCTCTCTTGTGCTGGAGGCTTCTCTTCCCGCGGCCCTAGTGCCTTACTCACTAGACTGTTGTCCTTCCCTCGGAAGATTCTTTACTTTTTTCCAGCTCTTTAAATGTGTGGCTGGATCCCATCCTTAGGCAGCAGACAAAACGCTGTCTCCTCAGCTCCACCTTCCCTGGCCATCTTATTCAAATCAGACCTCTGGTCTTACCCATCCCAATTATGATCACATTGTCCTCACAATTCACATTCACATTCACATTCACAATTCACAATTCACATTCCCACACAGTAATGATCACAGTTAGTCTTTGTTTCACCTTTTTAATTTATATTTGACTTGTTTATTGCTTCTCTCCCCAAGTTGAGCAAAATGGAGGGCAACCGTTGTATCTGCAACGACACCCAGTCTCTCCAGTGAGTAGCACGGGGCCTCAAATACAGCAGATATGCGATAATTACCTGTTGACTGACTGAATAAACCAATGAGTTATGACCACTCCTGAAACCTGAGAGTGAGTCATGGCTGCATGCTCAGTCAGAGAGGAAAATCCTCAGGAAGATATTGATCCATGCCATCATTTTATTAGAGTGAACAAGGAAAAATAAGTCTGATAATAACCATGAATACCACCCATGTTCAGGAAAGCAGAAAACCAACAGAGAAAAAATATTGCTTCTGCCTTAAGAATTAAGAGCACCTGAACATTTTGCTAGAAGGTAAGCGTAGCTGAGGTAGAGAACAAATTATGTGAGTCTAAACTGGTTCAACTCCTGAAGATCCATGACGACTATTATCTCTGTGATAGATGGGTCCAGCTCACCACAGGCCCAAAATAAATGGTTATTGCCATGAGCTCTTGCTTGCCCATGCTTAGTATACAAGAAATGTGCTATGTGTGATTATGTGCAATCTTTTTTATTATTGACTTTTACAGTTTGCATTGCCCTTCTAGAGATCATTTGTTCACTGCTTCAGAACTGTTTTACTCAAACAGTTAAGTTCTCTATTGCTTGGTTATTTGACTTTCATCCCTAAATGCATCTTTTCTCAGACAACTTTATGGCTGGGTCACTTTTCATCTAAAATCTATTTCTATGTTCTCTGCTCCTACCCTGACAAACATTTCAAAAGGTACAGCTTGATCTCCTTGCTAAAGATCTAGAGCAATGACACTCACTTGGGGCAATATTACCCCCTAGGGGACATTTGGCATTGTCAGGAAAAACTGATGGTTGTCACAACTTGTGGGAGGAAAGATGGTGGAACTGGCATCTGCCAAAGGCCAGGATGCTACTCAACCTGCTACAATGCACAGGAAATCCCTCCATAGCAAAGAAGTATCTGGTCCAAAATGTCAGTGGTGCTGAGGTTGAGAAATCCTGTGCCAGAGAGGGAAGGAACACATCTCCATCCTCTGCTCTGTCACACCCTGGCAGCGTAACAAGGAGTTGAGAGGAGGTAGGATGTACACCCAAGCAAAGGCACATTTGGCCACTCAGAGATGGGACCCAGAGTTTTATTCCTCTTTACAACAACTGACCTAAAGATTAGCATCCCCAGCCTAAACAACTCATAATAGCTTACTTTTCTTTATTCTAAAACAGCACATAGCAGCAGTTGAAACCCATTTGACCCTCTCTGTGGCATGTGGTGCCTCTGGCAGCACCTGAAGAAACCCGTCTTCCTTTTCTCTCAGGATACACGTTCCCTGGGCATCCCTCTCGACTGCTTCCTCCTCGTCTCCTTTGTGAGCTTCTGTCCTCCTGTCCTCCCACACAGTGGCATGTCTTCATCCACATCTCTCCTAGACAATCACATTCACTGTCTATTTTTAATTCTACCTGAGTGCTGATGATCCCAGAAGCACATACCAGGTCCAGACCTCTGCTGGGCTCCTGAATTTACTGTCCAGTTGCTTCCAGGTATTTAAGAGAATGTCCCTCAAGCAAATTCAGTGCATCTAACACAGAGCTGTTATTCTGCTTCCCATTCACAGTCTTGATTTTTCTCCTCTTCATTAATGAATGCATCATTGTCTACCCAAGACCCAACCGTGGTAATCAGTCTTGCATCTTCCCTTCCTCTCTTGTCCTCACTGACTTTGCCTTGCTCAAGTTAGCACCATTTTCCCAGAAGCCACTCTAGCCTTTCTCCTAGTGAGTTTTAGGGATTCTGGTTTTTCCTTTCCTCATTGGGGATCCTCTCACCCACGAAAGTGACTCTCCTAAGACAAAAAGTCGATCATTTTATTTAATCTACCACTTAAATACTTGAATGGTTCCTGTGTGCTTGGCCTGCCAAGGACTGCCCCAACCTGCCTTCCCAGATTTGATTCTCTTTGCATCTCTCCCCACACCCAACATTTGAGTCCCACTGAGCTTCTTGCATATATCAACCTGCCTTGCCTATTTCTCACATCATATTCTTTCAAACCTCACACTGTGGTTTCTACCCAGAATTATTAGAGAAAGAAAGAGAGAGAGACTAGCTCTAAGACCTTTCCTGAATACTTTCCCATCTTCCTTCTACTTGCATAACTGAAGAGCCTCTCTTTGGGACTTCACTGCTCTAGTAGGTAACTCAGTCTCAAAGTCTGTGGTTTATTGCTCTTATCTGTATATGTCTTCTTTTAGACTATATCCTCTTTGATGGCAAAGAGTCATATTGTGTATTGCTTGCCTAGCAAACAGTCCAGTAGCAGGAACAGAGCTGGCACAATAATTATTTGTTGAGTTAAGTAATTGAATAGCATCAACTCTGCTCCAAACACCTCTGCAATCCTTGGTGCAGCCAATCATAGGGACTGAAAGAAACACCAACCACTCTGGTATGAAATCCAATTTGCCACAATCTTTCTTTGTATCATGAGAAAGTTTAATGTTCACTAGGCTTGAGGAATTTAAATATAAGTAATAAATTAATAGCCCTTCTCCATGGAAATAAAAGGCTGTGATAGACATTTATGTAAATCAATTTTCATCTTAAATCACCTCACTTTTTCCAATTACATAGTCTCAGTGAAAATCAATACCATACATCTTTCAGAATTTCCTAATCATAAAGTAACTTGTAATTTTCTACTTACTTATGCAAATAATAATTAGTTCTATGATCTATAGCAAATCTAAAATTATCCAATGTCAATTAAAGCTAATGGATTCAAAACTTACTTACATACCATTTCTCTATCCTCCCATCCTTTAGGTCCCTCTGCCCCAAATATACTGAGCAATTCAACACAGGGATGGATGATTGTGACAATTTATTCAAATATTCCTTTATGAATAAAATTCTAGTTGGTAATAACTTTGGGCTACTCCATCAAAATGTAACCATGACTCAAATATGTCAAAAGTCATGAAATTATCAACCTCCTCTCAGAAGCCTATTAACCAGTGATAAGTATGAAAATATAATATATTATAAGAGGAGAACTGATAAAGGATGTAGACCTTACTCACTACACGGCACATCAGATAGATGTAATGTATCTTCCTCAGATAGATTCTTAGGTTATAAGCAACAGACCCTAACTCTGTCTAATGAAAACAAAGGTAGGGAAAGATTTTTTGGAATGATATCAAGACCTCACAGTATCAGTGGGGGAGATAACAGACTTGGGCTTGGAAACAGGCAATAGGATGGGCCGCTCCAAGAGACAGAAACGTAGGAATAGTAGGGAGAGCCCACAGTGGCAAGGATGTGGTCAGGGACCTACGACGCAACGGAACGAACTCCAGCTATTTTGATTCTCCTCCCTGTGTTCAAGACTCACTTCCAGGGACAACGTGTCCAGATAGCTCAGGTTGTATCATACCCGTCCTTCATGGAGAGGACAGCAGAGCGCTGAATTAGTCTGTCTTAGTTAGCTTGGGCTGCCATAACAGAATACCACAGCCTGGTGGCTTAAACAACGGAAATGTATTTCCTCGCAGCTCTGGAGACTGGAAGTCTGAAAACAGGATGTCAGGATTGTTGGGTTCTGGTGTGAAGCCTCTTCCTGGCTTGCAGACAGCTGGTTCTTGCTGTGTCCTCACATGGCAGGAAGAGAGAGGGTTCTCTGGTGTCTCTTCTTAAAAGGGCACTAATCCCATCCTGAAGGTCCCACCCTCATGACCTCATTGAGCCCTAGTCACCTCAGAAAGGCTCCACTTCCAAATACCATCCTATTAGGGATTAGAGCTTCGATATATCAATTTTAGGGAGACACAAACATTCTGTCTGTAGCACTGATTATAACCCATGAGGAAGATGCAATTGCCCACAAAGGGCATGAGTCTGCCTGAATGGCCAGACAAGAACAGATTAAATTAGTGAGTGGAATGACGGAGTGTATGAGGTCACAATATAATTATGAAAGACCATGAAACTTTGACATACTTAATTAAATGAAGAATAGGGATTGACTACGTTGAAATAATTTTAAAGACAACGAAGCTATATTTATACATGATTTTATGAAAAGGCAAATTGCTGAAATATGCATTATCACGTCCCTTTCCCTGTTTATTTTTTCCCTTTTCATTAGTAATTTCCCTAACAGAGAAGCAATGACTAAGCTCTAAAAGGTTAAGAAAAATAAATGAGGGGCCAAAAATGAACACTGACAACATCTTATCTGTTATGCTCATTTTGAGATTTGGTGGGAAACAAAACATGAATTCTTTCTGACATCAGAGGTCAGGCTCCAAGGGGCATGGTGAGTGAAGAGCAGGCACATTGCTGATCTCATTGTGGGTCAGACACTATGCTAGGGCTTTACAGGTGCTAATCCACAACGACCATGTGAGCTAAATGTTATTGCAATCCTCATTTTACAAATGCCTTATGTCTGCAGCATCAATTGGTCCCCGCTAGTTAAATCACACCCAAAGTAGTAACAAGCACGTGCATGTTGAGGGCTGGAATGTGGGGGTGGTCTAGGAACCATGTCAGGTATGGCAGACAGAGTGGTGAACAAAACACACAAGAGCCCTGCCCTCATGGAGCAGGCGTTCTAGGGAGGGGAGCCGTATGATGGATAAGAGTAAGATGTAAATATATAGTATGTTTGAAAGTGATTACACTAAGGAGGGAAATAAAACACAGAAACGGCATGAGGATGTGGGAGGAGGGAGAAGCAATCTTAAACAAGATGGATAATAGCAACATTCCTGTGGAAAACTGATCTGTCGATATTTAAAGGGGTTAGAAACAGGACCTAGGGAACCATTTCTCAAAGGACCATGTGTGTGAACGTCCCAGTATTATAGGAAACACTAACCTGGTGAGAAGCTGGAGGAAAATCAGCCATGTCTTTCCCTCTAACCACCTGCTCCCACACAGGGTTGGGGCCAGTGACTAGGCATTCTGCAACTCTTCACTGCATGACATACCCATGTTTAGAGATTGCTCCATATAGTTAGCAGCTTTTACACATCCAACTAGTCCAACTAAAGCTTTTGGTTCCATCAATGGAACACAGCTCGAGTGCTGATATTTGCCTCTAGGCTTGGTGATCATTTTGGATTTCTGCTTGAACATCTTTCCAGCAATATCAGAATTAGATCGAGAAAAGGTTTCCAGGCTCTTCTGCATTGATCAAGGGTGAGGTGATCCCATGCCCTATACCTCTTCCCACAAACCTCTACTGCCTTGCCCAGTCTAAAGGCTTTCTGGCTCAGCATTGTTCTTTTTTCTCAACTGGCAATTCTGCTCCCTGCGGTCCACGTGATGCCTCTAAATTCTTACTATCTTTTACCTTCAGGGCTCCCCAAAGGCTATTTTTCATAAATAAATTAAAAACCAAAATGATGACATCTGAAAACAAAGCAATCCCGACTGCACTCTCCGTGAGCTATTAATGTAGCAGAGCTTTGCCATCTAATGTCTGCTTTTCTGGAAGCATCAGATTCCCCTAAGGAGTCCCGGCATTTAAGTACTTAAAAGAAAATACATTTTGCAGTTCAGAAGCTGAGCAATTGCCAGCCACTGAACACCACCAGGAAGATCCAGTGATTCTGATATTATGCTCAGTGATGGGGTGAGCGTCTTTACCAGAAAGGAAAGGGGGACTGGATTAACTGCCAGTGATAAAATCCAGCAGACAAGGAGAATTGACAGGAAAATAAAGAAGCAGGAAGGGGGAAAGACCCAGGAGGGTAAAGTGAGTGGTAAAGATGGGCAGGCAGCCTGGCAGCCGGGCCATGGACCATCTGGCACAGAAACAACATCATTGTCACCAGATACTGGATAGTGACTAAACATCGATGGGAGAAAAGGACTTCTGTGAGGTTTGATTATGGGACCTCAAATGTCTTGGCTACTGATGGTGGTGGGTTGAATTGTGTCCCCCAGAAAGATATGTTGAAGTCCTAACCTCTGGTCCATGTCCATGATAACTCGTTTGAAAATAGGGTCCCTGCAGATATAATCAAGATGAGGTCATATGGGATTAAGAAGAGCCCTAAATCCAGTGATTGGCGTGCTTACAAGGAGAGAGAGATTTAAAGACACACAGACACACAGAGAAGAAGGTCATGTGTCAACAGAGGCAAGGACTGAAGTGGTACAGCCACAAGCCAAGGGATACCAAGACTTGCCAGCAGCTACCAGAAGCTGGAAAGGCAAGGAAGAAGAGCCCCAGAGCCTTCAGAAAAAGTGTGGCCTTCGAGATACCTTGATTTTGCACTTCTGGCCCCCAGAACTGTGAGAGAGTAAATTTCTGCTGTTTTAAGCCACCCAGTTTGTGACAATTTGTTGCAGCAGCCCTAGGTAACTAATACAGATAGCAGACTGATCCCAGGATAATGCCTCAATTTGAGCTTGACAGTAACTGAGCTCACCTTCCAGGTTCAGAGTTAATATCCTATATATTTATTTTCACCCACTTCCTACGTTCACTTCCCACCTTCACTGGACCCAACCAGCGGATTAAGAAGTTTTAAAAGCACATATTAGAGAAGAGATTGTATGAAGAAATTAATCCACCATGGAGGTAATTTTTAGGAAATTTATTTTTCAGATGCAACTTTTAATAGAAGTCAGGACTCTAAATTATCATTCAAACATAAAGAGAGCTTAGAAAAGGTTGTAGGCTAGTACCATGTTTGCCAAAATGTCTTCTCCTTAGAACAGGATTTCTCAACCTCCACACTGTTGACATTTCGGTTTGTCATGAGGGGCAGAGAGCTGCCCTGTGCATTATAGGATGTTGAGCATCACCCTTGACCTTTGTCCAGTAGATGCCAATAGCACTCCACCCTCCGTCATGGCAATCAAGAATATCTGTTGGCGTTGCCCAATATTCCCTAGGGAGAGGAGCTTTAGAGTTAGTATACTTATCCCATACCTGTCCCTTACACAAATCACTTCCGTGGGAAGAGAAACATCCTCCTTCAGCTTTTTCAAAGGAGTCTGGGATGACGAAGTAGAGGCAAACCCATGTGATCTGGATTAGTAATACCATACAGCTGTGGGTGGTCCCAATAAATCAGAGGTGACTGAGCTGATCTGAACAGGAGGGTTTGGGGAGGGTAAAGAAAACACTCAATGAGTGACAGAGACAGGCTCAAGCTTTGATGCCCTAAATATGCAGGAAGGCTGGTACATGACCTTGGCCAAGTGGCCCTTAGGAGTCTCACTCCAACTTGATGCAAATTCAAATGATCTAAAAGGACAATCAAAGGATCTCTGGGAAAGCAAGTTCTGAGAGCACTTAACTCAGTGCCCTTCACCTTCTACATCCAAGTCAGCATCCATCAGTCCACCCAGAGAGCTGCATGGAGCATGTCAATGTAACTATTGTGCATGGCCACCATGCGAAACAACTGAGAAGATTAGATTATCATTGATATGAATTAAAATAAATACAAAGTAAATGAAAACTTCAACTCAGATTTTAATGTTCTAGGGAATAAGAGGGTGACCCTTCAGCTATCTGATCAAATACTGAAACTCTAGATTCAGAGATATTTATTTAAGCAAACCTTTTCTCAGGAATCATGTACCAAGGTCAGTAACATTCATAGCTTCTGAAACCATAAAGAACACTAAAATATTCTTGGAGCAGGCATGGCAGCCTAAATATTCAGACCAAGCTCTCGCATAATCAAAAGTGTCCAAGTTCTTTACAGAGCAGAGGTGGAAGGTGGGCTGGAGCACATGTATTGGACCAGGAGATCGTATAAAGTAGCTACCTACAAGGATGTTACATTTACAGCTCTAGGCATCAGGTGAGTGAGGGGGGTCCTGCCCATTCGAGTCCACACCCATAAGACCTTAATCAAAAGCTTAAGAAAAACAGAAGATACAGAGGGTCTGGGTGGCTCAATCGGTTAAGCATCCAACTGTTGATTTCTGCTCAGGTCACCATCTTAGGGTTGTGGGATTAGCATCAGGTGGGTCTCAGAGGGAGTCTGCTTAGGATTTTCTCTCTCCCTGTCCCTCTCCCCTCCCCTGTTTATACATACTTGTGTTTTCTCCCCCCCTCTCTCTCAAATAAATACATAAATCTTTAAAAAAAGAAAAAGAAAAACAGAAGATACCACTGAGAACCTTCTATGAAAGGATACCACTCACTCAAACTGTAAGGATCGGGTTTTCCATCTCCAGTCATGTCCCACCTGCTTCCCCTCCCAGAGCGCTCACAGCTCACATTGTCGGCAGCATTTGTTGTGTGATCACATCTTCAGGCAAGGCTCTCTGTCTGACAGGTTGGACATTTTAGGTACAATTTTTTTCCTAGGGGATGTAAAATATTAAAAATGGTCTCAGTAAAATATTATGCTTTATCAACTTTACCTTTTCTAACCTCAAAGGAGCCTTTAGGGCAATGTGCTCACAAACAGGAACCAAATCATGTTCCAAAGCAAAGGCCATAAGCCAGCCTGGCTGGGTCTCTGTCTCCCTGGCTCCTGGCTCTTACTTCAAGACTTGCCTTCCCCAACCTGTCTAGAAGCAGGCTGGTGGTTTATTAAGAATGCACAATTCCGTCTCTGAATAACTACGGGCCTAGAGTCAGACCTCTAGCTGGGGTCCAGGTGGCCTGTGCTCTGGGAAGGGAGGAGCAGGAGTCAAGGGGCAGCTAGAAGATGCTAACAGCCAACCCAAGTGCCAGTCCAGGGATCTAGACAGTGAGATGGAAGCTAGACACAGCAAGAGCTGGTAGAGAAGGCGGAGTGACAGAACAGGATGCAGAGCCTGGGGTCGGGCCTTTCCTGATGTGCCCAGGCATCACCAGGGTGGCGTTATGGATTGAAGTGGGTCCCCCACATTCATGTGTTGAAGACCTAACCCCCAGGACCTCTTAACATGGCCTTATTTGGAAATAAGGTCTTTGCAGATGTAATTAGTTAAGATAAGGGCATGCTAGATTGGGGTGGGCCTTAATTCAATATGACTGATGTCCTTATAAAAAGGGGAAATTGGGACACAGACACACACAACTTATGCTTTGTGAAGATTGAAGTTGTGTCTCTGTGAGCCAAGGAACTAACTACCCGAGCTAGAAGAGAAGGTGGGAACAGACTCCCTCATTGCCCTAAAGAAAGAAAAGAAAAGGGCGCCTGAGTGGCTCAGTGGGTTAATGCCTCTGCTTTCGGCTCAGGTCATGATCTCAGGGTCCTGGGATCGAGGCCCGCATCGGGCTCCCTGCTCAGCGGGGAGCCTGCTTCCCCCTCTCTCTCTCTCCCCGCCTCTCTCCCCCCTTGTGATCTCTCTCCCTCTGTGAAATAAATAAATAAAATCTTAAAAAAAAAAAAAAAAAGAAAGAAAAGAAAAGAAAAGAAAAGAAAAGAAAAACAAAAACAAACAAGCAAACAAAAAACCCCAGTCCTATTCTCACCTTGATCTTGGACTTCCAGCCTCCAGCCTATGAGACATAAAGGTTTGTTTAAGCCATCAAGTTTGACGTGCTGTGTTACAATGGCTCTAAGTGCTAGCATTTATGGCATGCCTTATTGAAGGCATGACTGCTGCAAACCCCTGCTTGGTATGAACAAAGGACAGTTTTACTCATTATCCTTCCTAGAACAACACTAGAAGACATTACTTATCTTACACCCCTTACTTACATCCTTACATCCATTTTTACATAGGAAGGAAACTTACTATCACCAAGCGTTTTAGTTCTAGCAAAGTCTTTCTTTTTGAGACTTAGGGTTTTGATCACGTTATACCCAATAGTTTAAAGAGCACGGAAATACATGTGTGTGCCACTTTAACTTACAGGTTTTTAGCAAGAATAATATTTGATAGTCAAAAACCAGTTTTGTTCTGTTTTCATCTCTGAAATCTGTTTCAAAGGTCACATTGTAACTATTCCCTCCTTCTACAAGTTTTTCCAATAGCTCTTATGCCAAAACCAGTAAAATTTTGACCTCAACTGACCCAACTATCTCTACAAGATAGAGGAGTCTGTTTTTGCTCAGCCTTCTGTGGTTTGATAGATTAATAAAGTGTGTCAGAATGGTATGGAAGACAAAGTAATTGCTGGGCAGAGAGCTTGGAGCAATTTAGATAGAATTTGCAAATTAAAGCAAATCTAGCCCCCCCTCCCATATTCTTTCATCCTGACAAAGTACATCAAAAAACAAAAAACAGCAAACTTCTACTTAGAGAACTAAATTTGTATGTCAAATACTGGTGCCAAGCCAAGGCCCAAAAGTATATACATTATCAACTCATAATATGAAACCGTAATAATCAGACTCTGGCTGTTTGTTCCCATTTAGCAGTGAAATACATACATTTAAATGACAAAACGTCATTTGCTCAGAGATGTTAATTATATGATGATCTAGGGGCAGGCATGTAAGCAGTGGTTGGTTAGTGAAGTCACAGGCTAACAATGTCCCCTCAAGGAACCCCAGCCTCAGAGGGAGACAGACGTGGACCCACATTCCTCCCTCGTCTTCGTGCTATTAGATCTGCCATGCTCACTAATATTCCTTCAGAGTTCAAATTATCTTTGTTGGTATCAAACAAGCTTCATTTGTCCTGGATTTATTTATAATCTCTCTGACCATCATTCACAGAACGAGTTATCCCCACAGTGACAGCATAATTATGTCGACGTGTCGACTTGGGGGTATCGTGTTTGTCCTAACATTTGTATGTTGGAAGAGATATGAGGCCTTGAAAAATTGAAGGTGGGTTAAAATCTTCAAAGACTGAAATGGGTTTTTAAAAAAGGTGGAGCAACAAATATACACACAAACTAATGCAAGGTGTGACCGTTAATGTGTGTCAGAGGACGTGGAGAGCCCTCTATCACCTCAACAACGCGAACCGATGCAAGACAGCCATAAAGCCAGCGGCACAAGTGTTCCTAACAATTCACAAGGGAGAAACTCGGACGTGTTGCTTTCCCCTTCAAAATCTAATACCTCTATCTGCATCTACAAACGGTATCATACCCTAACTGACTGAGGCTTGGAAACTCATTCACTAATTTGACAAAGGCACAAGCACTAAGTTCCCAGATGGGGTGGGGATGGGGGGGCCAGAAACCAGCCCCACAGGATGTGCCCTGAGCAATGGCAGCTGAACACTGGAGGGTCTGCCAATGGGTGACGTCCCATCCAGCCCTGGAGGTGGGCAAGGCCTCTTTCAATATGTCCAATCATTAACCAAAAACAAATTGCTTTTCACACCCTCAAAATGATTAGGGAGAACTATGTGTACCTCATTCCTCATGAGAAGGAAACTCCATTTGGCCTTTAGTCACTTTCATTAGAATAAATCCAATAAAAAGAAATAAGTAAATGGGATTTTTTTTCATCCACTGGAACATAAGTGCCACAAGAGTAGAATTATCCTCCATTTCGTCCACACTTGACAGTTACAGGCACTCAGGTAATATTTGTCAGATGAATGAATGAATGAATGAGTAGTAAATGAATGAAATTTCATCCCTCTCCTTCCGCAGCCAGTGTGAGCCAGTAGTCCTGGGTCAGTGAATCTGTTTGGGCGACAGGAACGAGCTGGGGTGGGCTGAACCAAAGACAGTCCAGAAGGGAAGGGCTGAAGCCAAGGACACTAATCAGCCTGAGTGATCACCTGACTAAGCCAGGTCCTCCCACCCAGCTCTCATTGCTAATAAACTGACCACTCATCCCTACAACTCAAGCTCTGTGTGTTCTGTTGGGTCAGAAATACACATTTGGTATACAGAATGTCGAGGGAGCACTGGGTGCAAATGTCTAGATATAAGCCAGAACCCTGAGTAATGAAGGAGAGTTGGTGAGATTAAAGCTTGTGTTGTAGTGGAGATATGTAGCTGCTGGGAGCTGCTGCAAATGGCTATAGTTGTCCCCTCTGCCATCCTGCAGGGCCTGGGCTTATGGCCAGCAGCTGGTGTTCACGGGGACAGAGCTGCTCCTAACAAGGGGGAAATTTAACATCCTTGCCCCTTCAAGCTGGCAAAATGGGCCTCACCCTGCAGATGGCTGCCATGTACTCTTGAACCGCACAAGTGCAGGATGCCCGGGCATCCGGTGCTTTCTTGGCAATGGTGGTGGAAAAATAATCACTGCTTTCTGGGTGATCTCAGCCAGGTCTGTAGGCAGGGATTTTAAATTATAATCAGCAAGCTTGCTGTATTCCTGGGGGCATCAGGATCCAGTTTGAGGATCCAGTTTTAAATTGATAGTATCAGACAAAGGAAGCGGCAATGTTGCTATTCCAAACCCCATCTGGCATGGACAGGAAAATAAGGAGCTAACCTTTCCTTACCATGTGCCTTGCCCAGAGGTTTCTGAGTGTCACACCACAGTTGCTCTCCCAACACTACTATCTCCATCACCTCCATCACCACCACCATCACCACCTCTATCACTTCCACCATCACCACCACCATCATCACCACCATCATGACTACCACCATCATGACTACCACCATCACTATCTCCATCACTTCCACCACCATCTCTATCACCACCATTGTCACCATCACCATCACCTCCACCACCACAATTACCATCACCTCCTTTGCTCATGTAGTTATGGAGGCTTGCAAAGCCAAAATCCACAGTGTAGACCAGAAGGCTAGAGCCCTGGGGAAGACTTGCAGTTCAAATCCAAAAGCAATCTGCTAGCAGAATTTGTTCTTGCTCAGAGGAGGTCAGTATCTTTCTCTCCAGGCCCTAAACTAACTGGATGAGGCCCACCCACATCACAGAGCGTAATCTGCTTACACAAAGTCTATTACTGATTAAAATGTTAATCTCATCTAAAAAAATACCATTGCAGCAACATCCAGACTGGTGTTTGACCAAATATCTGGGTACTGTGCCCTACCAAGGTGATACGGGAAATTAACCATCACACCATGCCAGAGACTGTGACATATTGGTTGGGGTGCAATGTAAGCCTCAGGATTTCTAAAGTCCCCCAAGTTTCCTAAGTTGCATTCAAAGGTGAGAACTATGCTCTAGGAGCACAGATTTTTGAAATGTTAACACAGATTTTTGAACCCTTCAGTTAAGAGTTCTTTGATTCACTGAAAACCAATGTGAGGACCAGAGGGAAATCATTCCCAGAAGCCAGATTTCCTAGACCTTTGCAATTCCACAAGAGTCAACAGAAGCAAGTCACTATGTCACGGGACTTAAAACGTGTGATCATAAGATTTGGGAGCAACCACACCACTGCACAGAGCCAACCCTCAAAGTAGCTTAAGGGACATCAAACACAAGACTCATAGGGGAAATGCAAAGATGAGAAAGAAAAGCTTCCGCCACCCCAAATTTGTGCTATGCAAGAAAATAGCATTATCTCATATGTATCTCCAAAATGCCTCCTGCAAAAAAAAGTCAACGTATATAGGTTAAGCAATGTCACCACTGACCTCTTGAAAGACATTTTTTTTTGCCATGGAGTTAACTTCCTAGATCATTGTGCCCTGGTGCCAACAGCATCCTGCAAAGATGAAGCCATTGATGTTGTTTCTTCTGTGTCCACTAACCTGCTCGCAGATCCCATGAAGCTTCCACTTCATATTTGATATCAGTAACGCAGGTCAAGATTTAACCAAGTATGATGTCCTGGGAGCCACATTTCATTTGGGGTATCTCCCTAGGACTTGAGGTTGGTTAGTGATGTAAAGTCAGTGCTGTGATAATTCCGTGGGTCCCACAACCACCTTATACTCTCTAAAGTGGGGCATGGGGTGAAATGGAACTAACACAACTTTGAAGCCCAAAGGCATTAAGCCCATTGTGATAGATGGTGACCTGGTTCACACATGATTGTTGGAAAATCCCAGACTCTAATGAACACACCAAAAAAATCCAAAAGGGCCTTAATTTCATTGATCATTAATTCAAGGTTAGGAATTATGTATAGACTTTGGACTTGAGAATATTTAAATTTGGACTTTATTACTTTGAAAACAAAATTAATTGAACTTTAACTTATAAGAATATGTAATATTTGTGGCTTTTAATTTCTTCCTGAAAATTTGTGCTAGTCCTTAGAGCTGTTTATACGATTCCGGCTCTTGTCCTTCAGGCACATGGAAGCATTGGGCTTCTGTGCCGCTCTTGAACTTAAGCATGCCTTGTCACTTGCTTTGGCTTAAGACATGTGAGCAGAAAAGACATTGTCACTTGCAAGTGAAGCTTTAGGCACCAGTGTGTGCTTAGCTAAGGTTGGTGCTCCCTCTGCCAGCAATATTCCAGATGGTGGCTGTCCTCCCAGCTGGGTATCAGAGTGAAGACCACAGTGAATCAGAGCAGAGTCCCCAGCTGACCGGTGAAGTCCTCAGGAATAAACCTTCCTAGTATTAATCCACTGAGATCTGTGGATTGTTTGCAACTACCGCATAACCTGGTCTATCCTACTAAGACAGAATTTAGTAAAAGAAGGACTTTATATTCAACTTGAGCCGTCTCCAGATTGTTAACATTTTATACCCAGATCACCTTAATGTTGACATTTAATCACATTGCTGAAGCTCCACTGGGCAATATGGCTGGGGAAAAAAATGCAAAGAAATAAAGAAAAGAATAAATTTCCAGCCTTGACTCCAGTGTGGCTCAAAATTAATCTGAATATTTCACAACTTCAACCCAACTGACAGCTTCTGGGAGTAAAATATATACATCCCAGGGGCAGTTGCAGGAATGTACCCTGAGGGGGTGTGGGCTGCTGGAGGTAGCAGCAGGGCTGGCCAGATGAACAGCTCACCAGAGCGAGGCAGGACGCTCCTGAATCCAAAGGTTAAGGGAAGAAAGGCACAGGGGAACTCTTAGTTCCCCATTCCTCACATGTACATGTGAAGGGAATGCTACTTGAATAACTCCTGGCCTCACTGATCGCTCACCATGGAGGAGCGGGTGATTGCCATTGGCTTATGTTCCAAGATTGCAGAAAGTTGATCTCCTAGAAGACTGTAAACAACAGGGATTCTATCTCCTTTCTTCCCTTTCCACCTAGGACCCATGGCAGGCAGCAACAGCATAAAATTTCTGACTTGGAGATCCCAACTTCACTGTCAAGAGCTATTCCCAAAAGCAGATGGGAGAAGGGACATTCAAAGAGGCAAGAAGCCCATCAGGAGAAGGCACAGGCTACATCAAATAACCTCCCTTTGATGAGCAATAAAAGTGATGTGTTGGTCTCCATCTGTCCGCTTCTGTGTCTGCTTTCCTGTTGGTTCATAACTCTGGTGGGAAAGTGGGGATATTATTTATGAACTCCTAAAAATCCCATCAGCGTCTCCTGCTGAGTGGCCATGAGAGCCCATATGGAAAACCAACAACCATGATGTGGCACCAGTAGCAGCAGGACATCTGTCTTGTGCCCAGGCCTTATGGTCATGCCAGTTCCTTGTGGCTCCTGCTGCTACCAGCTGCTCACTAGGACCAAGGGGTCCTCAAGGGACAGGGACTCTCTGGCAGACTTGCAGAGAGCTGCTAGGGGGCTGGGAGGGCTGTGAATGTGTGTGTCTTTGGAGGTCCAGAGGGTACAGGTACAGTGGAGACACAAAGGATAGGAAAGTGTCTCTGCCTTGGGGAAAAGTGGCAGGCAAGAGAGCGGCAAAAAACCCTCGCCCATCGGTAACAAGAAGAGACATTTTGAAAGGAGCGAACCCCAGAAATACTGCATGGTATTAATTAATTGCAACTCCAGAAAATATCGGGGGCACCTGGGTGGCTCAGTGGATTAAATATCCATCTCTTGGTTTAGGCTCAGGTCTTGATCTCAGTATCATGAGATCAAGCGCCCGTGGGGCTCTATGCTCAGCACGGATTCTGCTAGAGAGTCTCTCTCTCCCTCTCCCTCTGCCTCTGCCCCTTCCCCAACTCACACACGTGTGTGCTCTCTCTCTTTCTCAAAATAAATAAAATCTTTAAAAAAAGAAAGAAAGAAAATGTCTGTCATCCATTTAATGTCAATAATACTATTTGGGGTACTTAACAAATTTCTTGGGAATATTATTTAAAATGTCTTAATAAGAAAAAGATATGAAATGATATTTCATATGATGTTTTCAAATCATATGAAATTTCAAAAATTTCAAATGATATTTTTATCATTTTTCCTAACTTTTCCTTCTCACTGCTAGTGCCCAGTTTAGGCCTTCAGCACCGTACCTCTGGGTTACTCGGTCCAAGCCATGATATTAAGAGAGATCAGTATTCCCCCACTTACTTCTCCATCCGTGCCCACTTTGAAAGGAGAATAAGGCTCTGCACGGTGGTGAGAAGGGTGCGGGTGGTACCTGGCTGCAGCGCACCGTCTCCATGTGCTCTGAGGGTTCCCGGGCTAGGCGGTCCCAGCCCCATCATCCAGAGGAGAGTGAGTCCCATGGGAGGAAATCCAGGAGGAGATAAAGACAGATGCTTCCCCCTTGCAAGGTGAAAAATTTTATAATGATATCATTATAAATATATCTATCTCTCTCTATCTCTACAGATGTAAATGCTATAAACAGAGTTTTAAGAAGCTACAGATTTATTTTTTTTTAAGATTTTATTTATTTATTTGACACAGAGAGATGACAAGTAGGCAGAGAGGCAGAGAGAGAGGAGGAAGCAGGCTCCCTGCTGAGCAGAGAGCCCGATGTGGGCCTCGATCCCAGGACCCTGAGATCATCACCTGAGCCGAAGGCAGAGGCTTTAACCCACCGAGCCACCCAGGCACCCAGAAGCTACAGATTTAAAGAAATATAAAAGGGAGTGCCTGTGTGGCTCAGTGGGTTAAAGCCTCTGCCTTCAGCTCAGGTCATGATCTCAGGGTCCTGGGATCGAGCCCCGCATCGGGCTCTCTGCTCAGCAGGGAGCCTGCTACCTCCTCTCCCTCTGCCTGTCTCTCTGCCTACTTGTGATCTCTCTGTCTGTCAAATAAATAAATAAAATCTTTAAAAAAAATAAAGAAAGAAATATAAAAGATAAAAAGGTCTTATATTGGTAAGAGAATATAAATAACGTGATAGAAAATTGGCTCCCAGAAAAGCCAATTCAAAGGAACACCAAATATGAGAAAAAAGATACTCAAACTTAGTAGATACTAAGTAGTAAGTGACAATGTGACACAACCTTAGGTGGACAAATATTAGAAACCAAAAGCCCCTGACCGTGTTGAGAATGTGGAGAAATGGGAACTCTAATGTAGCCAATGGGAGTATGAATTGGTTCCTCCTTCTGGAATGTGATCCTGCAATAAACTATTAAGATGCAGAATCATCACCCAGTTACCCATTCCCCCACCCACCCCCCTTTCCGCAACCCTCAGTTTGTTTCCCGGGGCCAAGAGTCTCTCACGGTTTGTCTCCCTCTCTGACTTCTTTCCAGTCAGTTTTCCCTCCCTTCCCCTACTGTCCTCTGCACTATTCCTTACATTCCACATATGAGTGAAACCATACGATAATTAAGGAGGGCCCATCATGTGATGAACACTGGGTGTTGTATGCAACTAATGAATCATTGAACATTATAACAAAACTAACGATGTAAAAAAAATTGCATTCTACAAAAAAAAAAAAAAAAAGTAACGCACCAATCCCAGTCTTAGGGAATTATCCCAGAAAATAAAGATCAGCATATACATGTAAAGATCCATGTACAAGGATGGTCTCTATAGCTTTGTTTCCATGACAAAACATAACAATCAAGTGAAAGCCCATTAAGAGAGAAGTGGCAGAGTGAACTCTACTCGCTATGGAATTTTATACAGTTATTAAAAAGTGAGTTAGGGCACTAGCCCCTGATTTGCAGAAATACCATGTGGCATCGCCAGTGAAGAAAAGCGTGATGTGTGGGTGAATAAAATGATTGCATTTAGAACAAAACAAAGACCATAAAAACAACTGTGTGTGTGTGTATTTGTATGTGACTAAGTGAACACAGAGAGAAGTACCAGAGGAGAGATGATGGGGTGGGAAAGACAAGCACAAAAATGTTTAAAAGTAACAAATATTACCATATCTGATATAAATACCTTCACATAAATTTAGATTTGTGAATATAGATGCATAAAGAAGGGGGAAGATAAAATACAGATTCAGTACGTGAGCAGTGTTATTTCCTATGTGCTACGAAGAGTCGAAGGTTAATTAACAGTATAACTAAATAGTAATGCTGCCATGTCTCCTTCAGACAAACAATTTCATTAAAAGTGTTCAGATGAATTAAGTAAGTAGCAGGTGTTTATCCACAAATATGTGGCCATTCAGGGCTTTTCGTTGTATGAAACTAGGATTTGAAAGGATTATACTTTTGAGGAATGGTATCATGTGATGGTTTGAAGCACAGCATTTGGGGTTAATAGCCTCGAATTGGAATTCCAGCTTCAGCAGTGTAGTGTTAACACTCCGCGCTTCAATTTCTTCCCTCTGAGAAATGGGCATAATTTCTACTTCCCATGCTTGTGTAAGACTGCACGTAAAAATTCTGAATAACTCGTAGCTGTTGTTACTAACTTGTGGGAAAAATAGATCCACATCCACATACTTATCGAGAGATCTTTTTGATACATTAATTGAGAAAACATTTTAGTAAAAACAAACAAAAATTCCCAATTGTGTATCGTTGCCTGGAAAAGATTTATAGGAACAGGACAAAGAAGCAGAGGAAGCACATGCCTTTAAGATTCGGCCTCCAGGATGGTGGAGTTGCAGAGTGGTCTGGGGCAGAAGATTCTCTTTCGTAAAACACAACACACATGCATGACTTCTGCAATTTGGAGAAGAATGTCTAACGTCAAGACTTTGAATATTGCTGATTTTTCCGTAACTCTTCATAACATTGCCTGTTTTGTAGTTTGCCTTAGTAGCAATGAGTTTTGATAAGGTAAAAATCAGAAGTCAGTCTGCTGTGTGGCTCTGTCAACCGCCCACTGGAAATGTGTGAAATCATTTTGCTGAAAACAAGCCCCGATTCTTGATGTTCAATTAGACTTCTGTCTAAGACTGACAACTTTCCATCCTGCCCTTCCCAGATCTGGACAGATGCTGCGTCCAGCCTTGTGTGGTCATCCCGAGGATCGAGATGGCCCCGTCTTCAGCTCCTTGCATGTCCCTGGCTTAGGCCATTTGTCCTAGCTAATGTTGGCCTTGGGGCCAGGTGCCATCCAGGGCTCCCAATTGTTTCATAGGGATAGCGAGAAACAATTGTTATTATCATTTTTATGTAATATTTTCTAAGAGTTAAGCATTTTAATTCTTAGATGTTATGTGTTAGTTTTCTCCTACCTACTAACCCAGTTCCCAGAGGAGGAGGCAATAGGAAAAGCAGCCATAGGTCCTTCTCTGTGCCACAGAGTGGGTATTCGACCCACCTGTATGTGCTGGGACTATCTTAGAGTCATGGAAATGGCCTTGAAGAGGATTTAGATCCTGCCTCAGGCTCCTGCATGAGCACAGCAGAAAAGTGACCCTCACGATTTCTTGGAACTTCACTTTTTAACATTTTAAAGTTTATTTTACAAAGTTTAATTTAGAAAATGTGAAGGAAAAAAAAAAGACGAGTGGCCAAAAGACTGCAATCTGTCCTTCCCCGAGGACATGTGACATTTAGGGTCCTAATGTAAGAAGCACATTGCAGCACACTGACGGCAAACCAGCCTATCCTCATTGTTCTCAAGGCCACTGTGTGCGTCTCAATCCAATTATAGACAGAGCAAGCAACTCCAAACCAAAAGCGAGAATGGGGCCTGATCAATCAGAATTAATTTTACCTAAATGATATTTGAGATGCACCAATATAGCTTTGTGATTAGAGCCTGAAGCTGGCATCCTCCCTGCAGAGAATACTAATGCTGACATTCTAGTCCCGAGTGGCACTCAGCGTCATCACCAGCAACTGCCAACCCGCGCCCTGCAGGTCCCCCTGGAAAACCAGCTTGTCAAATGTCGAGAGCACTGTGATGAGTCTGCATGGATCCATTTAGAACTCCAGCTCCTTCTCATTCATATTCATCACAGTTGGTGTGAATTCACAAGTGATGGCGGCATGTTTCTGTCAGTTCCTAATGCCTCTTAGAAATATGGGCATCTTTAACAAGTGCTTTCCTGATTGCAAAGCAAACACCCTCGGGTAATTTTTTCCGAAGAGAGAACACTTTGTTAAAATAGGACACATCCAGCAGTCTTCCTGCTCATCTGTCCCCGTTCACTGTGTCAGTGTGCCAGTATTGTGTGGACAAACCACATGGGACACATTGACTGTTTTCATAGCTCTTCCTCTTCCTGATGCAATGGCCATATTTAGATGGAAAAGAGTATTTTTTCTCTTCAATACATGGAAGAAAAACCATCCAGGGCAGCTTTGTAACAAGAGATTTAAGAGAAGTGGGAAAGGACTGGGCCACTCTTCTTTCCCCTTCTCTCTGTGGGAGGGCGGGTATGATCTTGGGAATTTGCTAGAACAAGACAGGGAACTCCTGGAAAGAATAGCTGCTCCTTCTGTGGATCAGCACCTACATTTGGGACTGCCTGGAGAGTTGGAGAAGGCCCAGTTCTCCAGGTGAGCACTCGTTTGCACCCTTCACCATGTCACCACCTGAACAGGCCAACTCCTGCATTTCTGGACCTCAGTGGCCTCACGTTTAAAAAAGGAATGAGCATTATGATACCAACTCCATCAAGCTGGTGTGAGACCTAAATGGCCCCACAAAAGTCTTAACACAGCACCGGTGTATTGTGTATGTTCAAGAGATACTAACTTTTACGACCATTACTAGTAACATATTGAAGTTTTCCACTCCTAGAACCTTCCACAGATCTTGTCTTTTTCCAGAATTGGTCTTGGGTATTATGTTTGACCAAAGATATACTTTAATGAGATAGTTTCCAAAAGGGGGGAGATGCATTGTGTCCACAAAACCTTTTTTTGCAGGTCTTTCGTAGATGTCCACATAGCCTTTCCTGCTCCAAATGCAGTGGGTAGCTCATGTTTGCTCTAGAAATTAGAAACACTGCATGGGGCGCTTAAGGACCTGATGGTTCTGACTGTGTGACCTCCTGGCACAGAAAGTCATTCAACCTACTAACCCTCAGAGTCCTCAATAGCACAATAAGCTTTACCGGATAATCTTTGAGATCCTCTCCAGGCAAAAATTCCAGTTCCATAGTTTTATAACCCAAGCTTTGGAGAATTTGTCTGCCATGTTTGCTCCTTATTCCCAATCTCTGTCACAGAGAATATACTAGATAAACATTTGTAGAGTAAAAGCAGGGATAAATAAGAAAAGATCCACTTGAGAAACATAAACCCAATTGATCCTTTTCCACTTGAAGAAAAAAGAATTATTCATTGATTAGATACTTCAACAAAAATTAATACTTCTGTCCATTTTATTGTGCTGCCCATATTTTAACTGTATAAAGCAATAATAATGCCTTCTTTTTTTAAATTTAAATTCAATTAGCCAACATATAGTACATCATTAGTTTTTGGTGTAGTGTTCAATGACTCATTAGTTACATATAACACCCACTGCTCACCACATCACACGCCCTCCTTAAAAAGCTCATCACCCAATTATTCCATCTCCCTACCCACCTCCCTTTCCCCAACCCTCAGTTTCTTTCCTGGTGTCGAGTCTTTCATGGTTTGTCTCCCTCTCTGACTTCTTCCCATTCAGTTTTCCCTCCTCTCCCCTGTGATCCTCTGTGTTATTTCACTGCCTTCTTAGGCTTACCATAAATACAATAAAATATAGTTCAGCAATGATATGTAGATTGTGGGAGTAGCAAAAGAAGTTAAAGTATTCTAATGTCCTTGTATTTTCCAGAAAAAGATCAAAGGCACTAATTTATATTTGTCTGTAGTAAAGCAAAGGTGCATGTTTTACCATTGATTGTAGTTACCAAAGAATAGTAAGTCAATGTATTATTTCTGTAGTACATTGAATGGTGGCCCACAAAAAGATGTGCCTACATCTTAACTCCTGGAGCCTGTGAATGTGACCATATTTAGATACAGAGTCTGCACAGATGTAATTAAGGATCTTGAGAGATCATCGTAGATTGCCCAGGTGCACCCTAAACCCAATGATACGTGTCCTTCTAACAAACAGAAGAGAAAACGGACCAACAGAGGAGAAGACTATAGGAAAACAGAGACAGAGATTAGAATGACAATGTCACAAGCCAAGGAATGGTAACAGTCACCAGAAGCTAAAGAGGAAAAGAAGGATTCCCTTCTAGAAGGGCTGGAGAGAGCATGGCCCTGTGACTCCTTGACTTCATGCTTTTGGCCTCCAGAACTGTGAGAGAATAAGTTTCTGTTGTTTCAAGTCACCACATTTGTTTTTTTTCAGTTTCAGGTCTCTTCTGATTTGTTTAGTATATATTTCTCTGAGGTCATTGTTGCCATTTTGGTATTTTGTGTGGTATTTGTGATAATTTATTATAGCAGGCCTAGGAAACTATTTCAACTTCCAAACTCATAATGGAAAAAAGAACTTTTAAAAACTAAGAAAATAACTTCTTTTTACCATGGTCACAGAGGTGACAAGGAATTTGCAACATAGAAAACTAACAATGGGCTTGTATTCAGAATATATAAAGAGCTCCCATAAATCAATAAGAATAAAAACACAGCAAAATAGAAACACAGGCAAGAAATTTGAACAGAATATACCCATATGGCCAATAAATATATGAAATTTGACAGGAATTTCAAATTCAGATCCAGGCTAGAGATTGAAAGGTCACCATTTTCATTCTCAACCTTTAAAGCAGTGCAGAAAGTTTTCAGGGAACAAAAACAAAAACAAAAATGTAGAGCAATCGAGAGCAGATTACTTATCTTGGCCCCAGGTCAAGGGCAGTGCAATTCCTCACAGGGCAAAGACACTTGAGAATCCAGCAACAGGCCCCTCCCCTAGAAGATCATCATGAACATCCACCTAGAACCAAGTTCACCAATCATACAGAACTGCAAAACTCCAGCACTAGGGGAGAACAGTATGTAGGACTCATGTTTTTTCCCATGATTCTTTAAAGTCTTTCAATTTTTTTCTCTTTCCTTATTCAACTAATTTCTTATTTCATCAACTCTTTTTTAAAAATCTTTTTAATTTTCAGTTTTACATTTACATTCTATCCTTTCATTGTATTTAATTCTATTTTTGTATGTATATATACATTTTTCTTTCTTTACAATTTTGGGATGCAGTTTCTTCTAACAAACAGACCAAAATAAACCCAGAATAGTATATGGCTCTGTTCTCTTCACCTGTCTGATCATATTCTCTCTCTCTTTTATCTTCTTTTGGTTTTTTTTCTTAAAGTCTTTCTTAACGTTCATCTTTACACTTATATTCTATCCTTTCAATGTATTTAATGTTATTTTTGTATATATGTAAGTTATTCTTTCTTTGCAATTTTGAGATGTAGTTTCCTCTAACTGAACAAATGTACTCAAGATATAATGTACAGCTCTGTTCTGTTCACCTATCTGTTTATATTCCTTTCTTTTTCTCATTTTTTCCCTTTTTAATTTTCATTTTTATAGTTACACTCTACCTTTCCATTGTATTTAATTTTATTAGTGTACACATATAAGATTTTCTTACTTTACAATTTTGGGACCTAATTTTCTAACAAACAGAAGAGAAAACGGACCAACAGAGGAGAAGACTCAGGATCTAGTGTATTGCTCTATTTGGTTCACCTGTGTGATTACCTTCTCTTTTTGATTTTTTAATTTTAATTTTATTTTTTTAGTTTCAGGTCTCTTCTGATTTGTTTAGTATATATTTCTCTGAGGTCATGGTTGCCATTTTGGTATTTTGTTCTTTAGTTGTCTATTCTTGGACAGAATGACAAGATGGAAAAACTCACCTTCAAAATGAGAACAAGAGGCAGTACTGACTTCCAGGGACTTAATCAGTATGGAAAGACATAAGGTAGATGTCACAACTAGAGTTTAGAATAATGATTTAAAGTATACTAGATGGGCATGAAAAAAAGCATAGAAAACATTAGAGAATCTATTTCGGAGAAATGAAGAACTAAAATCTACTGATGTTGAAGTCAAAAAGGCTATTGAGATACATTAAAAAACAGGAAGAACCTGGGACCTTTGCAAACAGGACCAGAGTCCCTGCAGCAGAGGGAAACTTCAGATCGGGAGAATGGGCCTCACCCACGCGGAAGGAGGGATTCCCACTCTGCCCTGACGGGGCTTGTGCACCCAGAGCAAAGGCACCCGGCCCTGCCTGGAGCCCCTAGGTGTGCTAAAGGGCCAGGTGGGCCCGGAGGGGCTGAGCTCCAGGCTGGGATCAGCCCTTCCCACCACCCCCAGGGCTTGTGTGATGGAGACAACTTCCTAGTTCACAGCAAAGGCAGTTACAACTGTTTTCTGGAACCTGGCTGGCCTCCCCTCCCCCGGCCCAACTTCTCTACCCTGGTTGCCATGCACAGGATGACCTCAGAGATGGAACTCTCCACAGGGTTCTGAGCGGTCCATTGTGGCCACAGGACACTGGCATCGCAGGCAGAGCGCTGGAGCTCGATGCGGCCATGGAGGGCCCGCCTTCGGCCAGCGGCTCCATGTGCCAGCTGGTGCTGGAGCACCTGCGGGGGGCGCTGCTGGTGATTTCAGGAAGCTGGAGACACAGCCCAAGGCTCCCTGTGTGGCCCTGGGCGATGCTGCTGTGGACTGTGCTGCTGCTGTGCCTCGTGAGGAGACGACTCCCTCAAAGAAGAGCAAAGGCGCCGGGACAAAGGGGTTCCGGGCGCCCCGACGTCTCCGGAGCGGGCCGTGAGGAGATCGGCCCAACCACACGAGCTGACGAGGCCCGCAGGCCGCCCGGGGTGCTGGCCAGTCCTCCCCTGTTACAGACCTTGTGCTTGAGAGACATGAATGCTAAGCTGAGCGGCCTGGTACTTCGGGACACTGTCAACGTTCTGCAAAAGGCCCAGAAGAGCCAGCCTCCTAAACTCCCCCAGGTCACGGGTGAAAAACCCATCCTAACAACACCAGGGAAGGATGGAGAACACGCCGGTGCCGGGACCTGGGGAGTCCAGCCAAAGAGCGGAGTGGGAAATGGCCATGAACCCGCCCGCCGGGCAGCCGTGGATCTGGAGGGTGTCACTGATGACGCCGGCGTCTGTGTGCCCCGTCCCAGCCCCGAGGGGGATCAACAAGACAGAACCAGACAACTGGGGGCCGAAAGGCAAGACATCGCAGAGCTGACACGACAGGTCCACCGTCT